>JARQAB010000017.1:5575465-5903607 GCA_036172955.1 Meloidogyne arenaria
AAAAAAAAAAAAAAAAAAAAAAAAAAAAAAAAAAAAAAAAAAAAAATAAAATAAATAAAAAATAAATAAAAAAAAATTTATAAAATAAAAAAATAAATAAAAAAATAAATAAAAAAATTAAATAAAAAAATAAATAAAAAAAAAATAAATAAAAAAATTTTTTTTAAATCTATTATAATTCTTTTAAGATTTTTTTTTGATTGAAAAAAAAAATTTTTTTTTCATTTTGTTAATAAAAAATGTTTACAAAATTTTGTATTTAATTTTTTTATCTGCTATAAAAATTTTGGCATTTTTAATATTTTTTAAAAAATATTAAAATCCTTTAATTGCTTTTTGAAAAAAAAATAAAAAATAAATAATCTAAATATTTATGTAAATACCATCACAACTAGCTTATTAAATTTATAGAAAATTTTAATAAATAATTACTGTATTATTTTTTTACTTCTTTAAAAAAATAAAATAAAATAATGCTTCTATTTTTAATAATAAAAATTTTTTTATTTTTTATTATTTTTGCAAGTTTTCTTTTTGTTTTTCTTTATTTTTTTTTAAATTTTTTGACAACATACATATAACAAAACAGTTGTTTTTTTTCTATAATTATTTTATTTTATTGTTTATTTATTTTTCCTAAATTTTATTTTTTCAAAAAAAATAATCAGCTTCACTATTATTTTTTATATTTAATCATAACTCGGTAATGGGGGAAAATAGCTACACAAAATAGCCAACAAAATCATCTGATCAGGGGTATATATCCGGACATATGTGTAGCAGCCAAAAAGATCGTCGCTTAAATAGTGTGTATTTAATATTGGGGAGGGGGTGTGTATCCAATATTGGGGGTATCTAAAAAAGAGGTCTAATCTGACTGTATTCCTAGGTCTCTTAATTTTCTTCCCAAAAAATTCCAAAAAATTATACTCAGACTCAACTCAACAAAAATTATACTCATTTAAGACTCTACAATAATTATAGGTCATTAGAGTCCCAAAAATCCAGTTGATTGATTATTCTTTTTTTCTTCTTATTTTTGCTACTTTATAAATTCCTCTAATCGAATTTTTCTAATAATAATTTTTGCTTTTTTCTCTTCAACACAAGTGCAGAAATATAATTGATTTAATAGTAGGAGTAGTAGAGAGGGTGGAAGGGAGGGAGGGGAAGGAGTATTTGTGTGTACACATTTTTAAATAATTTGGTTATTTATTCGGTCAATGACTGGAACTTTTTTTTCTTCTTATTTTTGGGGTAGTTTATTTATTTATTTTTACCTTTATTTAATATTTCAACTTGTTTATATCCTTTATTTTTACTGTTTCTTACCTCTGATTCACTGATCATTTACGAACTCATTTTTAGGTGAATTGTCCATTCGCTGAAAATTTTTTTCAGTGAATTGTTCTTTCTGTAAATTGTCCTTTTTTTGCGAAATGGGCAGACCTTCTAAATCTTTGACCATTTTGGTACCTTTTTAGGTAACTAATCGGTGAATTGTCATTTCAGTGAATTGTCCTTTCTGTGGGTTGTCGGTCCTGTAATGGTCCCTTTTTACTTTTTCAAATTTTGAAAATCTTTTTTTCCAAAAAAATTTTTTTTCTGAAAAATCAAACAGAGAATTAAATTTAGACTCAAATGTCTAGACTATAAATAAACTATAAATTAAAAAATTTAAAATTCTATGAAAAAGAAAAAAAGACATTTTTAGATACTATATAAATACTTCAAAGAATTGTTCTTATTGTTCTCTGTCTGCTGTTTTTGCAGCAGCAGAGAGTGTTTTTGTAGTATGTAGTCTAACTAATTTTAAAAATTTCCTTAACTCTTTATACGACAAAATGCTTATGCAACAAAATGCCAGTATGGGCAAATTTTTGACAAAATGTCTATACGACAAAATGCCAATAAGGCAAATTTTTGACATAATGTCTATACGACAAAATGCCAATAGGGCAAATTTTTGACATAATGTCTATTTTTGCCTAAGGGTTTTCTTTGTTGGAGAAGAGCAATTTTCTCTAGTCTAGACTATTGTCTGCAGTTAGACATTGGAGTCTAAAGATAGACAGTCTGGATCTGATTAGACTGTCTTATCTTTCTTTCAACCCTTCCTTGACGTTTGAGTCTTGACATTTTGACATTTTATCTTGTTGACTTTTTGTCCAGTACCATTTTGTCCATTTCAATTTTGTCCGTTTCAATTTTATACTCAAACAACCCTATCTCTCTCTTACCAGCTTTTTTTAAATGCTACTTGGAGGAGTGCTTTTTCTGCTTAAAATACTTTTTTTTTGTGCACATTTGTCGTCATCATTTTTTTATTCTACTTACGGCCACCCGCCGCCATGTCTTTTGCTGTCTTTGCTCTTTGTGCTCTCTTTTTTCCATGAGCTTTTTCTTCTCTTCTTTTTTTGTGCTTCTTTAAAAAAAATTTTTCCATTTAGCCTCAGCTTATTAAAAAAAATTAATATTTTCTTAATTACTTTCTACAAAAAAAAATTTTTTTTTCTGCAAATCCGGCTAGACATGAAAAAGAGAAAGAGAGAAAATGATCTCTTTTTTCTACATAAATCCCCCTTTTTAAAATTATAAATGTCGAGAAAAACAACGCCCCGCCCCTTTTTTCTACTTAGATTTAATTAGAGGAATTAAAGGCTCTAGGGGAGAAATTGAGACCCATATAAATTTAGAGTTTTTTTTCTTAAATGGAAATTAAATTTAATATATAAAAATTAAATATATTTTTTTAGTCTTGATATTTAAAGACTTGGAGTATTTAAATATTTATATTTTACTACAATTTATTTATTTTATTAATTCATTTTTTTTAAAATTTTTTTTAAATTTAAAATTTAATTTTCAATCATAAAAGCTTTCATTCCTTTTTTAACTAAAAAAAAAATTTTTTTTTAGTTGTTTAGAGGGTTAGTGGCCAAGATACTGTCCACTAGAGATGTCCAAGACCTTTCCAAGACTCGAGACCAAGACTACATCCCAAGACTCAGACCGAAAAAACCCCAAGAAAAATCTCTTCTCTCTCATCAAGACCAAGAGTTTTGGACATCTCTACTGTCCATAATCGAAAAACGAAAAAAAATTTTTTTCTGAGCAAACCCTTTTTCCATTTTTTGGATACTTGTTAGTCGCTATCCTTAATTTTCAAAATTCTAGAATTTATACAGCTCGAAATCTGCAGGTAGTAATAACATCCTCTTCCTATCTATTTTAGAGGAATTAATCTCTCTTTTTTTTTTCTTGGCCGTTTAGGAAAAATAATTATATGTCAATATGAAATAGGACCTGAAAAACTCAAAAAAATATTTCTTAAAAATTTTTTTTTCGAACAAAAATTCTCTACGATAACCTGCAGAAGTGTGTCCTACCCTCAATAATATAAGAAAAAAAAGATTGTGCTCTCCCTCTTTTATTTTTTATTTTTTTAGAAGGCTTTTCCGTTTGCATTAAAAATATTGCAAAGCTCAATTTTAGACCAAAAATAAAAAAAAAGTCCAAAGGCTAAAAGATAAAAATACAAATACACATACATACTACATTTTTTTATTTTTTAAATAAAAATAATAGCTAAATTAAAAATTTTTTCTAATATTTTAAAATTTTTAGAAAATAACCTAGACTCTAATAAACCCATAAATTTGCTCACATAAATATCAGAATTAAATATTCTGAATTAAATATTTTTTTTAATTTTTTTATTTTTAGTTCTGATATTTAATAATCAGAATTATTAAATAATTAAATATCAGAATTCTGATAATTAATTAATTCTGATCTTTATGTAGATATTTCTGATATTTGAATAATTCTGATATTAAATAATTTTGATTGTTAATAATTCTGATATTTAAATAATTCTGATTTTTAAATAATTCTGACCATTAAATAATTCTGACCATTAATTAATTCTGGTTTTTAAATTATTCTGATTTTTAAATATAAAAATAACATTAAATCAGAATTCTGATTTTAAATAACAGAATTAAATATTCTGACATTTATTTAATTTTTAATTCTTTAATTAGCCTTTATAAATTAATAATTCTGATTTAAATAATAAATTAATTCTGAATTAATTAATACCTATTAAATAATTACCCCAACACGTGAGTAATTTAAAAATAATAATTTTTTAAATTATTATTAAGGAAGTTATTTTTTTGTATTTATATAAATTTATATATAAATTTAGAAACGACGGCAGCTTTCTAAATACTCTTAAAAATAATTTTTATTTAATTTTTGTTCTTGCAAAAAAAAAATTTTTTTTTAGTTGCTATGCGTTTTTTTTGGGGGGAATATATAGTATTACTGTCTAGTAGTTTACGTCAATTTTCTATAATATCTTTAATAGCTTTTCTTATAAAAAAAGGGATTAAAAAAAGATTTTATTTTCTGCAGACTAAAAATTTTTAAAAATTAAGTGCCAGACAGGGGAAGGGAATTAGTCTCTTTTTAAAAGTCTTTAGTTATTAGGGGATTTTTAGGGGGTTCTTTCTGCTGTCTAGAATCTCGTTACAGTCATGTCCTCGATTATATACTGAGGCCCTTGAGGAGTACGAAGTTCTTGGATTATTAGAAATTTTTTTTCGAAATATTTTCGAGTTTCAATAACTCGAAAACTCAAAAGACCTAACCTTAGGTCCTTTCACTATACCTAGGCCATTGTGGTTCAAAAATTTTATTATACTTTTACACCCTTTGAGGAGTACGAAGGAACTAAGTTTTGCCTCCGTTATTGGAAATTTTTTTATTGGAATATCTTCTCGAGATCTATCCTCAGGTCCTTTCACATTTTTAGAGTTGTATCCTCGATTAAACTTAGGCCCTTTTGTCCCAAAAAAAATTTTTTTAGGCCCTTTGGATTTAAAAAATTTTAAGTTGTAGTTTATTGGTTATGCCCGATTGTGCTAATGAAATCCTGAATGTTGGAAATAAAACTGAGATATATACGTAAATTTGTGGATAGAAATTTGGCAGCTCTCTCTCCCATATCGAGGAGATTTGAATGTATTTATTCAGCCATTTTGTCCCAAAAAAAATTTTTTTTAATCCTTTGTTAAAAAAAATTTTTTTTGAAAAATTAATTTTATCTCTCAGTCTAATCCACAAATTTTTTTAACTCTCTGATTCATTGAAGAATTCAAAAAAATTTCTAAAAAAAAATAAATATAGTTTAATTTTTAAAGTCATTTTTTCTACCTTTTTCTACCAAAAAAAATTTTTTTTGTATTTTCGTGTGGGATAAAATGTCTGAAATTAACTATAAAATTTATAATTAGACACGATGACATTTTATCCTCTCAAAAAAATTTTTTTCTTTGAATTTTTTTTTGTTCTTTTTTTGATTTTAATGGTAGAGTATTCAAAGTATTTTTTTTAATTTTTTTGAACCAAGAAAAAAGAAGGAAAAAATTTTTTTTCTATTTTTGGCATTTTGACTTTTCCCATTTTTTACAAAAATTTTTTTTAAATATAAAATACCAAATAAATTATAAATAAATATTTAATTTTTTAATTTTTATTTTCTTTTTTTTTTTTAAATTAAAAATTTTTGTCTACGCTTAAAATTAAATGATTTATTCAACTTTTTTTTTTCAAATTTTCGTTCTGTAAAAATTTTTGTAAATTCCTGTTCCTATTTTTTTTATATTTTTTTTTACCCTAATAAAAATTATTTTTTTTTTGGTATTTGACTAGAGACGGGATTGAAACGAATATCTCGAACAAAAATTTTGATAATTGAGGTTGAGTTTTTTGGAGATATTTTGCACGATTCTCTTACGGACCTCTCCAGTCCAGTTTCTCTACTTTTTTCATTTTCTAAGGATTTTTTAACTCTGTATTTTTTTAACACTTTTTTCCTAGCTTTTTGGGTTCCATTTTATTATTATCTATAAAGAAGATTTTTGATGACATAAGCAAAAAATTAAAAAAAATTTTGAAAAAAGGATTTTTTGTTTAAATTTTGCAAGAATTTTTTTTTGTTTGAATTTAATTTTTTTTATTAAATCAAAAATTTTTTAGGAAGCAACATAAAAATTTTTTTTTATTTTTTTTAAAATGATTTTTAATTCTTTATTTTAAAAATAAAAACAATATTTTGGGAATAAACGTAGAAATTAAAAAAAAATTTTTTTTATTCATTTAATGTTTTAAATTAAAATTTTTAAATTAGCAGTATTAAATGCTAATTTTTAAATTTATTATATGTTTTTGTGTGTTTTCCGTTTTTTAATTATTTTTTGTAATTAAATTAATTGAAAAGATTATTTATTTATTTTTTTAATTGTTTATTTAAATGCTGTTCCAACCAGACCTGGTCACGGATACTAATTTTGGTATCCGTATTCGGATATTTACGGCGGATACAGGCGGATATCCACGGGCATTTTGGTATTATCTGTATCTATATCCGTATCCATGACCAGATCTGGTTCCAACAGAGAACAGATTTAGACGAAATCTCGAACAAAACTTTAAATTATCGAGTATCCATATTTTTTTTTGAGATAGCTAGCTCGATTCTCTTACGACCCTACCAGTCCAGTCTTTTACTCCCCCCCCCTTTCTAACACGTTACCAACTAATTTTTTTAATTTTTAAGATAAACACAGACCTTCAAGTTTACTCAAGTCTATTACTTAAAAAACTGCTCCAAAAAATTTTATTAATATTTCTAATTAATAAATAAATAAATTTAATTTTGCTTCAATTATTTGGCCAATGATGGCCTTACAACAACAACACAACCAACACCATTCTTCTTCTTCAACAACAAATTCATCTTCTCGTATTTTACATTCTACTGGTTCAGCACAATCTATATGTAGTAATGGAAGTAATGAACAATTAGAAATGGAAGAAAATAATGGAGGAAGAGGAGGAGAAAATGGAGGAAGAGGAGGAAGACTTTCAGTTAGTGGAGGAGGAAATTTAAATAATTGTCAATCACCTACTACTTTGGTAAAAAAACTTTTTTTAATTTTTAAAAGTCGTTTAGGAACTTAGGATTAGTTAAAAAATATTTTAAAATATTAAATTTAATAAATACCAGTGAACGGACTCGAACCTTAGACCCTTTATTTTAAATCAATTTTTAGTCAGCGCCTTTATCCACTTGACCAAACTTACAAAAATTTTTAGGTAGGCTAGGGTTGGCGGATTTGAATTTTCGGATCCTTAAGACTTCTTTAAAAAATTTTTCTTTAAAAATATCCGGATCCGAATAAAGTTTGGACATCCAAATTCGTATTGGATATCTGGTGCTGAGATATCCGGTGATTTCCCAGGATTCGGCAACCCTTGTCTCTAGTCTCCACTTTCTTTTGCCTCTAGGGTCTGTAGAGTGGTAAGGGCCTCTTAATTTAAGGGTCCAATATTAGAGGGTCCAATAATTTTTTTCTGTATTTTTTTTAATTTTTTAAATTTTAAATACACATTAAATAGTAAATAATTAAATTTTACCACCCGAAAAATTAATTCATTAAAAATTGATTTTTTTCAAATTTTTTTAAACTCAAAATTTCAAAAAAATTTTTTTATGTATTTTTATTAATATATAAAATCAAGGAAAAAATTTTTTAAACGTTTGTTTAGCTTTTTAAATTTTTTCTCGGATGTGGAAAGAATTTGGGAGAAAATTTTTTTTATTGAGCCAAAAAAATTTTTTTTTACTTTTTTTTTAATTTTCAAAAAAATAATTTCCTAAAATATCTTTTTTTCTAATTTTAAAAATAAAAAAAAATTTTTTTTGAGTTCCAAAACGTCCAAAAAATTTTTTTGAAATTTTTTTTTGTTTTTTTCCAGCTCAACAATTTATTAGGAAGTAGATCAATTAATCAAAATAATCATCAACAACAACAACAGCATCCACATCATCAACAACAACAACAAGGAGTAGTTCAAATGATCCCTCCTCCCCAACAACAATTGATAGATTTTGCTAATATGCAATCTCAATTAGCTGCTGCTAGTTATGCTGGAGGTAGTTTTAAATTAAAAAAAAATTTTTTTTGATTACCTAATGCGAGCCTACACCCCCGCCCTCCCTCTCCCATTAATATTGCTCATAAAATTAATACTAGAAAAAAATAGGTTATCTTAAGAGTGTTGATCTCTTTGTTGTACTATGGTCCATTGTATCAAGATTACCAAGAACATTAAAAAGTATCCACCCCTTCAAAAGTTATAGGACTCCGTATCAACCGAAATGGTGTACTCAATGTACCATTTTTTAACACAATTTTTCAATCCCATGAGGGAGGTATTTATAAAATGGAGAGTATGTAGACTACATAAAATCTAAAGTTTATTAGAAAAAATAATTTTTTTACCTAAAAATTACCCCAAAAAAATTAATTTTATATGGCATACATATATTTTTGCGTGACTATTTTTATAAAATAAATATTTACACCTTAACAGTACATATAATAATTATTATTCATATTAATTAAAAAATAAACTTGTTTTATATAAATATACCCCTATAAATATTTATTCTTTTTATAGTAGTAAAAATAAACTTTAAATTCAAGTTTATTTTTTTTTATTTTTACTGTAAGGAATTAAATATAAGTTTATTTGGGTACGCCTCAGTAGAGTACACCGACTCATTCGACTCCGGAGCCTATAACTTTTGAAGGGGCGAATATTTTTTAGTGTTCTTGGTACCATTGGATAGAGAATTGAATGGGCTATAAGCTACCAAAAAATCAAAATTCTTGTTTGATTGATAAAAAAGTTATGATCGATAAAGTGCCGAAAAATCACATTTTTAAAGAAGAAAGGTTTAGTTTTTAGATCATAACTTTGTAATCAATCAATCGAAAATTCTGATTTTTTGGTATATTGTAGAGCTTTTAATTCTCTATCCAATGGTACCAAGAACACGAAGAAGTGACCATCCCTTGATGAGTTATAGGGACGGGACTGAGCCGGACTTAACGGCAGAATAAATATTATTTATTTTACAGTAATATTTTCTTCTTCATTCCTCTCCAGACATTTTTAATATTTTTCTTGTGACATTTTTATTTTTATATTTAACACAAAAATCTTTTTTCTTATAGAAGCATTAAGGAGATTTAGTTAAATAATATTCTCAATTAAATACCTCCCAATCTAAGATACTCTACACCTTTTATTTTTAATATATATTTGAATTAGAGACCGGACACCGATATAGATCCCGAACAACAATTCCGATAATTTTCAAGATAAATTTTTTTCCGAGATATTTATCTCGGTTGACACCCTCCCAGTCCTATTCTAATTTGAATATTTATTTAACTTCAAAAAGTGCACCTTGCAAAAGATCAACACTCTTTAGAACAACTATAGGGATTTTTGGTGTGACCTCTAATGGGGGAGAGTGTCATAATTTAATTAAAATATTTTTCAGTCGTTTTCAGTATTTTTTAAAAATGATAGTTTTTAGCAACATTTTTTTTCTTTAAAATTTAATTTTTAATTTGATAAGCGCTGTAAAAAAAATTTTTTTTGAAAAAAATTTTTTTTTCGTCTCTCAAATTTTTGTAAAAAATTTTAAAGGTTGTCTTCTTTAAAAAAATTAATTTTTTCAATCACACACATAAATAATATTTATTTTTGTGGCCTCCACAAATTTTTAATTTTTGGTCTTAAATAGACACAAAAACAAAATAAATAAAACACACATAAATAATTTAATTAATTAAAATAAATGTTACATTAAAAAAATTTTTTGGTTTTAAGAGTGTGTGTATTATAAATAAATAATTTTTTTCAAAAGAATTTTTTGTCCGCAAATATTATCCGCAAAATTTTTTACATTTTTTAAAATTTTTATTTAAATATAGTCCGCAAAAAGTAATAGTACGCAAAAATTTTTTTGTCCGCAAAAACTGTCCGCAAAAAAATTTTTTTGTCCGCAAAAACTGTCCGCAAAAAAATTTTTTTATCCGCAAAAATTGTCCGCAAAAAATATTTTTGTCCGCAAAAAAATTTTTTATCCGCAAATATTGTCCGCAAAAATACCAAAATATTTTTACAATTGTCTAATTTTTTTTCTTAATTTTTCAGCCCACTTCCCCGATGAAATGAATAATTTATTTGGTTGTTCAAACGCTGCAGCAGCTGCCTCATTTGTTGCCTTTCCATCAACAAATTCAACTTCAGCAACAATTATACGTTCTCAACAAGATTCACAACAACAACAACAACAACAAACTTCATTATTTACTCCATATTCACATTCACAACATTTACGTCCTGGAGGAAATAATGTTGTTGAAAATAGAACGTGTAATAGTGCTTCTTCTGGTCAACAACAACAACAGAGGCAGTCAATTAGTTCTTCTTCTACAGTTAAAAGAACTGTGCGATCTGGTGTGGATTTGATTAAATGTTCTTTTTGTCCGAAAAAGTTGCCGGGACAAAATGCTGTGAGTTTTTTGAAAATAGATTTATGTCCGCAAAAAATTTTTTTCCTGTCCGCAAGTTTTTTGCGGACAAAAAATTTAGTCCGCAAAAATTTTTCTATTCCCAACATTTCTCCACAAAGATTTTCTCTGCAAAAATTCTTGTCCTCAAAAAATGACCACTCATTTATTAATTTTAAAAATAAACTAAACTTTTAAACTCTATTTTTTAGCTCCAATTACATCTTGAAGATTGTCGTATGATTCGAGTTCATGAGTGTGATCTTTGTGGGAAACGATTTAAAGCTCGAGGAGGATTACAACAACACAATCGAATCCACGTTAATGACCGGCCTTATATGTGCCAGTAAGTTTTTTTAAAAATGAAAAAATTTTTTGTCCGCAATTTTTTGCGGACAATAATTTTTGTCCGCAAATGTTGTCCGCAAAAATTTTCTTTTTTAGTTATTGCCCAAAGCGTTTTACACAAAAGAGCCATGTTGATCAACACGAACGTATTCATACAGGTTCTAAACCTTTTGCATGTCAATTTTGTGGCAGACAATTTCGTCAAAGATCTCAGCAACTTGGACATGAGGCAACACATCTACACAGAGGAGATCAACGTGTTGAAGTATTTAATTAATTTTTAAATTGTTTTTAAGAGGATTCTTGATATCCTGGGATTTTTTTGAAATACTTGGAAGATGTTTAAATTTATTAAAAGAGGTGGAAAGGCAAAAGTATGAAATATTTTTTGTCCGCAAAGATTGTCCGCAAAAATTTTTTTCAAGCTTTATTTAAATTCTATTTAAAAATTTTATAAAATTAATTTAAAGAGACCAACACAACAGCAACATTCTGCAGACTCATCTAATAATACATTTGGCCAAATAGTTATGAATGGGGCAAATAGTTCAGCTGCGTCTGATTTACATAATTCGTTGTCTTCAGAACAGGTTTTTTTATTTAAAAAAAATTTTTAATAGTAACATTTGCGGACTAATATTTGCGGACACCGACACTATATTGAACTTTTTGTGTTAAAAAATAAGAGGAGGATTTATTTGAAAGTGGGTAACTAAGAATAACGCCTATAAGGCTGTTTGTTACAATTTCTAAAAACTTGGGTTTGTCCGCAAAAGTTGTCCGCAAATAATTTTTTTTGTCCGCAAATTTTAATTTGTTAACAACTTGAAATTTTTTTGTCCATAAAATTCAAACCCGAAGAAAACCCTAAGAAACGTCCCAAAAATTTCTCTCAAAAAAATTTTTAAAATTTTTTTAGAAATTTAAAACACAGAGTTCACCACTTTCTTCATCTTCCGACCATTTAGCCGCAGCAGCAGCCGCCGCCGCAGCTGCCGCAGCAGCGGCATCATCTCTAAATGGAGGGCATTTACAACAACAACATCACCAACAACAACAATCTTCTTTAAATTCTTCCCCTTCAACCTCAACAATAGCTATAGCTGCAGCAGCCCAACAACAAATGGCTTCTTCTTTTAATGGATTGCTTAGAGCTGCTGTTGAAGATGGAAATGGTGGTGGGGGAAGAGGAGGTTTTCATCATCACCAACAGATGGAAAGGTAAATGAAGAGTTTTTCAGGGTTTCCTGGTTATTTTCTCTTAGTCCGCAAATTTTATCCGCAAAAAAATTTTTGTCCGCAAGTTTTTTGCGGACAAATAAAAAAGTCCGCAAATATTTTTGCAGACTAAAGAAATACTCAAAAAAATTTTTTCCTAGAAATGCAGCAGTTGATAGTTTACTAGCAATGTCTGCAATGTCAAAACATCACCAACAACAATTTCAACAACAACATTTGGATGAACAATTGCGTATAATGAGTGGAGAAAGATAACAAAATTTCCTGGCATACCCTTAATTTTGTTAGCCATAACCCTAGAGTTCTAATTAACATTTTTAGTGTTCTGGAGTATTGCTAGGGTGTTTTTCAGGGTTTCCAGCTCCCTCCCTCCTAGTCTGCAAATTTTATCCGCAAAAAATTTTTTTGTCCGCAAGTTTTTTGCGGACTAATCAAATAGATCTCTAGGGCTGGCCTATTGACTTATTTTAAATTTTGGAAAAAATTTTCCTGCCAAAAAAATTTTTTTGCGTCGTACTGGCCTACCCTTAATGTTGAGGAAACAAAAATTTTTCAAAAATTTTTTTCGAAATCTCAACTTGAGGTTAGGGCCATAAATTCTTCTCAATCTTCTCAATATATATCCATAAAAAATACTTAAAATATCCCCATATATTTTTATAGTCAATCCACTCTCTCTACAGATCATCATTTAATTCTCTAAAATCAAATTTTCTTCTTCTCTCTCTCTCATTTAAATCTTCTCAGGGTTGTTGTGATTCATTTTGATATTCATTAAAAAATAAATTTTATTTTGTATTTAAAAAATAATTAATTTTTAATAAATTTTAGAGAGAATATTCTCTTTTTTTATTTACATTTAAATTTAAAATAAAAGTGAAGTAGCGAGAGTTTTCTTTAAATTAGGGTAGCACCCCGAGTCGGGTTTCTGGATTTGTCGGTGGTTGAGCCTTCGGGGTTCGGGTCGGGAAGTTTTTGCCTAAAAATTCATCGTGGGTCCGTTTCAGGGTTTCGGGGTGCTTTAAACGATAAAAAAAATAAACTTTTAAACCCTAATTTAAACGACCAGAAAAGCAGTTTTGTTATATTTTTTGTTATTCTTCAATGAATTAAATTCTTGTTTTAACCGCCTCCGCAAATTTTGCAAGTTTTTCGGTAATTTCTCGAATAATTCTAATCTTTTCGGGCACAACGATTTGGTAGTGGTTGTTTCTTAAAGCAAAAAAAAATAAAGACGAAACTTCGTTCCCTTGGGAAGGTGGGAAGTAGGGTTGGACAGGCCCCAAAAAATGAATAAATTGAATAACCCAAAAAATGAATAACTAACATTTCCTTAATAAGGTCGTTCTGATCATAAATAGTTTGAATAAATTTTAAAATTTCTCCATTATTTTGTTGACTTTCCTGTTGCCGACCACCACCATTATTTTGTTGTTTTGTTGGGGTTGAAGGAAGTTGTGGAAGTTGGCGTTGTTGAGATTGATTTTGACGTTTGAAAGGTGGTGATTGAGTAGTTACCTTTAAAAAATATTTTTTAAAAATTTGCGGACATTATTTGCGGACAAACTCCTTGTTGTCGAATAACATTATTGTCCATTGGTGGAAGACGTTCACTTTGCAGTTTATTAGAAGTCGATGGAGATATCTTTAAAAATAATGATTTTTAAGTTTTAAAAAATATATATTTGCGGACAAAAAAAAATAAAATATTTGCCAGGATGTTTTGGGGATGTAGAAAATATTTTGGATGGACTTTCAGACCGATTCTAAATTAAATTAGAGAACCAATGTTTTTTAAAAGAGGGGGGGGAGGAGGGGGGAGGGTCAATAATCAAATGAAAAAAAATTTTTTTCGAACCTCAAATCGTCGTACAACAATTCTTTGCACAATTGGAGTAGGCACAGAGCGTTGTCGTTCTCGACGCCGGCTGGGAGGCGGTGATGACTTTAAATAATAATTTTTTATTTTAAAAATGTCAATTAAAAAAAAAACCTCAAATTTCTGTATACGACTGGAATTTTTGTTGAGATTAAGATTCGGAGCAGTTTGCGGCGCTTGCGGCATTGGAATGAAACGAGTTGGCGAACGACGTTTTTCTAGAAAATATTTTAAGGAGATAGCTGTTAATAAATTCTGGGAAATATACCCTTATCGAATGATAATCCAATTCTAAAGTAGGTGGAAGAATAAGGAAAAAAGGAAGGAAAACCCAAAAAAGGACAGGGATTAAGGGACCAGTAAATTTGGAATTAGGATTGTTGATTCTAATAAATTTCTTTAGATTCCGGAATTTAACCGTAAATTTTCCGCTCGAAAAACGGAAACAACAACCATAATTTGGAAGATTTGCCCAGGCTAAATGTTCACCATTCAATTTTAGTATTAGATATAAACCTGTCTGGGGCTGACGCCTTGAATTTTTGGGTGGATCTTGCCTTCTACTACTAGTCGAAGGTTGAACAGCAGCAGAAGCCACAGCACGTCTTGTAGTTTTCGGATGAACAACCGAAGTTCTTGGTGTGCTTTTTGTTGAAGTTTGTTGAGGAACACGTGGCCTAGGAGCACTTCGAGGAGTAATTGGTGCCTAAAATTAAAAAAAATAAAATTCTTTAAAGAGATAAAACGCGGTCGACCACCGATTAGTCTTCCACCAAATAGCAAGAATCCTCAAAAAAATTTTTATAAATTAAACCTCAACTTCACATTGATTTTCTCCATGATAGGTTGCCTCATGTACAAGTTGTTGAGATATTTGGCGAAATTGTTGGCCACAAAATTGACATACAAAAGGTTTAGAGCCAGTATGAATTCTTTCGTGTTGTTCAACATGGCTCTTTTGCTTAAAACGTTTTGGGCAATATCTAAAAAAGAAAAAAAATTTTGCGGACGAAACTTGCGGACAAAAATTTTTGTTCGCAAAAACTTGCGGACAAAAATTTTTTGGAAACCTAAAAGACTTACTGGCACACATACGGCCGGTCATTGGTGTGGATTCGATTGTGTTGTATTAAATCTCCTCGTTTTTTAAAACGTTTTCCGCAAACATCACACTTGTGAATTCGAGACATGTCAAACTTCAAGGTGTGTTTGAAGCAGGGTTGCGTCGTAATTACGAATTACGATTACGAATTACGAATTACGGCGTTTTTTGAGTTACGAATTACGAATTACGATTACGAAAATATCGTGAAAAATTACGAATTACGAAAATAAAAAATAAAAATTACGAAAAATATTATTGCCCTCCGTTACGTATTAATTAATTTTTAGAAGGAAAAGGGAAAGGAATATTTAATTTTTCTTTTACAATTTATTTTGTTTATCGGTGGTTGAGTGGTTTACAAGTCGGGCTTCACTCACTGTGATATTTTGTGGGGCTTGGTTCGAATCCATGATTGGGAAATGAAGTTTAAACAATTCTTTTTTTCAGAAATAAATGTTTTTAAACTTTGATTTTGATTTAAATTTGTAAATTTATTTTTTTTAATATCTTAAAATTGAAAAAACTTTAAAATTCTTAATTTAGTCATGAATTTTCTAAAATTTTCGCCTGCGGCGCAGAAAATCTATGAGTTCTGGCTTCCGCTCTAACAAATGAATTTTTTCTCTTAAGGCTTTCCAAAATTGTCAAAATTTTCGCCTGCGGCGCAGAAAAGTGATCTGAGATTAACAACGAGATCAAGATCGTTTTATTCACGGGTCGTTTTATTTTTACTAGGATTGAGTGAGAGTGATATCACATGATATCAAACTTGAATCTGGGATGATGATTTCGCATGATTGATTGAAGATATATCGGGGGATTAAGGGGATTAAGAGGGATATCAGGGAACTAATTGGGATGTGAAATAATATTAGAGCAATATGAGGACTTGGAGGGATTAATGGGAAAAGCAAAAATTATTAATAAATTTTGATTTTTTAAATTAATTTAAATATTTTTTAAAAATTACGAATTACGATTACGAATTACGAATTACGGCATTTTTTGAGTTACGAATTACGAATTACGATTACGAAATTTTTTTAAAAATTACGAATTACGATTACGAAAAAAAATTTTCGATTACGACGCAACTCTGGTTTGAAGCTAAAAAAATAAATTTTTTTGTATAAAAATTAATTAGTAAATAGATTGCAGACGAAAGAAAAAATTGCGGACGACGGAAAAAAAGAGAAACATTTTGCGGACGAAAAAAAAATTTTGCGGACAAAAATTTTATCCGCAAAAAATTTGCGGACAAACAAATATTTTTACGGATATTTAAAAAAATAATAATTTAAAAAAAAATTATAGAAAATAAAGTTTTTCAATATTTATTCACATTTACATCAAAGTAAATTTATGGCAATATTTTCTTTAAAAGACCAAAAAAGCATTTTTTAAAATAAATAATATTCTTTATTATAAAATTATTCTTCCTTAAATTAAATTCTCGTTTTAACCGCCTCCGCAAATTTTGCAAGCTTCTCAGTAATTTCACTAATCATTTGCATCTTTTTTGGCACCACGATTTGATAGTGATTGTTTCTTAAAAATTAAAAAAATAGGTCAAACATTTGTTAGTCCCCTAATGTGGAAGAGAGGAGTGGGGGCCGGAGGGATAAGTAAGGTAAAACTGGCAGAGGGATGGGCCGGGTTGAGAAAAAAAAAGTAAAGTCAGATTTCAAGTTGGGGTTTCAAAAAAATTTTTCGAATCCGAATCCGGGTTTCCGACAAGGTATATCCAGAGGCAGGTGCTTGTCAAGCAACAAAATTAAAGACAATTTTAAATTTAACGGAGTCCATAAAAATTTTCACTTAAGCTAAAAACCCACACTTACTAGTCAATAAAAATTAGGGATAAAAACAATCAAGACCCAACCCAGCTCTAAAAAAATTAATAAAAAAATAAACTAACATTTCTTTAACGAGGTCTTTCTGATCAGAAATAGTTTGAATAAATTTTAAAATTTCTCCACTATTTTGTTGAGGAGTTAAAGATCCTTGATTTTCCTGTTGCTGACCACCAACATTATTTTGTTGTAATGTTGGGGTTGGTGGAAGTTGTTCAGGTTGGCGTTGTTGAGGTTGACTTTGACGTTTGGAAGGTGGTGATTGAGTAGTTACCTTTAAAAATAATTTTTTAAAAGTTGCGGACAATATTTGCGGACAAACTTCTTGGTGCCGAATAACATTATTTGACATTGATGGAAGACGTTCATGTTGCCGTTTTTTTGAAGTCGATGAAGATATCTTTAAAAATAATTAATTTTTGGTTGTTTTAGAAAATTAAAAATTTGCGGTAAAACTTGCGGACAAAAAAAATTGTCTAAAGATCCCAAGATAGCAAGAATCCTCAAAAACAATTTAAAAGAAAATTATAAACCTCAACTGTACGTTGATCTCCTCTCTGTAAATAGGCTGCCTCATGTACAAGAGGAGTTCCACGCGGCTTAGGCTCACTTTGAGTAGAAGTTCCAATACTGTTTGAAGGTTGAACAGCAGAAGCCACTTGTCTAGCAGTTTGCGAATGAACAACTGGAGTTCTTGGAGTCTGGTGTGTAGAAGTTTGTGGAGGAACAACACGTGGCCTAGGAGCACTTTGAGTAATTGGCGGCTGAAATTGAAAAAACTCTTTAAAGAAAACTGCAATTGACCACCAATTAGTCTTCTTGTTTTTAAGAGTGGACAGAAAGGGAAACAATAACAGGCGGATCTATAGGCAGACAAATACCCCTCAACCCTTATTTACTTAAACTTTGTCTAAAGATGGCCTTGAAAAGAAATTTTGCGGAAAAACTTGCGGACAAAAAAATTTGCGGACAAAAAATTTTGCCTAAAAATCCCAGAAAAGCAAGAATCCTCAAAAACAATTTAAAAGAAAATTATAAACCTCAACTGTACGTTGATCTCCTCTCTGTAAATAGGTCGCCTCATGTACAAGAGGAGTTCCACGTGGCTTAGGAGCACTCTGAAGCCTTGGATCACTCGGTGGATCCTTCCGCACATTTTGCCTTCCCATACTATTTGAAGATTGAACACCAGCAGCCTCTGAAGGTCTAGCAGTTTGTGGATGAACAACTGGAGCTCTTGGAGTCTGTTGTGAAGAAGTCTGTGTAGGAACAACACGTGGCTTAGGAGCACTTTGAGTAGTAGTAATTGGGGCCTAAAATAAGAAAAAAAATAAAAAAACCTTTAAAAGACTCGCCGTTGTATTAATTCCTTTTCCAGCAACACCAGCTGAATGACTGCTATGAAAAGCATTTACTGTAGTCTTATTCTTTAGCATCTGAAAAAAAATTGAGTTTAAAGTTCGGGATTTGACCGTCAACTGGACTATTTATGAGACTCCCCTCAGAGCGCCTGACCACTCCCAGATGGTACGACTAGGGGAGAGTGGCCATTTCGACGGCTCTTGGAGGTTTGGTATTTCGGCGCAACGTACAAAAGACGCAACCACTAGAGTAGGGGAACTCTCACACGTTACAAAAAGGAAACAGCCTTACCAAAGCAAGGGACTCTTCTCTACCCTCAACCGGCCACTGGTCAATTTCCTTCCCTTTTTGAGAGTGGACAGGTATGGGAAAAGGCGCTCTGTAGAGAGAAATACACCCCATCAACATTTATTTACATAAACTTGTCAGGTAACTAAAAATAGTATTGAAAAGAAGGAGAGACACATCATTCCCCCCTTAAATGCTATTTATGGACTCTACAGACCCAAAAAAGGACAAACAATAAAAAAAAACCTATTGTAATAAACAAACAAAAATTTATGCATACATTAATTCGTTGTTTACTATTCATCGGAGGAAGAGGCTTAAACGTCTGCACATAAAGTCCTTCTTTTGCTGAAAATAATCAAAATTTGATATATTTTAAATTAAATTCATACCATTCCCTCCAGGCGTTTTTGAACGAGAGCGACGCGGAAACATTTTTTAAGTAAGAAAATAATTTATGAAGAAATGAGAATTGATCTACTCTAGAACGATTAAAAACAACTGAAAAGGAACAAAAAAAAATAATTAAAACAAACAAATAAATCAACGCGTTCCTACGGGGAAAACGATTTTTGAGCAGTCTCCAACAAAGAACATGCCCAGTTAGGCGCGCGTCCTTAACGGCGCAAAGCCATAACTTGCTGGAAAATTTCTGGCCCTTATCAATTTTGGCACCAATCTCTTTAGCTCGATGAGAGGAATCGTTTAATACTAAATTTGGTAAGATTCGGAAAACTTGAAGCAAGTTATGGCTTTGCGCCGTTATGGGTGCGCGCCTATTTGGGCTTTCCCTCTCCAACAAAAATAGATTGAGTGTATAACCTGCCTCTCTTAAATTAACACACTATTTCGCCTCAGTTTGTCTAGCTAGTCTAGACTTTCTAGTTAGTCGCGGCTAGACTAATAGACGTTGGAGTATTTTCTGAAGAGTTAGTTATTAACTATTCCCTTTTATTATGGTAAGGCGATTAAATCTTTGCCTATGATCAGGTTCCTTTTAAATACTAAAAAAAAGGAAAAAAATACAAAAGAAAGTTTTTATACTAAATTTAATAAAAACCCAGACTCTATTGTTCTTTTTGGTGTCTGTTATGGTAGCCCATTTAGTCGCGAGACGTTAAGCCAAAAGAGCCGTTTAATCGCGGGAGTTGTTTATTCGTAAGCCATTTAATCGCAGGAAATTTTTCATTTTTATTAATTTGTTTTAAACTCTGATTCCTATTTTTAACTTTTTTTCGTAAACTAACGAAAATTTCGATATTATTCTCTGGTGGTTTATAATGTAAACACTTTACTGTTATTATTTTTGTGCCATTTTATTTTTGTATTTTCCCCTAATCTTCTTATTTTTGTCACATTTTTGGTTGTTTTTGTCCTTGATTTTTTTGGTTTATTTCTCGAAAGATATAAAAGAACGTCAAATTTACTTTCAAACATTCATTTTTCTCCTATACAAACAACAAACGTTCCCTCTCTCTTTTACTTTTGTTTTTATGGCCTTGACCTATTCTCTGCTCTTCGAGAGAGAATTTATTTTATTTATTTACCATAGGAACGTTATCTCCGATTTTTTTGCTCATTTCCTTGAAACTTGTGAAATTTATTGATTTTTTGAAGAGTTCTGAGGATGCGTTTTTCTGTTCTTTCATTCCTCTATCTTCCTATTTTTGGTCCATTTTTACATTTTTAATAATTCTTTTTTAGTTAAACAAATCTAAATTTTCTTAAATTAAATTCTAAAATGGATTCTTATAAAGATCCTCTCAGCAAAGAGCAAATGGATGAGTTGCGTGCTATTGCCCAGAAGATTCTTCAGCCCGGGAAGGGAATTTTGGCTGCGGATGAGAGCACAGGTTCTTTAGAATGATTTTGGGTTAAGCAAATACCTCGATGGTGTAGTGGTTAACGTTCCCGACTTGTGGGTAAAGCGGTCCAAGGTTCGATACCTCGACCTCGCTGATTTTTTGATGAAGCCAAGAAAATCAAAAATAATTTTTTTTCAATTTTTAGGGTCTATTGGTAAACGTTTTGAGGGCATTAGTGTTGAGAACAATGAGGAAAATCGTCGCAAATATCGTCAACTTCTCTTCTCTACTCCAAATTTTGGACAGAACATTAGTGGAGTAATTCTCTTTGATGAAACCTTCAGACAGGTTTTTTTAATATTCAGCAAGGTATTCTACAGAAAACTTGCCTTTTAGAAAGCAGATAGTGGAGAACGTTTTGTCGATCTGATTAAAAAAAATGGGGCAGTTGCTGGTATTAAAGTGGATACTGGAGTTGTTAAGTTGGCTGGAACTCTTGATGAGGGAACAACTCAAGGTTTCTTTTGTTGTTAAGGATTGGTCCGTGTCTTTTAGCGATCTAAAAAAATTCGAGCGGCCCTTTTCGGCTATTCCTGAGTTTTGACTGGTTCCAAAATTTAATTCTAACCTTTTTAAAGGTTTGGACAATCTTTCTCAACGTTGTGCTGAATACAAAAAGGGCGGTTGTGACTTTGCAAAATGGCGTTGTGTCATCAACATTGGCCCTCACAAACCTTCTCATTTGGCTCTTTTGGAGAATGCAAATGTTCTTGCTCGTTATGCAAGTATTTGTCAGCAGAATGGTCTTGTTCCTATTGTTGAGCCAGAAGTTTTGTGTGATGGTGATCATGATATTGACCGATGTGCTAAGGTTTATTCTTTAATTTGTGGGAAGGGGAGGGATATGTGATAGGGGTAGGGGAGGTTTTTAATTTCTATTTCGGATAGCTTCGGTTATGTCCTAGAGCGCGCTCTAGACTTTTAAGATGGCCAAGTTGCCCGACCAAGATTAATCGCTGACTGCTTTTATACTAGACCCAACACACCCCTTAACACTTCCGCCTTACACTGTTTGAGTTAGCCTAAGAGGCTGGACCGGTACTGGGTTGTACAGTTTAAAAACAAACAAACATCCCTTTACTTTTTAGGTTACTGAAATGACTCTTGCTTATACCTACAAAGCTTTGGCTGATCATCACATCTATCTTGAAGGGACTTTGCTTAAACCCAATATGGTGACTCCCGGCCAGTCGAATCCGAAAAAGGCTACGCCTGAAGAAATTGGTTTGGCTACCGTTACTGCTCTTCGACGCGGAGTTCCGATTGCTGTTCCTGGTTTGGAAATATAAAATTTTTAAACTTAATTTTTAATCTGTTTTAGGAGTCGTTTTCTTGTCTGGAGGTCAATCAGAAATTGAAGCCACTCAAAATTTGAATGCAATCAACAGTGTGCCGGGCCCTCGTCCATGGACTTTGACATTCTCTTATGGTCGTGCTTTGCAATCTTCTGTTTTGAAGAGTTGGAAGGGATCTGATGCTAATATTGCTGAGGCGCAGAAAGTTTTGCTTCATCGTGCAAAGGTTTGGAGGGGAAAAGTTAGAATGGGGTAGGGGGACTTCTTTTCGGCTGGGAACATTATTGTAGGATACCTCGGTACCATGATTGAGTGAGACGGCCTGATCAACTCCCACTGCCTATCCTAGTGACTGTCTTTATCGACTAGGGTGGGAAGAACTTTTAAAGGATCCATTAGCCTGGCCACTTCCCGTAATGGGTTCGAGGCTTCTAATTTTTTGATGGGTCAAGTTCTGGAATATAACCCGTAGGAGTTGTCCTTAGCCTTCTCTAAAACTTCAATAATTTTCTTATTTTTAAAGGCTAATGGAGACGCTCAACTGGGCAAATATACTGGTGAAGAAGGCGCTGCTTCCGCTGCTGAGTCTCTGTTTGTGGCTAAACACGCCTATTAAATATGTGCTTGGACAATTAATATAGAAAGGAAAGAACAGTTTTTTTTATTAAATAAGAAGATAGATTATTATACACTTAATGCTAAAATACATATATTTTTATTATTATTCACTTTATGTTGCATAGGGACTTTAATGTATTATTTTAAACTGTTCTAAAAATATAAAATTGATACTCTTAGATCTCGAAAAATCGATTAACAATGATTTTACGATTTAAAAAAAGCCTCTTTTCTGACTAATACCCGACCGGGCTGCGCCTCTATTCGTCCCTCCTAAGATTCGTCCCTCTGAAAAACCCAAATTCGTCTCACCCATTGAACGGAAATTTTTAATAAGTTTTCAACAATATACACTACCAAAATTAGGCAAACTTTAAATTGAATAAATGTAGATTACCCTGTTTCACGTCATAAGCCCTACCAACGATTTCCTCATGAAGCACACAATTTTAATATTCCAAATATTTATTCATAAATAGTGACAAAATTCCAAAATAATCTCAATTTATTTAATATTAGAATTACTTCCTCCCTCAATAGCTCCATTGTTAGTGCTGTTGTTGCTACTTCCTCCCCCACCTCCTTTTCCTCGATAATTCAAATTTTTTAAAAATTTTAAATGAATTAGGGCAATAACAATAATTGAATTATTAATTAATTCAATTGCTTCTCCTTGTAAAAGGGCTCTTCCATTAACATTAATATGTCGTTTTCCAATATTTCGAAGTAAACAATTATTGTTTTCTGTCAGTTTAAATATTGCCTTTAATTAAAAAATAAAAGAATAAGAGTTTTAAATTTGTCTTTTGAAGCTCACAAAAATGTCCGCAAGTTTTATCCGCAAAAATTTAATTTTATTAAACAAGGATTATTTTTTGAGAAATAATCCAAGGTATAAATCAACGCTCATAAGAAAATATTTAGAAAAAAATGAAAATTCTCCACGGGAAACGAAAACGAAGTTTAATGAGGTAAAGAAGAAACTCGCGGACAAAATTTGCGGACTTTTGAGGGAGAAAGACCAAAAAAGGTATAAAGGTAAAGGACCCTTCATTATTTATTTGATTCCTACACAGTTTATGAGGGCGAGTTTCGGGTCGGATCTTCCCAACAAATTTCTTCAGATCGAATTTCGAGTCCAAAAAGTCCTAGTTTTGTGTACCCGTGACATTTCTGGTGCGTTCTTCTCCATAAGAGGTTAACAATAAAACAAGGAGAGTCTTGTCTTATTTTCTATTCTTATAGAGAACACATAAAGTCGACACGAGCCCCTTTCTTAAATTTATTTTAAAAAAAACCTGTTTTCTACTAATATAAGAAGTTGGTCCTTCCAACGTTAAATTGACCTCAACATTGTGTCCTTTAAAAGAATTTTTTAAACATTTTCAAAAAAATTATTAAACAAACTTTTTGTACTCCTTCCAATCAATACCCTCTCTTTTCTAACATCGAAAGTTGTACAACGTCCACAAAAAAGTCCAACAGTTTCAGGCGACATTATTGGTTCACTTGGCATTATTCCAATAATATTAGAGACTAGGACAGCCGCCCCTTCCCATTCTTTTGTTTCTCGTTCACAAATTGCTGCATTTCGAGTAAATTGGCGTTCTTCCACATCCTTGTTTTTAAAATTAAAAAAATTAAATTGGAAAAAAAACCATTGGAAGTTGTTGACCATTGTTAACATCTGTTGAAGAACCTAATGAGTAGAGATCAAACGTCTGTCAGAAAATTTTAAAAATTAATTTTTAAATAATAAATCTTTTTTGCGGACAAACACTTGCGGACACAGCTCTGTTTTTTAATTAAAACATAGGGTTTTGAAATGCTTATGAAGCGGTAGGCTTAATAGACTTTTTATGGATTTTATGGACTCAACAGCCATCATTTGGTGACCGTTAAGCCTCAAGATTAATAGAGAGGGTTGATTTCTTGTCCGCAAATTTCGACGATTTTTTGCGGACACCATTATTTCAATTTTATCCGCAAATGTTAACAATATCCACAAAAAACGTTAAAACTTACAAAATTATCTTCATCTTGTAAATTATTTAATTGTTGTTGTTGCTGTGTAGTTGTTGTTGCTGTCCTTTGATCATTTAAAAGTCCATAAAGCCTCAATTCCCTCCAATGTTCTTCCAATATTTTAACTGTTCTAGCATAATGAAAAGTAGTGTCTCTATTTTGTTCCAAAATTTTTGACAAAATTGAACTTATAGGTTGTGGAGTAGAAGAAGGAATTTGTCTCAATAAATTTTCTTCTGATAAAGAGAAAGGAATTCTTTCTTGAATTGATATAATTTTTTGTTTTTCCATTTGTTCCATTCTTCTTTTTGCAATTAAACTTGATTCTTCATCATATAAAAGTTCATACCAACGCTCTTCTATCTAAAAATTAAATAAAAATTATTTATTAAAAAAATTTTTTTTCGTAGAATCAAATGTCTTAAATGGACTGGGAAAAAGCTAACAAAAAATTTTTTTTGGAATTTAGGAATTATCAGAAGTTGTGTGTGAGTCCATTTTATTTTAGGTAGACTTTCACATGAATGGACTGGGTTAATAAGAAAAAAAATTGGGTCAGGTCCAATCGTATTTTCAAAAATTCCCTTTGGATCGAGTTTCGGGCCGAGAAAAGTCCGAGATTTTGAAGAATCGACCAATCCTTGCTTGATATAATCCTTTTGGAGCCGACCCAAATTAAAAATTCTCCCTAAATCCTTAAAATTACAACATAAAAAAATTATTAAAAAAAACTAACTTGTTCAAGCGTATAACGACGAGAAAAACGCATTTGGGTATACACAATCCAGAGATCAGCAACCTAAATAAAATTTTAATAAAAATTAAAAAATAATGTTAATTAACGTGTGTCACAGCAGCAATTAAAGCAATATCATCTTCAGGTGTCCATTGATTTAATAAAGCTATTGAAGGTTGTAAATTTCTAATAATTGAAGTATTTACTTCTGGTGTTGTTTTTCTTCTATTTTTATTTGATTGTTGTTGTGTTTTATCCATCTTAAATTTTGAAATAATATAAAATTGATGGAAAAGGAGAGTAAAATACTGGGGGAAAGGTTGTTGGGAACCAAGTAGTAAATACATATGAAGAATGTTTAGGGGACAATTCGTTCTACTCAACATAACAGCAGGGCTGCACGTAATTGAAAAAAATATTCCGCAACCGTAATTTCTTTTTAAAAATCCGCAAACGCAATCCGCAATTGCGTGCAACCCTGCATGACAGGCTTTTTTTCTTTTTTTCCCGTTGTTGGAACAACTTTCCTGTCATTAAACAAGATCCCCAGAATAACAACCTCACAAGTTTGGTATTTCGAGGGCTTCTAAGGATTTGGTATTTCAGGCCTTTGGCATTATAAGATGTTCCAAAGACACCCCCTCATTAATTCTTAAGTTAAAAGAAAAATTAAAAAAGAAAACCTCGTTTGAAGGGGCATTTAGTAAATGAACATTTCCACCTAAAGTAGCAGCGGTATTATTGTTGTTGTTATTACAAGTAACAGGAATTCTGCTCGGAAATGTGTTGATTATTGGATTTAATATTGTATTATTATTGACATTTGTCACAATATGTTTTTCGTTAGAATGTCGTCGTTTAGGTGTTTGTTTATTTAATACAACACTTTCTACCAATTCATCATCAAATTTTGG
The DNA here is from genome assembly GCA_036172955.1 of Meloidogyne arenaria. Taxonomy (NCBI): domain Eukaryota; kingdom Metazoa; phylum Nematoda; class Chromadorea; order Rhabditida; family Meloidogynidae; genus Meloidogyne; species Meloidogyne arenaria. The sequence goes on from JARQAB010000017.1 coordinate 5,601,438, forward strand.
TTTTTTAATGTCTCTGGTTGAACGGCGACGAGGTTCATTAGGATTTTCAAGGCTTTCCATGGAACCTGAAAATAATGCGATATATTGAAGTGTCGAAGGAATTTGGTTGGGAAGTTGTTGAATATTTTTGAACCCTTCTATCCAACAAAGGTGAAAATCCAGGAGGGCTGTGAGGACACGCGCACACTCCATTTGAGACCCACTGAAATACGACCCATGGATAAACTCCCGTTATCCAATATTACCATTAAGAGAAGTTGAAAACAATTCAAAACCATTTAGACCTTAAGATAAATAACTACCATATATCCTCACTCCTCCCTTACCATCCTAGCTTAAATCAAGGCTAATAGAAATTTTAAAACCTGAGACTTCATCAGCCATAACTCTTTTTCCAATCTGGTTGTGATACATCTGTTGAGGTATAGAACAAAGCTCGTCTTTTTGTTCATTGCTGATAAGCGAATTTCCTGGTGAATCCATCTAATAACTTCAAAATATTTAAAAGAATCTGATCAAATAATTTACAAAAAAACTAATAAATAAACGTTTAAAAACGCATTAAATCAAAAAAAATTTCTTCATTCAAAAATTTATTAAAAACCAATAAAACAACATATTTTAACGACAAAACAGAAGACAAAAAAACTTAAACAAATGAAAATTTGGAGGAACAATTTTTTAGAGGGGCTCTTCCAACCAGAAAAAAATTTAATTTTTTACTTTTTCTAAATTAAAAAAAACAATAACATTATATTTTAAAATATCCTATGTCTTCTATAATTTTTCTTTCTCTTCACTTCATTATCAGAAAAATACTTCCCTAATGCTTAAAAGCTGCAATAAATGTTTGAACCAAATTTTTAAGCTTATCATCCGTTGTTGTAGTAATTTGGCCTTCTTCACGAATAATTTTTAGCAATTCTTGCTCATGTGCACGAATATGTGCAAGAAATTCTTTTTCGAAACGAGTAATTTGTGATGGGTCAATTTTGTCGAGATAACCTTTGACACCAGCATAAATTACAGCAACTTGTTCTTCAATAGCCATTGGAACATATTGACCCTTTAGGAAAAATTTTTTTAAATAAAATTCTAAAAATTTTAAGGAAAACCTGTTTGAGCAACTCAGTCAAACGAACACCACGATTGAGCAGTTGTTGTGTCGAAGCATCCAAATCAGAACCAAATTGAGCAAAAGCAGCAACCTCACGGTATTGTGCAAGTTCCAATTTCATTGAACCAGCAACCTTTTTAATTTGGAGTTTAAATAGGATACCCGACCTCTCTTAGAAAATTTTGACCAATAAAACCTAGACCCTACTCCCTTCCACAAGCTTAAACCGACACAAAATGATTTTGTCAACACCGATCCCGAACTTTTCGACCCCAAAGACCCCAACCCCTCTCATCCCAAAAATTCAAAAGAAAAACCTGTTTCATAGATTTAGTCTGTGCAGCAGATCCTACACGAGACACAGACAAACCAACATTAATTGCAGGTCTAACACCTTTATAGAATAATTCAGTCTCCAAAAAGATTTGTCCATCGGTAATTGAAATAACGTTTGTTGGAATATAAGCAGAAACGTCACCAGCTTGGGTCTCAATAATTGGTAAAGCTGTAAGAGATCCTCCCTTGTGTGTCTCATTCATTTTGGCAGCACGTTCAAGCAAACGAGAGTGCAAATAGAAAACGTCTCCTATAAATAACGATTGTTAATATTAGCCAAATAAATGACTTTAAAGAAAAATTGGATGAACAGATGATAAAATAGGACAATCGTGGAAAAGACCCAGACCCAAAACACAACCCGACTCATGCCAGTAGGTGTTAGTAGTTGGCGTCCGCAAGTTTCCAAAAAGTTATGGGTATATAAAAAACCTGGATAAGCTTCACGTCCTGGAGGACGACGCAACAAAAGTGACATTTGTCTATATGCTACAGCTTGTTTTGAAAGATCATCATAAATAATTAATGCATGTTTTCCATTATCACGGAAGAATTCGCCCATCGCAGCTCCCGAATATGGTGCAAGGAATTGAAGAGGTGCTGCATCAGAAGCGGTAGCCGAAACAATGATTGTGTATCTGAAGAATTTGAAAAATAATTGTAAGACGAAAAAAAAGAAGCAAACTTCATAGCATCGGCATCAGTAAGTCGCTTCACAATTTGAGCAACAGTTGAACGCTTTTGACCAATAGCAACATAAATACAATAAAGCTTTTTCTTCTCATCATTGCTGGCATTAAAACGCTTTTGGTTGATAATTGTGTCAACAGCAATTGCAGTTTTACTGAAATTTGAAGGAAGAATTAATAATCCTTAACAAAGGAGTATTCAGGTAGTCAGGGAAAATTTACGGGAAAGGGGGGGGGGCATTTTTACCAAAACCCTCCTGTCGGCTGGCTACATCCTAGTCAGTACATGCCTGAAAAACCCCCGTCCTAATTGTCAACCTAATCTAACCCAAAAAATCAGCAAAAAATACAAACCCAGTTTGACGATCTCCAATAATCAATTCACGCTGTCCCCTTCCAATTGGCACCAAAGAGTCAACTGCTTTCACTCCTGTCAACATAGGCTCACGCACACCAAGACGCGGAATAATTCCTGGAGCTTTAACTTCAACACGCGAACGTTGAGAAACTTTTAACGGTTTTCCATCAATTGGATTTCCTAGAGCATCAACAACGCGGCCCAACAATTCTTCACCGACACCAACGTCCACAATAGCCCCAGTCCGTTTGACAATATCTCCTTCACGAATAACCTTGTCATTTCCAAAGACGACAACACCAACATTGTCAGGTTCCAAGTTTAGAGCCATTCCCTTTTTAGAGAAAAAATTAAAGGTTAATATTGTTGAATTAGAGATTTAGAAGTCTAGTTTGCCCGGGTTTCTCATCGCTGCAGCCCATAACCCGACTAACAATAAGCCAGTAGAATCGAAAATCCAGGCCCGCCTTTTTAAAGTGAGCGTGGGATATCCTATACTAGCCCTAGAGTTGGATACGGACGGGATATTCCCGTATTCAAACCAGGAAGTTTTTGAACTTACTGGGTCTCTCCAAGGTCAGAATTCTCATGGATTGGAGTCCCAAAACCTGCCCAGGTCAATAGAATCGAAGAGTAGTCAAGTCCCGTTATCTAAAGTGGATGTGAGTTATCCGTCAGATACACCAGAGCCCAAGAGTTCCCAGATAAAACCCAAAAAGTTTAAAAATAGAAACCTTCATTCCCGAATCAAATTCCACCATTTCCTCAGCCTGAATATTTTTAAGTCCATAAACACGAGCAATTCCGTCACCAATAGAAAGTACTCTTCCCGTCTCTTCCAAATTAATCTTTGTTTCTTGTCCAAGAATCTTTTCTTCCAAAATTCGAGAAACTTCAGCACTAGAAGCCGACAATTTTGAAGATGTTGAAAGAGCAGCAGCCTTCATAGTACATCCTGCTATGATGGAATTTGCACTTTGAACAAACTTTCTTGTGAAGATCATTTTTTTAACAGAAAAATTTTTTTGAAAGCTAAAAATGATTAAAAAGATTTTTCAAATTAAGCAAAAAATACAAGAGTTTCAAGCAAAACTCTAATATAACTTTTAAAGAAAAAAAGCTAGTTTGTGCACTTAACATTTTAAGCAATCTCGCTAGTTAGCAACGAAATTGAAACAAATAATCAATAGAAAAAATCTTTTTATAATTCTCGAATCACTAGAGAGAGAAATACGAGAAAGATAAAGCATCATACGATAACTTGATTTTTCTTGGCATAATGTGAAATTAAATTTTTCTAATCAAAGACGGTTGAGTGCCCAAAATTCGTCGCACTATTAGGGAAGACTCGACATTTTGCCAAAAACATATTTTGCCAATAAGGGTAAAAATACACGTTTTGCCAACAAGGTTGTTGACAAAACCTTTATTTTTAGCCCTACTGGCGAAATATCGTATTGGCAAAATGTGTTAACACATTTATTTGTAAAAGGAATATTAAAAAGGAATTAATGAATAAAATATTCAAGAAAGAAAAGAAAAAGGAAATAAATTCAATTAAAAATTTAAATAATTATTCAGCTCCTTGAGGTTCTGGGTTGAGAACATTTGACAAGACCTGCAAAATTAAAATTTATCTTGGAAAACGCGCATTTTAAAAGTGAAAAAAGTCAAAATATAAATAAATATTAAGTTGCTCTTTAACTTTAGATCAGGAATTGGATCTCTTTTAAAAATCCGCAATTTTAAGCTAAAAAATCCGCAAGTCTTTAAAAGACCACAAAAATACCACAAAAATAATCATCGATCTAAACCACAAAATGAGGAAAAATTCGCACATATCCGAGTCCTAGACATAAAAAAAATTTTTGACGAGCAACTTTATAGTTTAAAAAATTAAAAAAAGTCTGGGTAAAGTCTGGGGTTCTTCAAAAAATAAAGTCAAAAAAAAATCTCAAAAATTTTCCTCTTCATTATTTTCATACATAAAAGCGTGTTCTATCATATCCTCATTAATTTGATTTATTAGCCAAATTAATAATAATACAGCTAAAATAATACAGCAAATACAAACCATAAAAGCAATTACTGGAACAAAATATATCCAATATTTTTGAAGAAAGCTTCGATTGTCTTGTGTAGCACCTTGTTGACGAGCACGTTTTTCTTCTTCTACTCTACGCAAATATGTTGCGGTATCAGGACTAGAGATATTTAATGAAAATTAAAAAAAAATTTTGCGGACGAAAAAAATTTTTAGCGGACAAAAAAATTTTTTGCGGACAACATTTGCGGACAAAAATTTTTTACACCTTCAAAAAGTTCATATAACTAAACGATGGCACAGGACACTAACTGGACGTTTTTTTCCAATTTTAACTCGCTTTTAGGTTTGTCCGCAAATTTGTGTCCGCAAAAATTAAAATTTTCCCTAAATTTTCCAATTTTATAAAATTACCCTGGAAGATCAACAATTCCTTGAACTCTAATAAGAATCAATGGAGACGGCGATTTTTCATTTATTTGTATATTGGTAGAATTGTTTATTACGCTAAGAGGTGCGGGAGAATGCGTCAAGGAATGGATACGTTGCTTGTCCAAATCAGCAGTAATAACCAATAAATGAACATATTTTGATTGAATATAACCCTCCTTTAAAATAAAAAAAAGTAAGACTTGGGAGACAAACATCAAGAACCAAAATACATTCCAAAGAAACTTGGAATCAATCAAGGTATTAAAATGTGGATGTCCGCAAATATTGTCCGCAAAATCCACTTTGAAACTAAACAGCCAGTGGGTCGTAAATATAAATCTAACGATATGTCTATTAGATTTTCACTCTAGTGGGCCATGAATTTTACTACGAGTCTGTTACCTAAAGTGTAGAACAGAAAGAATTTTGCGGACAAAGCTTGCGGACAAAAAATTGTTTTCTTTTACGGACATGTCTGAACTGGATTGTCTGAAAAAAGACAAGTTTCTGTTTTTTCAGACAAGTTTCCGGACTTCTTCGAAATTCTAGTTTCACTTGGAAGGTATTTTGGTCTCGGAAAAGTATCCCTTCCTAACAGACAAAAAAAATAAATTTCTAACCCCTAAAACAGAAAATATAAGTAAACCTCTTCCCAATTATCAAAAAAAAACTCACAACAGAATTACTGCTAAATATTTGTCCACTTTTCATTTTATATTCTTTTTTTAAAGGATTTGTTTCCAGATCTTTTTTCCATTGAGCAATTACTTCTGTTGACGTTGCAATAAATTCTGCTGTTGCGGGAAGAATATTTTCAATATTGTGGCTTCCAACAAAAGGTTTTATGCGGATTTGACCAATTTGGAAGTAAATATCTTTAAAGAAAAAAATTAAAAAAAATTTTTTTGGAAAAAAATATTTTTGCGGACAATATTTGCGGACTAAAATTCAACTAAAATTTATCGGAAAAATTTTTTCCAATAAATTTTTTCAATAAAATTTTCTAAAAAAATTAAGAAAATAAACCTTCTATTGCATATTCCAATGGTACAGAGAATTCATGAAAGGCACTTGAAATGTCCAAAATAAATAAAAGAATAAAATATGGGCAAATATTAATTAATGGAAGCATTTTTTGGTGGAAAATAACTAAAATAAATTTAAAAAATTTTTTTAAAGAAAATTTTTATAAAAATGAGAGTCAAAAAATATATTTATTTGCCTAATAGCCCCCAAAAAAATTAAAATTAAATAACACTTTTCTGTTATCCTCTCCCAAAGTTGCAGGGAGATTCGCAAAAGGAAACGAAATTTCTTCATAATTAAAGGATATTTCCTCAAAAAATTCCATTAAAGGATCCAAAGGAAAAAAAATATTTTAAAAAATTAAGAAAAAATTTTTTTCAGGTCTAAAACCCTTCATTTTACAAAAAAAAATTCAAAAAATTTTTATATAAATTAATTTTTTATTCTTTATATATATTTTTGTGCATTCTCTGTATATAAATGTATAAAATATATAAATATAAAATTTCTTTGTCGATTATGCACACAAAAAAATGAAAAAAAAAATAAAATTTAAAAATAAATTTAAAAATGAAAAAAAACAACAAAAAAAATTCTTTTAAAAAAGAGATTTGTTAAAAAATGAAAGTTTGAGGATTTTTTTTATTGTAAACAATTTATAAATTAAATTATTTAAAGAAAATAGAATCTCTAAAATATATCCCTTTTCCAAATTTTTAAGAAATATTATGGACATTGTGTATCCGTCCCAATGAAAGGTATTTTAATTTTTAAAGTTTTTTTTAAATTTCAAGACGTCTGAGTTACTAGGACGTCCGAGAACTAGTTAAATTATTTTGTAATGCTTATGTTCCCTAACATTTTTTGTTGGTGGTTCGAGACTTAAAGCCACTGTGGATCTTGTTAGCTTATAGTATGCTTGAAGTTTATTATAGTTAGTTTCTAAGTCGCAGGTAAGGTTGCCGGTTTCCGATATCCGAAAATTCTTGGTTCGGTTCTCCTATTTGGTTTGTCAGAAAACGGTGGACCCAAAAAATTTTTAAAAATTAACCTTAACCTTCAAAAAATCTAGCCCTTAATATTACTCTATGAACGGAAACAAAGGATGGGATAAAATAGAGATTCTAAGAATTAGTTAAACATAAAGAAAATTATTTAAAAGAGAACTGGCTTATTTCTTTTAAGTTACAAAAATTAAAAAAAAAATTATTCAAAAAATATACCAATTCACACAAAATTTACTTTCCTTCCTTATTAGAAGTACCAGACGTATCACTTGTATTAGTTGTAGTCGACGAAGTTGTACCTCCACCACCAGTAATTATTGGAGGAGATAAATTTAATGAAGAAGAAACTGGTGATCTACTAGCAGCAATTAATGGAAGAGAATCTGAGCTTATTTGTTTTGATATTGTTGATGAAGTAGTCAAACCTCCACCTCCTCCTCCTGGTGGTGGTGATATTGTTGTTCCAGTATTTAATGTTTGATGTGATTGTGTTGTTAAAGATGATGTTGTTGGAATTCCTCCTCCTTCTATTACATCTACACAAGCACTACTTCTACTCATTTTATGATGTTTTTGAATTGGTGTACGTTTGGTGCTTACACTAACGTTGCTCAATTCTTTAATAACATCAAAAATGCGTTTTTTGCCTAAAAAATTTGGAAAAAATTTTTGATGGAAAAGTTTTGTTAATGGGCACACCCTAACAAGGTTAGATATCAACAAGATATATAACTTTGCTCAACATTATCTAATCCCAGATATGAAACCCTGGAAATGGTTCGATTCAGCTCAACGAGAATCACTTTACCAAGAGTACGAGATATTATGTTTGGTCCCCGGTCTGTCAAGAAAAACATTCTAGGGGAAGAGGGATGTCGGGGAATACCCTAAAAAACCATCGTCGGACGGAGAGGGGAGTCAGTGACCAACCATAAATCATCTAACAACTAGTCGTCCGAGACTAGTTAAACTTGAACTAGGTTAAATAGTTTGCGGCTCATTAGACTCTCATATCAGTACCTTGGTAATTTCTGTAACAATTTCCAAGTCAAAAATAAATAAAATTTCAAACCTTTAGCTTTTGCTGCATCCAATACACCTTTATAAATTGGAGAGCGAAGAAAACTTTAAAAAACAATGAATTCGAATTAATTTTTAAAATTTAAAAAAAACCGTGGATAAGAATCTTTACTCATTAAAGTGAAAACGTGTTCTTCAGCTAACGAAAAGGCAAAACGTCTAGAAGTATGAGATTCATTTATACATTTAAGTGTTTCATCAAGAGTACGAGAGTCAACATTAACCTTTAAAAAATTTTTTTCAACTTTTAAAATTAATTTTTAAAAAAAACCTGACAAGGAGAACCAGCAGCCAAATATTCATCCAAAATTAATTGAGCTTTAGTTTCTATTTGTGAATTTGTCGAATATTTCAAATCTTGAATAGACATCCAAAAACGAAGATTTTCGGAAGAAAATTCGGAATCAAGGAATGATTCTAGCACCTGGAAAAATGTAAAAAATTATTTAAAAATTAAAGAAAAATTTAAAGAAATTTTTCAAGAGCTAAAAATTTATTAGGGCCTGCAAAAAGGGAAGATACGATGCTGATATACCAAACGCCGAAATGCTAAACTCCCAAATGACAGAGAAATACCAAAACGCGGATTGTTAACAACCTCACACGTTTATGAAACCCTCATAGTTGTTGAAACAGACCCATGTGTTTGGTACTCTGGCAGTCTTTGAGGGTTGGTACTTCGGTTTTTTGGCATTTATAAGAAAATTAAATTTTAAAATTTTCTATAAAGAACTAGCTCTCAAATTTTAGTCAAAAATTTAACATTTAAAAAATTAAAAAAACAAAACCTGTCTTCCAATAGGATCTCTAACCAACTCAATAACACTTAATCCCCAACGCTTAACACGTCTTTCCGTAGGCACTTCAACACTTGAAAAAACGCAAAATTTAATTAAACCATCAAAAAATCAAAAATAAACTTGTCCGCATTTAAAACCCAAAGTGTTGAGTCATCAGAAATCCAAGGATTCGAAGGCAACGGCGATGAAAGAAATGGGTCATATTCTGCAAATTGTTCCGTCCAATTAGTCATTCTTCAAAAAATAAATTTTTTAGAAAAACTCAGAGAATTTCTTACATTTCACTAGCCTTAAGCATTTTTAACCAAGGCTTAGTCTTTAGAGCTAATCGTAGACGTTCAATTGTTGTGTGAAGCTAATAAAAAGAATTAATGATATTAACCAATTATTTTTTAAATTTACATGGCTAATAGTAGGCCTCCGAATTTTGCGGTCTAAAAGAAAAAAAATAAAGAATAAAAGAAATTAACATAAAAACTAACCAAGCTTTTGTAAACCTTCTTCAAAGACCATGTTTGAATGACCTAAAAGGATACGATTAAAAAATTTTGAAAAAAAAATTAAGGAAAAGGATCAAGAAACATACACATGAGAAACATGTCCCACCCTAAAATTATTCCACAAAAAAAGGACTTGAACTTATTCTAATTGTAACACCAACCCGAGCCTCCCCAATACACTAAAACGCCAATAGACTACTCCACAAATTAAATGTCTTTTCAGGGAAAGCCCATCCCTATAAAATTCGTATAAAAATAACCTGGTCTCCTCGTCCTCCAAAAAGCTCTTTCTTCAGTGTCAAAAACAACTTTTTCGGCCTTTTTGCGTTCTTTTAAAGCCTTAAGTTGAAGTTCTGCTTGGGCAGAGATGAAAGTCCACATATGGCTCAAAAGTTCGAAAGACCTATTGTAAGCATCTGCTTCTTCCTCGTCCAGTCCATGTTTCAGTTCATTACGTAAAAGACGTTTTGAAAGATATATGGCTTTAAAAAAGGAAAAATAAATAATTAAAATTTAAAAATTAAAAGAAAACCATATTCAACATTATCTGCTTGTTGAGCATGTGATGGCCAAAAATATGGAAGTTGTATCCTATATAGAGTCCCATCTTCCTTTAAAAATAAATAAAATGAGAAATCGAAGTAAATTTGGTTTGGTAAGAATTTTTTCAATTTAATGGGGGAAGACGAGCTAGACTAGTCGACTTCAGCACCAATTCACCAACGAACTTAGAACAATCAACATTAATCGTACTCTCACCCACTAGAGCATAGTGATCACATTGAAAGCAAAGCTGTCACGGGTTGAGAAAAAAATCGTTTCGGGTTCTGGGTCAGATTTTTGAAAAATTCTCAGGTCGGGTATGTGGTCAAAGAAGATTTTAGGATAGTCTTAACTTCCCTTATTGACAGAGGATGGCTAATTTAATGTGCGGAAATAAATCTATACAAACCTTAACACTCTGCGCATGCACATCAATAACCGGAAAGATGTAGCCATACTGCAAGAGCATTGTTGCAAAATGGACAGCTTCCCCAACATCTTCAGCCGTCATTACTGACGAAGGGGGTTGGTTTGAAGATGAAGGCGAGGAAGAAGCATAGAAAGCATTATGTATATGTTGAACCAAAACTTGGCCAGTAATAGCTTGAGGCACTGAGACACGAAAGTATTTGTGAGTTTTGAGGTGGGCAGAGTTGAGAATCCGAAGGAGGACAGTGTCCATCTAAAATAAATTTTTAAGAGGGATTTTAGACCAGGGCTGACGCAACTGCGGATTGCGTGTTTTATGGACTTGCGGACTGTGGCCGCGGATTTTAAAATTAAATTTGCGGACGGCTGCTGCGCAAAATTTTTTCAGTTGCGCCCAGCCCTGTTCTAGACAGAAAAATTAAAAAATTTTCAAAAAAACCTTCTGCAGAATGTTGTTTTTTGTTTCAGGCACAAAAGGTGCTGCAGTACTAGAAGAAGGCAGTGACGTCATTTTATATGTGAATTGGTAAGTGTTGTTATATATTTAGTTAAAAGAACCGTCAAGGTGAAACAACTAAAAAAAAGAAAAAAATTAGAGAAAATAAGAGAAAAATTTCGCGAAAATTAATATGAAAAATTAACAAAAAAAATTTTTTTTAAATAAAAAAAAACTTGGAATCAAGCAACAAAAAAAGCAAGTCAAAAAAGGAAAGCTTGGGAGATTATTATAGAAATATGCCATATAAAGTAAAAAAAATTTTTTTCTTTTAGTCTTGCCAATATTTTTCTTGCTGACTCTGACGACTTTGGGAGAGAAAGACTTGGCAATTTAGGGGGAAAGGGGTATAAAACAAGTGTAAAAAAGAGAGCAACAACAAAACAACAATAGACGGAAATGTGAAAGAGCAACAAAATCGATGATGAGGAAGAAAAAAAAGAAAGAAAAGATGTCCTAGCAAAAGTGTCCCTTAACTCTTTTTAGCTGTGCAGCAGCTTTTTTTCATCTTGTTATCTTTAAATTTTGCAGGAGGAAAAAGTAGAGGAGAAATTAAAGGAAGACGGAACGAGACAGACGGGATAATAGAGTCTTTTCGGTTTATTTTTAATTTTAGACTCTAACTAACAAAAATAAAATTAAAGAAAACAAAAAGGCTGTTAGAGTCTAGCCAAAAAGATAAAATTCGTTGGTTGACAGTCTCAGACTCAAATGTCACTTTTGTTCTTTGTTTTGATTTTTCATAATACCAAATACCAATTATACACACAGTTGATTTTTTCACAAAAAGTCGAACGGAATGGGCCCTCTCTGGTTAAATCTCTTTTTCTCGTTTTCTCTAATTCTGTCTCTCGTATTAAGCATTACACTCTTCTTTCTTTAAATTTTAAAAATCTTTAAAAATTTTCTTCTAGCAATATTTAATTTTGAAATTAAAAATGTTTGCTTTTTCTTCCATTGCAAAAAGATGTGCAAAACCGTTTGTATTCTCAACTCGTACACTTATTGAAATAGGACCTGCTGATGCAGCTCCTTTGAATTCTCCTATTGAGGTTTTTTTTTAATTTTTGATCATTTTTGACTTACCTTTTCAAGGGTCAAGGAAAATATATGAAAAGACCAGCTGTCATCCCAGTTGTTGAATCGCGCGGGAAGGAGACTGTAGACGTTATTGGTGAAAGGCACAAATTGCCTGAAGTTATTCCACTCGAAGTTGACTCGAATAAAGAAGTTATGGATATTGGGGGAGTGCCTGAAGAGCATCGAGAGGTTTTTTAAAAATTTTTTAAAAAATTAATCCCGTCTTTATAGGGAAGACGCGCAGTGATTTATAAACCTGCCAGAAATGCAATGCAATCGGGTTGGAATAATGTTACTGCTTGGAAGATTGAATTAGACAATCGAGAACGTTGGGAGGATCAAACAATTGGTTGGTGTAGCAGGTAATTTTTTTCAATTCAATAATCGACCTCTGATTTATTGTTAGTATAGGCGTCCCGTAAAATAGTTTTTTTGGGTTATGGGTTTGGAGTTAATTTTGAGTTCCGTTATGCTTTTCCTTGTTCTAGAGCTTGTGGCTGACTGTAGGATGCCGTAATTCGTTGGCCATTGAGTTTGGGATAGGAATGTCACGGATTATCCAATACCCGAGATCCGAAAATCCGGTTCGAACTCCAAATAAAATATTCTTTTGAAATTTTTCCCCTAAATAAGAACCAAAGATTATTTTAAATCTCAATTAAAAAGAATTTTTTTCTAGTGGAGATCCATTGAGTAATATCAATATGGCTTTGTCATTTGCCTCAAAAGATGATGCAATTAATTTTTGTGAGAAAAATCGTTGGGCCTATGAAATACGTGAACCTGAAGAGAGAAAAATTGTTCCAAAGGCGTATGGTTCTAATTTTCATTGGAATAAACGAACGAGGGTTTCGACTAAATAATTATCTAAAAAATATATAGGAATATGTTTCAAGGTTCTGTTAGTGTATTTCCCGGATTTTTTTCTATAAATAAAATTTTTCTGTATATTTTTATGTAAAAATTATTTGATTTTTAATCAACTAAAATATCTCTTTTTATTAAATTTTTTCTTAATTTTTGACACTTGTAAGCCAGGGATGGGTCGGGTTGCCCGATACATGAGGGCTTAAATCCTGACCTTTTTTCGACCTGAAACCCTGACTTTTCTTTCGATCTGAATCAGAACCTAAGAAAATTTTGAAGACCTGAAATCCGAAGCCCCGTCCCGCCGACAACTTTTTTCAACCCAATCCATCCCTTTGTGTATATACCAAGTATAGAGGAGTTGGTATTTTACGTCTAAAAATAAATGAGAAAAAATTTTTTTCATATTTTAAAATCCGAAAATATACCAACTTTTTTTACAAGTGTCTAATATTTTTAAAAAATTTTTAGATTAACAAAATTTTGTTTTTAATGTCTACAGAAAATAATTCAGAGGTTCTAAATAATTTTGGATCTGATCAAACAAGTGTAAAAAATTTATTAATTGAAAATGGACAGCTTATTGAAACTGCTGCTACTTGTCAAAGGATGGGACGTCTTGAGGTTTTTTTTATATTTTTTGGGAGGTTTTGGGTATTTCCTTTTATTATTTTCGGGGTTTTCTTAATTCCTGGAATTTTTTTTTAAAAATTTTGGGGAAAATTCATTTTCGATTCTTTTTACAATTTCACCATCATTTTCTATTACATTAATTTGCAGGAGTCATTAAAGTGCCAGGAAACGCTTCGCAAAAATTTAATACTTTTAGCCAAGCTAGTTGAGCCATATTGTGGTGCCCAAATAATTCAGGTTTCTTCTAAAAATTTTTTTGAAAAAATTTTGAAATTTTTTCGAAAAATTCTCAAAATTTTTTCAAAAAATTTTTTTCTCCAAGTCAAATCCAAAAAAAATTTTTTTAAAAGGAGATAGGGCCATCCACAGCTATTCAACAACAGCAAGCACCACCACCTGTATCAACTCAACAACAATCTTCTACAAATAATTCTATCCCTCCTCCACAACAGCAACCTAACGAGTCTTCTCCCCAAAATGAAAGAACGCCTTCTCAACCTTTAATTAATTCAAATATTTCTCCAAACCAACAACAACAACAATTAACACAACAAAATATTAATCAAATTCCTCAACAACAACAATTATTACAACCACCCCAACAACAACAGCAACTTTATATTAATGCACAACAAACAAATATGCCAACAAATCAACAGCAACACTTTTCTGTATTTTTTTTTTAATTTTTGTTTCTTTCCTCATTTTCCCAGCGTTGCTTAACTTACCAGATCGGACACTATTTTCTAGTATTTTCCCTGACCCATCTTTCTCTTCCTCTGGTATGTTCCACAAGAAATTCCTCTAGACCATCCACTTCCCAAATTTAGAAACCCTTTCGTCCTTCATTATTTAAAAAATTAATTTTATAGCCTTCACAACGTCAACAACAGCAACAATTACAACCAAATCCTGTCTCTCCTCAACAACAGCAATATATTCAGCAGAGATCCATTCCTTATGGAATTGTCCCTCCTCATGTTTATGTTGCCCAACAACAACCACAACAACATTCTCACAATCAACAAAATTCTTTAATGGCTGCTCCTTATGGATTTTCTGGTTTCTTTTTAAGATTTTTAAAGACTACGGTTTTTTCGGGAGGGGGGAAGGCCTACCCCCGGTTACGGGCCTGGTTGTGTCTGTACTGGCTGGTCTGGGCTCATTCCATGATGGTTCTGGTCCCCCATCCATCCAATGAATTTTTCCACAACGTGAATACTTTGAAAATAAATTTTCCAGGTCAACCAAATGCTCTCTATGGAGGACAACCAACCCCACAAGGCTTTAATCCTCAATCTTCAGCACAAGCACAAATGTATCATCATCATATGATGCAACAACAGCAGCAGCAACAACAAAATCATTATCAACCACAAGTAGCACCTTCTCCGCATTCAAGTATTCAGCAAAACTCGCAAACTAGTGGAGGGATTCAACATCAAAGATGAATTTAAATTTTCGTGGGCAATTTAAATTTACCTGTGTAACTAACTTTAATTTTTTTAGATGCTATTTTTTAAAAATTAATTTTTCAAAAAAAAATTTTCAAAAAAAATTTTTTCTAAATTTGTGATAAAATTAAAAAAAAATTTTTTCGTTATATAATGATGAAAAAAAACAACTTTTTTTCATTTAAAAAATATTATGGCAGGTAGCAAGTATTAATAAAATAACAAAAAAATTTTTAGCTCTTAAAAAACATTTTTCTGCTTATAAGTAGATTAACCGCAACCACCTAAAGATTAAAAATTTATTTTTTTTATTGAAAATAAAATTAACCACATCCACCGCATCCTCCACAACCACCTGTGAAAGTCAGAATTAATTTAAGAATTATAGAATTTTTTAGAAAATTTTACCACAGCCGCCGCAAGCACCACAGGCTCCACAAGCACCGCATGCACCTTTATTAGTGTTTTAGATTAGTTTGAAAATTTTGAGGTCTATATTTATAATTTTGACGAAATGGGCATTTTTCTTCGTTATCAAAAAATGGATAATTTCTTGACTGATTTTTGTTCAATAACCCTTTGGGATATTCAACCCATTTGGGATCAACCCATAAGATCAACCCCTAGGTGTTCCAAACTCAAAGCATCTAGAGAGGATTTGGGTGTTGTCTATTTATTAATCAAAATCGTACCACACGCTGAACCGCCAGCCCCATCTCCCCCTCCATCACAACCACCACCACCACCTTCAGCACCACTGCACATATTCATCAACAAAAGTGGCAAAAATTCTGTTCCGCCAAAATCGTGGTGATGTCTTTGTGCTGCACTTATTAAACGATTTGTGGGTAATGAACGGCCTGAAAATATTCTTTTAAAAATAAAAATTTTTTCTAAACCATAGCCGCATGCAACAGTCATCGGCCAACGTTGACATTGATGGCCAATTTTGTTGGTATCTTTTACACTGCGGACCTTATCTAAAAAATATTTCAATAAAATTTGTTTGATGTCCAATAATTAGAGGTACGGACAAAATGGTGTCGAGAGGCAAAAAAGACAAAATGGACCTACGAGCAAAAAGAGACAAAATGGTACATTGGGCAAAAAGAGACAAAATAGTTCTCTTGAACTAAATTACCCCAATAAAAAAATAGAAGAGAACGACCTGGACCAAGAGTATTTAAGAATTACCCCCCTCTCTAATAAAACCCCCAATCTACAAATAATTCCCTCTTAAAATAATTTACCAGGATTGCAAAGAATAAAAAGTGTTCCAATTCCAAAAATACAAGCCAAATGTTCAGCTGTCTGAGTTGAACGACAATGCATTCTACGACCGTTTAATTGTGCTTGGGCATCTGTAATTTAATTTAAAAAATTTTTCAAAATTTTTTTTCAAAAAAAACCTCCAATGCTGAAGACTGTTGATCCATTTGCTCCAGGGAGCTGGAAATTTTGTACAGTATTCCTCAATAAATTGAAAAGTTCTACGTTTAGTGCGCCTGGAGCGCCGCTTATACCCTATAAATTAAAGAAAAATTTATTTTCGATTTTTTGACATTTGTCCATTTTTAGGTTCTATGACCAAAGGACAAATCGAGAAAACAGTAACTTGGTTTTCCGGACAAAAACAAAAGTTCGCGGGCCGAGACCAGGGTTTCGGATATTTTGATAAAATTTGGTTTTTAGAGACTTCCTTGGGCTTAACAAGGAAACCCTGGCCCGGATAGGTTTGAAAGAAAAAACACGGATACCGGCCCGAATGTGGAACTCTAATTATTAAGGTTGGGGTTCACCACACCTTCAAGAAAAAGAAAATAAAATAAAAATAACCTTATGATAACGATCACCAGCCTGTTTCCTCACAAATCCTTGCCAACGCCCTTTTAAAATAGCAAAATCCCCATCACGATTAAGGACAATAAATGCCCTTTCATCTGCTGCTGGATGAGAAATGTTTGGGAGAAATTGCAAATTTTCATCCAATTGTTGTTTAGAAGGTAAAGAATCTGCCCCAATTAAATGTGCCACACATAAAAGACGTTGTTCTGTGCCAAAAACCAAAATCATTGCTTAAAAAAATTTTTTTTCACACAAATTTAAAAAATTAAAAACAAAGTAGTAAAGGAGCACTATGAACAACTTGTACAAAATATTTTGTGCCATCTCGAACATCGACCAGACTGGAAAAAAATAATTTCTTTTAATCGACAAAAATATTTTGTAATGTTTTTGGGGTGATTTTCGTAATTGAGGATTTATACGACAAAATGGTACTCCCCGCAAAAAACGTCAACAGGGTACATACGGGCAAAACAGACAAAATGGTACATAGGAGAAAATAGGCAAAATAGCAACACACTGTAAAGTTTGTCTTGTAAAGAAAAATCTTTAACTGTCTCTCTTATTCTCTATAACATTTATCTTTTTTCTTTTCACTTTACTATTTTCCTTCCTCTTTTATCTTCACAAATAAAAACATTCTCTCTCCTACATTTTCTCCTAATAAATTCTGTCCCTTTTCTACTCCCCATTCATTTTAGCTTAAAAGGAAATTCATTTCATTAGTTACTTTTCCATTTAAACCATCGCTTCTCGGCCTTTTGGCTAAGATCAAAGTGTAGTATCTGTTCTTTACGGCTTAATCTCCGTAACGACCCCTACCGGGGTCAAAGAGATTAACCAATTTTTGGAAAAGGGCGTGAGTTGGAAGCTTGCTTCCTCTCTGCCGCGCGTCGGCCCGGTCTTGCACTTACCTCCGGGAACGGCGCATTCCTCCCTTTATGGGAGGATCAAAATCTTGAGGTAAATAAGCTTATGTAAAATGCCATTTACTTTTGTCCGTTTTCCCTGACGTACCATATATACATTTTGCCCTGTGTACCATTTTGTCGTTTCTTGCCTTGTGTACCATTTTGTCTACCTTCGAGACGTCTACGTTTCCGTCAAAACTTCCTAGCCTAGTACGATTTTAATCCAAAAATATCTATTTACTTATGTAAAGCAACATATATTTTTGCACCAGGCTGTAATTGGGCCCGATTTAAAGCTGCAGCTTGACACAAAGTCCAAAGACGGGAATCTTCTGTTGTTAACTGTTGTTCTCTATATTCCCCAGCTTGTAATTCCAATTCACGATTTAAAGACACGCTTGTTGTTATATCTATTTTTGCATGTTCTCCATTTACATTTTCTAATTGAAGTTGGACTACGTTTTGGGAAGATTTTAAATTTATGTTTGATGATATTTGGAGGGGTAATAACTTGAAAAAATGAGGGGGAATATTTTTTTAATTAAAAAAATTTTTTTAGAGATTTACCTTATCGAGTGGCAAACGACCCTGAAAATAAAAAAAATACAAATTAGTCGTTAAAAAATTTTCCAGGTTAATCCCTTAGAGCCTTAAACCCTAGAGGGATTGGGGGACTTAAATCCAAGGATTAACCCCAAAAGGAAATCAAAGGGAAGAGAATAAATTCTAGACCCCAAGGGTGTGTTTAAAAGTGAGGTTTTTAATTAAGGCACCCTTCGTTATAAGGTACGATTTTTTCCTAAAGAGGCCAAAACCTCTAAAAGAGGAGAGGTTATAGGCTGTGACAGAACGACTGTTTTGTGTTTTAAAATATCAAAAAAAAATTTTCCCGGCTCTCGACAATCCCCCTCCCCCTCAACCTAAATAAATTAAAAAAAAAGAAATTTACTTTAAGTTTAACCAAATCCCTTTTATGCAAAAAAACTTTATCAAACAATTCCAGTTCAACAACAAATTCTTTTGCCGTTTTTCTTTCAAAAGGGAATTTAACAATTGAAGGGATTTGTTGTTGTGTTGAGGACGAAGAATTAATTATTGTTGATAAATAATTTGAAGAAGATGTTGATGGTTGTTGTTGGGAAGATGTTGAGGATGTAGATGAACTTGTTGATGTTGAGGAAGCTGAGCCTGTTGAATTTTTTGAATGTCCATTAGCTTGCGTTTTTGTGACATTTTTGTTGTTTTGTATACATTTTAAACCGCATGGATTTGGTTGCCAAATAAGAGAAAATGAAGGTCTTGTTACCTTTAATGTTAAAAAATTATTAGAATTTACAAAAATGGGTAACCTCAACGGATGACCCTATAACTTATGAAGGGATTGTTACTTATTTGTGTTCTTTGTACCAATTGATAGAGCATTAAATAGGCTACAATATACCAAAAAATAAAAATTCCTGACAGACTGGTAAAAAAGTTCTGATCGATAAAGTGCCGAAAAATCACTCTTTTGAAAAGGTAAATTTTAGACCATAACTTTTTTATCAATAAATCGAGAGTTTTGATTTTTTGGTACCATGTAGTCCATTTAACCCTCTATCCATTGATACCATGAACACTAAAAATTATCCACCCCTTCCTGAGTTATAGGGCCAGGACTCAGTTGAACTGCTCCGCATAAATAAAGACTCCAACTTCCTTCAAAATAGGAAGTCGGAGGTCCTCGAAAGAATATAAAGATCATTAAAATAAGAAATAAAAACCTGTTTATCCCACAATTGAGCACTAAATGTGCTTATCTTCTTCCCGCCATAACGAAGCTTTAGCCGTAATTGTTCCCTCTGAACAGGCAATTCTTTTAACACAATTGAGGGAATATGAATATTTCCGTAAGCGAGATTAGAAGCATTATTACTACTTTCGTCATCAGATTCAAGGCAAAGAAAGGCTGGTGCATTGTGTCCACTTTTTTGAGAAAAATAAAAAAAAAATTTATTTTGCGGACTTTTATTTTGCGGATTATTTTTGCGGACTTTTTTAAAAATATTTTTAGTTTCCGTTATATACAGACTAAAATAACGGGAAAAAAGTCCGCAAATTTTGTACGCAAAAAATTTTTAAATAAAAAATTTACCGAAACATACAACCTCTCCGCCAAAAATTATTTTTAAAATGAGAAGCCCAAGCTTTTTTAGTAAATGCCTCGCCACGAAGTAATTTACTTCCTTTGTTACGGTCATTAATAGAATCATCATGTTTAAGTAGAGAACCAAATATTGCTACACAATTCTTAAAAAAAATTTTTTAGAATTTATTTGAGCAAATTTTTTAATTGGAGTTGACCGAGACTGGGATCCTCCGAAAAATTATGAAAATTAAATATTTAAGTCCGCAGACATTTGCGGACTTAAACCTGCGGACATTTCCTGTTTTAACAGTTTCTCTACATGTTTGGCGGTTCCTAAGAAATTTTTGATTATCCGGATCCATGCCCGAATGAATTTTGCCGGAGTTAAGAACCGACCCGAAAATTTCCGGAGGTCCTGGGGCCGCCAACCCTAGCCAAAAAAAATTTCTAAAAAATTTTAAAATTAAAAAATAACCCTAAAATAATCTTCTGGATGAACTTGATGTGTATGCCAAACAAGATCAAAATCATAACAAGGAGTTAAAAATTGGTCAGAATATGTTTGTTTTAGTTGAAGAAAATTAACATAACGATCAATTGCATCATTTAAAAAACGTGGAGAAGTATAATGAGGTAAAGATATCTTGAAAATAATTTAGTAGATATTTTGAAAAGATAGTCGACCCTCGCTATAAGATAGATACTCCATTGAAGCTGAAAATTTTACCCTTAAAAAGGGAGTCTTAAATAGATTCACAACCAAGGATTGGTGGATCTGGCAAATTTATTTGAATGACATTCGAAATTTGCGGACGACGAAAAAATTAGCGGACAAAATTTGCAGACAAACATGCAGTCCTTCGAAATGGCCAGTGGGCGCATCACAGTGGCAAACCCAAAACGTATCTAAATCGAGGTAGATGTGTCCAATTTCGGATTTATCTTA
The DNA here is from genome assembly GCA_036172955.1 of Meloidogyne arenaria. Lineage (NCBI taxonomy): Eukaryota > Metazoa > Nematoda > Chromadorea > Rhabditida > Meloidogynidae > Meloidogyne > Meloidogyne arenaria. The sequence goes on from JARQAB010000017.1 coordinate 5,622,159, forward strand.
TAGCGAGACTCGTCAATCAAAAAATTAATTTAAAAAAAACTTGATAATTAAAATTCCTCTGCCTTTGAACAGCTTCAACAATATCATATTTACTTTTTTGTTTGTAAGGTTTAGATGAACTTGATAAAAATTCATAAGGCTCTTCAGGGCAAAAGTTGTTCCACGCTGAGACTGACTAAATTTAATAATGTTAAAAATATTTTTATTACAAAGATTTACCTGTTCATAACGTTGTTGAATCTTAAAAATTAATTTATAAAATTTATTTAAATGTGAATTTGAGATTTGCGGACAGAAAAAATTTGCAGACAAAATTTGCGGACAAAAAATTTGCGGACAAACATGCACTCTTGAAAAAGGCCTTTGGTTATTCAACCATACGGTACTATTCTCGTGTCTTATCGCAAAGTAAAACTTAGTGGAGTCCGCAAAAAGTTGACGGTTGTCCGCAAATATCGGAGTCCGCAAAAAGCTTCCCCCAATTATAAAAAAATAACCTCATCAGCACTCAACAATTTGTGGTCTACCACAGTACCACAAATTGCTACACAATCTTCTCTATAAGAAACAGGAGAGAGCATATGAACATGCCAAACCCAATGTACATCCAATGGGGGAATGTTAAGTAAATCTGGCTTTGACGCCTTAAAAAATTTCAAGAAAAAAATTTTTCAAAAAAATTTTCAAAAAATTTTTCAAAAAAATTTTCAAAAAAAACCTGTGCCGGTAACCAAAAACATTCATATCTTCTAATTGCATTAGCTACAACAATTCTGTCATAAAGTACAGGTGCCTTTCTGTCAATCATTCTGAGGAAGTTTATCTCTCTTTGACAGGCAGTTAATAAGTCTATTGTTATACAATTACGCTGAAAATAAAAAAGAATTTTTTTAATTAAAAAATTTTAATAGAATAAGGTCCGGAAAAAAATTTTTTGGAAATTATTTTTAAATGTAGAGTTACGGTGAAATTTTAAGAAAAGACAGCCTTCCTCCGCAAATTTATTGGCAATTTTTATTTGGCAAAATGTCGCTTTTCCCCTTGTTTGACAATTTGTCTAGGTGCGCATTTAACGCATACAGAGGAGAGAAGAAATAGAGGAGAGTAGAAAAGAGATAAAAATAAAGGAGAGAGAAGGGTAAATAAACAGAAAATATATACATGCGAGAACAGCGACACTTTTCCCTAACAATTTCTCAACCTAGTATATATAATGAAACTATAATGACCAAGTGTTCATTCCAAATGGACATATACTAAAATTGGAACAATACAGAGAAGATTAGCATGGCCCCTGCGCAAGGATGACACGCAAATTCGTGAAGCGTTCCAAATTTTTTGTCTTTTTCGGGACAATTTTTTTGAAAATTTTTTTGGCCATTCTATTGACACAAATCTATTGACAATTTTTAATTGGCAAAATGTCATTTTTTGCCCTTATAGGCAATATGTCTATGTACACTTTTAACGCGCAGAATGGTTTTTTTTTGAATATTCGTGTTTCTCAGAGATTTCGCGTTTCAAAGTTTTTTAAGCTTAGAGACAGATCAGACCTTCCCAGAAGCCCAGAAAAAATCTCAGTCTGAGAGCTCCCTACCCCACAAAAAATTTTTTAAAATTCTCGTTCAATTACCATTTGTTCATGTGTTGATTTCAATGAGGGAACTAAAATTTGTTTAAAATCAACATCTTGTTGAGGAACAAATATAGTGTTATTATTAATTATTTTATTTTTATTTTCTTCATTTTGTGGGTGTTTTAAATTATTATTTTGTGTTGAGGTTTCAGCACCTTTTGAAGTTTCTGTTGATTCATTACCCATATTTTTTTAGAAAAATCTTTTTTTAAAAAATAAAAATTTAATAATAAGTCCCAGTATTGGGTGGTTTAAATTAACTTTAAAAAAGAACTTTAAATTGTTTCAATATTTAAGAAAAAAAAGTTTGTTTGCATTCATTTTAATTTTATCAAGTTATTGTCTTAGATCAATGCGCTCATGTGTAATTAATTAATTAAATTAAAAAGGAAAGTAGAAAATTCTCAAAAGATAAAAAAATAAATTTCCCTAAGCGCCCCATCAGAGACGTTAAAATCACCGTATACGCGTCTCATCAAAGTTAATCCTACTAAAGAATTAAATTGGCAGAGACGTCCAAAACGGAAAAATTTCCAACTCGAGGCTGGACTGGACTGGAAGACTGGATTGGAGACTAGACTAGACTCCAGGATCAGGACCAAGACCGAAAAAACTCCCAAGAAAAATCTTAAGTCCTGACTTTAGACCAAGAGGCTTTGGACCAGGGTTGCCGCGGGTACAAAAAATCTTCGGGTACGGGTTTCGGGTATCGGGTTGGAGCGTTTTCATTTCGGGTCACGGGTTTCGGGTTGGCAAAAATATCGGGTACGGGTTTCGGGTTTCGGGTTATAAAATTTTCATTTCGGGTATCGGGTTTCGGGTTGGCAAAAATTTCGGGTACGGGTTTCGGGTTTCGGGTTGGAAAATTTTCAATTCGGGTATCGGGTTTCGGGTACAAAAAAAGGCCGGGTTTCGGGTTTCGGGTTTCGGGCGGCAACCCTGCTTTGGACGTCCCTATAAATTCAATTAAAAAAAGGAATTAAAAAATCCCCCAAAAAATAATAAAAAATAAATTAAAAAAAGGATGTGGTGTACTAATCGATCCCCCTATTTTACTTCTTTAGACATTCCTTCAAAAAAAACAACACAATTTTATATATTTTATTTAAGCTTTTCTGGAGAGAAGCTTTAAGGGTCGAGTGTATTAAAGAAGAAAAAAAATAAAGGCAATCCAGACAGTCAGAGGAAAAAATAAATAAAATAAAAAAAATCCTTAGGGCACATTTTCTCAGGAAATTTTCTTCTCCTCCCTTTTCTTCTTTTTTTATATTAGCCACAAAAAAAACCTTTTATTTAGTATTCACTTATTTTTTTAGAAACTCGGCAAGTAGCACATCAATTTGCCTTATGTTTTCTTTCCTTCTTTTGTTCTCTTACCTAAAAATCCCGGCTTTTTCAGAGATCCAGAAGATCAACTTTTTAATTTTTCTGACGGTTATTAGGGTTCATTAGAGTCTCACCTTCGAGGCTCATATCAGAGTCTGTTAGAGTCTCATATTGGGGCTATTAGTCACATTAGGGGGTCCGTTAGAGTCTCACAGTTTAGTCTCATATAGGGCCTACTAGAGTCTTATGACATTATTGTCTGTTAACGCTGACTCTAATGTGCTTTAATGGGCATTAGAGTCTCAAAGGAATAACTCATTCGAATACAATTTCAGACTCATTAGCTAATTTTTGCATAATTTCTACGGAAATATTTTAGTAACATGTGAAATACGAGAAGAATTTTCAAAAAACTTATTCAAGCTTAAAGCCAATTAGACTGAAAAAAGAGATAAATTATGTGTGTAGGTGGGAAAATTGTGTGTGTGTAATTTTTGAATAAACATGGGGAGAAAATAAGGATTTTTTAAAATTTAATTTAGGGAGGAATAAAAGGCAAAAAAAAATATAATTGTTCAAGCAATACCAAAAAAAATATTTTTGGGTGGGAAGGATTGGAAGAATAAATTGGCCAAAGAACGACATTTGCGTACACCTACCAAAAAACGACATTTGCGAACACCCACCAAAGAACGACATTTGCGAACACCCACCAAAGAACGACATTTGCGTACACCCGCCAAAGGACGACATTTGCGAACACCCACCCAATTTTATAATTAAATAAAGTTTTGTGAGGGTATTGGCTACCAAAATGAAGTGCTAGACTATACTTTATTTTTAAGAAAAACCTTCCGGAAACGTATTTTCTTGTTATGAATTTTCCGGAAGCAAGAAAGAATAAAATAATTTAATAAAAAATATTTTTATTTACTTTGACTGACAGCTACTTTTATTTTATGCTACAAATAAAGGAAAAAATAAAAAAAAGGAAGAAAATGTGTACGTTATTGCGTGGGAGAAAAAAAATTATTTGAAAAAAAATAAATTTTTTTAAATTAAAAAAGAAATTTCTTAATTTTAAGGGAAATAATGAGGCTGTGCGACATTTGATGACAGGCGACATTTGCGAACATTTATCTTATAACTTTATTTAAAGAGGTGATGAATACAAAAATAGTAAAGTCGGCTCTCGATTGTACGTGCACATTTAAGTCTGAAGAATATGTACGTAAAACAGAGGTGTACGTAAAATTGGAGGTATCGTTTAGGTAGCTTCCTCCACTCACTCGATCAACTTTAAAAATTGTCCGTCCAAATAGAGAGGGTACTTAAATTTGTGGGTAAGTACAACCGATATCTGATTAATATACTGGAGATGACTTGCTAATCGTTTGTTCCAATTTCAATATTCAATAGTGTTTGTCCGCAAATGTCGGTACACAAATGTCGAGTAGCTAGCTATTAAAGGGGAAAAATAAAAATTCAAAAAAAAAATTTTTTTTTATTTAAAAAATTTTCAAGTTTCTGTATTATTAAATTTACAATTTTTATCGTTTAATTTAGCCAAAATATATTTTGTTGGATTACTATTTGTCTTAATTGCCTTAACATTTATATCCATCTTCAAGGCAAACACACCTGGATAATCGTCAAGTAATGGATATACAATGGATTTGTGCATTTTTGTTTGTTTGAAATAAGCAAAGGAAATATCGTCTGCTTTGATTAGTTTTTCTAAAAAATTTTTTTTTAATTTTAAAAACTTTTTAATTGAAAAATTGCGACATTTGCGGACAACGACATTTGCGGACAATAACATTTGCGGACAAGACATTTGAGAAAGCGACATTTGCGAACATTCATTAAAATTTTCGAAATTATGGCATAAATAAAGTCCGCAAAATTTTTCCGCAAATTTCGTTTTTTTTATTTTAAATTATTTACTATTAATTTCATCATCATGGCCAGCCAGAAAAGTTAAAAATTCGTTTGGATTAATTGGATAATACAGTTCTAGTTTTTCTCTAAAATTAAAAAAATTTCAAAAAATTTTCAAAAAATTTTTCAAAATTCTAAACCCATGCTTAAAAATATCCGCTTGTATCTGCACAATTTTCTTCTCTCTTTTCCCTTTATAAAATATTCGAATTCCTCTCCATTCAATTCCTTCACTTTTTTGACACTGCCCATTTTTAATACAAGGTTCACAAAAACCGTCTCCAATTGTCTTTTTTGTTAATTCATAAAGTTTGTTAAATTTATAATTTTTATTTGAATTTGGTCCAAGCTGGCTTTGATAACAAATAAGCAGTCTTTTAATTTTTAAAAATTAATTAATCTTTGGGCGACATTTGCGAACAGAAATTTGCGGACATCCACAAAGCTTTTCTATTGTTAAGTAGAATTTTTGGGCATTATGACAATATAATAGACCATATTATTGTGCTCATAGTATTGAACATGGCCCAATGGCCATTTGTTCCAATTTCAATAAAATTCAGTTTTGTGCGCAAATGTCCATGTTCGCAAACGTCGATGTACGCGAATGTCGTTGTCCGCAAATGTCGTTGGTCGCAGACGTCGTTGTCCGCAAATGTCGATTAAATTTTAAAATTTTTAAAATAAATTTTTAATTTTCTGATTAAAAATTTTCTATCACCCTTGGCATTCAGAAATAAAATCTCCAACATTTTTAGTGTTGACAGCTGGGCATGTAATGAATTTATTTTCCACATATTTACTACCAAAAATTGGGGTAATTAAAATTAAATTAATGAAGGGGATAATAAACATTTTTAATTTAATTTTTGAAATTAATTTTTAATTAACAGGAAAATGAAAATTAGTTAATTTATAATTATTAGTGTATATTTTTGCCCCGTGTGGTTATTAAATAAAAATAAAATGTGCGTGAATCACTCTTCATTTTTAGTTAGATATACAGTTGTGTTTCTCTAAACAAATCACCCCGTACACAATATCCTTCCCTTCATAGATCCCTTACACAATTTTTTGTAGGCTCCAATGAAGAAGTATCACCAGAATTCGTGAGGTTGAGGTAAGTTGAGGTAAGTTGAGGCAGTACGTTGAGGCAGTATCCCCTTTATCCCTCTTCTACTGACCTACAACCTTTACCCCCTTTTATTCCATATATCCCCTTTATCCCTCTTCTACTGACCTACAACCTTTACCCCCTTTTATCCCATATATCCCCTTTATCCCTCTTCTACTGACCTACAACCTTTACCCCCTTTTATTCCATATATCCCCTTTATCCCTCTTCTACTGACCTACAACCTTTACCCCCTTTTATTCCATATATCCCCTTTATCCCTCTTCTACTGACCTACAACCTTTACCCCCTTTTATCCCATATATCCCCTTTATCCCTCTTCTACTGACCTACAACCTTTACCCCCTTTTATTCCATATATCCCCTTTATCCCTCTTCTACTGACCTACAACCTTTACCCCCTTTTATCCCATATATCCCCTTTATCCCTCTTCTACTGACCTACAACCTTTACCCCCTTTTATTCCATATATCCCCTTTATCCCTCTTCTACTGACCTACAACCTTTACCCCCTTTTATCCCATATATCCCCTTTATCCCTCTTCTACTGACCTACAACCTTTACCCCCTTTTATTCCATATATCCCCTTTATCCCTCTTCTACTGACCTACAACCTTTACCCCCTTTTATTCCATATATCCCCTTTATCCCTCTTCTACTGACCTACAACCTTTACCCCCTTTTATCCCATATATCCCCTTTATCCCTCTTCTACTGACCTACAACCTTTACCCCCTTTTATTCCATATATCCCCTTTATCCCTCTTCTACTGACCTACAACCTTTACCCCCTTTTATTCCATATATCCCCTTTATCCCTCTTCTACTGACCTACAACCTTTACCCCCTTTTATCCCATATATCCCCTTTATCCCTCTTCTACTGACCTACAACCTTTACCCCCTTTTATCCCATATATCCCCTTTATCCCTCTTCTACTGACCTACAACCTTTACCCCCTTTTATTCCATATATCCCCTTTATCCCTCTTCTACTGACCTAAAACCTTTACCCCCTTTTATTCCATATATCCCCTTTATCCCTCTTCTACTGACCTACAACCTTTACCCCCTTTTGTTAACCAAGACTCTAATGTCCTTATAAAATCAAAAATAAAAATAACGTCAAAAATAAACGTAAAAAGTGCATCATAAAATCCCAGCTTATTTTGACAATTGTCTTTTTAAGTGTCTTCTAATTTAATCAAAACTTAAGTATTTATTTTATAAAGTACTTGCCAATTAATTATTTTTTAATAGAAAAGACATTTTATCCCAAAAATTAATTTATTAAATTTTTAAAAATTTTTTTTTCTCTTATCTTTTATCGATAAATCAACAAAAAATGCTTCGATAGCACTTTATAAATTTTTATTTTTAATTTTATTTGCACACTTTATCTATTAATTTTGACATGTCTTAATTAATTTTATGTCCTACCTTGTAGCGATAAAATCACCACTAATTACCTGTGGTGATCTTTTGGGTTGAGTATTTTTAATGGGACACGCCCAAAACGGCGCGAGGCCATAACGGCGCAAAGCCATAACTAGCTTCAAGATTCCCTAATCTTACCAAATTTAGTATTAAACGATTACACTCATCGAGCTAAGGAGAATGATACCAAAATTGATAAGGGCCAGAAATTTTCCATCAAGTTATGGCTTTGCGCCGTTATGGCCCTGCGCCGTTATGGGCTGTACCCATTTTTATTTTTTTCTAATTTTTAAATTTTTTTAATTTTTTTTATTAAATTTTTTCTTCTTTTTTTCAGCTTGAAAATTATCTAAATTTACATCTACATATTCCCTACCACATATCAATTTTTTATTTTTTAGTCCCTATCTAAAAATCACCACCCACAGAACCAACCCAAAAGATCACCACTAAATTTTATTAAATTATAGTGGTGATATTTTGGGTTTGGATTTATTTTTTAAGTGTTCTTTTATCAAAAAATTCTATTTATTTTACTTAATATCTGTTTGTTTGTTTTTAAATTTTATCTCAAAAATTAAAAATCATTAAGGAAAAAAGTAGCAATTTTTATTAAATAATTTTTGCATTTTAGATTTAAAAAAAATTAAAAAATGACACCCCCAACACTAATACAACAAAATTTAAATAATTCCAAGTCTTTAACCTCCTCACCATCTACTGCAAGTTTGAAATCGCGTTTATCCCCACATTTGGAAGATGATACTCTTGTGGCTATGTTTAGACGAATATGGTAATTTAAACTTTCTTTGTGTTGATTTTTGTGTTGGTGATTTTTTGGGTGGGGATTTTCTCGAGAATAAACGGGGAAAATTTATGAATAAACGGGTCAGTATCCTCGGGATTTTGGGACGGAATTTCCGAGACTACTCCATCCATTTAATTATTTTAAAGTTTCTTTTTAAATTTTTTCCTTTTCAAGTTCTGACGAAAGCAAACGTGATAAAATTGTTTTGAAACATAACGACAGACAATGGACATTAGCACAATTGGATGAAATAACTGGTAAGGGGAATGTAAATTTAAATTTTGGTGTGTGTTAGAGTCTGAAATCTAAGAAAAATTTTATTTTTTGACTCAGACTCTAGTGGCCTCAAAATAAATTTTAAATTCAAATTCAGACTCTAATGACCCCGCAAATTTTTTTTTAATTTCTAAAATTTTTAAATTTTCTAAAAAATTTTTTTTTGTATTTTTAAGACAGATTATCCCAATTATTTGTTACTCAATTTTCTTGTAAAAAGGGTGACTGCATAGCCATTTATATGCACAAATGTGCTGAATATGTATTTGCCTATATTGCTGCCTTAAAAGCTGGTTAAATTTTGAATTTTTAAAAATTAAAAGAAAAATTTTTTTGAAGGTGCTGCTTATTTACCTCTGGATATTACTTATCCTGATTCATTGCTTAAATCTGTACTTGATGAGGTTAAGCCTGCAGGTTGTTTTCTTTTTATTTGATGGGTTTTAGAAGAGTCCCTTGATAGGATAGACCTATCCTGAAGGTTTATAGCTAACCCCGGACTTTTTTCGGCTCGAATTTCAATCCGACGTATTTTTTGTCTGCAAAATATTTGTGGACTTTCATTCAACTCGACCCATCTTTCCTTCAGACACCAAGAAACCCAAACCTAATCACTTCCTCATTGAATTCTGAACTTGGGTCCTTTAACATTTAAATAAAAATGTGTTATCTTTTAAAGTTGTTTGTATAACATCAACAAATTCTTTAAATACTTTTCCTGAAAATACTCCGTTATTATTACTTGATGAAGATGGAAAGTGGTTATTGTCTTTTGAAGAAGAAAGGCAGGAAAAAATTGAAGAAATAAATTGTGACGATTTAGCTTATATTGTTTACTCTTCTGGTACTACTGGAAAGCCTAAAGGTTTGGGAAAATTTTTTGCGGACAAAAAAATTTTGTCCGCAAAAGTTTTGCGGACAAAAAATTCTCGTCCGCAAAACTTAAGCGAACTTTTTTGTACGCAAATACTTTTAGATTTGTTTTTCGATTAAAAAATGAATTTTACAGGAATAAAATGCCCACATAGAGGAGCTGTTATATCGTATTTTTTAAATTTATTTCACCAAAAATTCATTTTTTAAAAGATATAAATGGCGCTTCCTCAACTATCCTTACAGTGATGACGATATTGAAGGTTTGTGAGAATTTTTTTGTGAAGGATGACTTGGGGATAATGTTTGCGCACTTTTCTTGCCCGCAAACTGACATTTTTGTCCGCAAATACTTCTAAATTCTTTTTTAATTAAATAAAAATTGAATGTCCGCAAACAATATCCGCAAGTTTGTGGAAGAAAAAATTTTTCAAAAAAAGTCTTTTTTAATTTTCCAGCCTGTAATGTCTTCTTTGTCTGGGAAATGTTTCGTCCAATATTGCAAGCAACTACTTTAGTTTGTATTTTTTAATTTATTAATTTTGTCTATTTTTAGGTAATAATCCCAGATTCTGTTATTTATGACCCTCACAGTTTGTGCAATTTTTTGGCAAAAAATCAAATAACTAGAATGCTTTTTACTCCTTCACTTTTGGAAATGGTTTTGGATACACAAGATGAAGTTAATTTTTAAATTATTTTTTAAAGAAAAATTATTTTCGTAGGAAACACTTACAAGAGCATTTCAATGTATAAGGTAAATAGATTTCTGACCTTTAAAGTGTCCACATTTGCGGACAAAACTTGCGGAGCGACATTTGCAGACAACACTGAATTTTGGATTTGAAGGGTCATTGATTGGAGTGCCATATCCTAATCATATTTTTGCTGGTATATCATGTTGTCCGCAAATATTGTCCGCAAAAATATATCGCACTTAAAAATAATAATAATTATTTGTTTAGAATAGTTATTTTATGCGGAGAAGTAGTTACTTGTGCATTATTAGAAAGATTTATTCGTCATTTTCCACATGTTCGCTGCATTAATCTTTATAGTATATCAGAATGTCATGATGTTGCTGTAGCCGATTTAAATGAATTTTATAATAATAAAAATGAAAGGCGTCAATTTGCGCCTGTTGGAAAGGTTTGTTTTGAAAAATTTTTTTTTATTTTAAGAATTAAGTATGGACTAGGGCTGTCACGGGTTATCCAAAACCGATATCCGAACCCCCGGACTTTTTTTTTATTTGAAGAAATTTTTTAGAACCCCCGACTCGAACCCCGGCCCTCCTTGATAGGGACATAATTTCTATTTATTTTTCTAGGTAATTGAAGGAGTTAAAATTTTAATTTTGGACGAAAAAACGATGAAACGTGTTCCAATTGCATTATTAGAAAGATTTATTCGTCATTTTCCACATGTTCGCTGCATTAATCTTTATAGTATATCAGAATGTCATGATGTTGCTGTAGCCGATTTAAATGAATTTTATAATAATAAAAATGAAAGGCGTCAATTTGCGCCTGTTGGAAAGGTTTGTTTTGAAAAATTTTTTTTTATTTTAAGAATTAAGTATGGACTAGGGCTGTCACGGGTTATCCAAAACCGATATCCGAACCCCCGGACTTTTTTTTATTTGAAGAAATTTTTTAGAACCCCCGACTCGAACCCCGGCCCTCCTTGATAGGGACATAATTTCTATTTATTTTTCTAGGTAATTGAAGGAGTTAAAATTTTAATTTTGGACGAAAAAACGATGAAACGTGTTCCAATTGCATTATTAGAAAGATTTATTCGTCATTTTCCACATGTTCGCTGCATTAATCTTTATAGTATATCAGAATGTCATGATGTTGCTGTAGCCGATTTAAATGAATTTTATAATAATAAAAATGAAAGGCGTCAATTTGCGCCTGTTGGAAAGGTTTGTTTTGAAAAATTTTTTTTTATTTTAAGAATTAAGTATGGACTAGGGCTGTCACGGGTTATCCAAAACCGATATCCGAACCCCCGGACTTTTTTTTTATTTGAAGAAATTTTTTAGAACCCCCGACTCGAACCCCGGCCCTCCTTGATAGGGACATAATTTCTATTTATTTTTCTAGGTAATTGAAGGAGTTAAAATTTTAATTTTGGACGAAAAAACGATGAAACGTGTTCCAATTGGTGTTCCTGGAGAGGTTTATTTTAAATACTTTTTATTAAATAATTAAAATTTTTAAAAATCAGATTTACGTAGCAGGACCAACTTTAGCAATTGGTTATATTAACCGTCCAGAAATAAATGCTGAACGGTTTGTTCCGTTACCTGAAGAATATCAAAAAGAAATGGGATCTCAACGAATGTACAGGTTAAAAAAGAATTTTTTCAGTAAAAAATTTTGCGGACAAATTTTTGTCCGCAAGATTTGTCCGCAAAAGTTAAAAAATTTTTTTATAGAACTGGTGATTGGGGTTATTTATTGCCTAATTTGGTTCTTGAAATTTGTGGACGTTGCGATACAACAGTTCGAATTAGAGGATACAGCGTTGAACTCCAAGCAATTGAGGCGGCTCTTTTAAATTTAAACCATGTCCGTTCTTGTACTGTAATTTCTATTGGAAATGAAGGAGAAGATAAACAGGTTAAATTTTTTTGAATTGATGGGAAAATCACCTTCCAGACAAAAATACTTTTCGGCAACTATATTCCACAAGAGTTGTCCGCAAAAATTGTCTTATTATTGAATGTCATTTAAATTATTTGGGTAGGTATATCAAGAAATTTTTTGCTTAGTTATTCAAAAATATCAAAAATAAATAAAAAATTTAACCAGGAAATCTTGTGGACAACTCTTGCGGACTTTTTTAATCATTTTTGCGAGCTAATAAACTCAGTTCCACTTAAAGGTATTTTGTCTGTACGGTGTTTTGTCCTATAAAAAATCTTAAAAAATCTTTTTCAAAATTTAGTTAGCTGCATATATCGTTTTGCGAGATAAACAAATTACTCGTAAACAATTGAGAGCGCAACTGAAACGTGTTTTACCATTTTATATGATGCCTCAATATTTTATTTTTATGGAAAAGTATTTTTTTAATTTTTAAATATTTTTAAAATTCATTTAAAAAGACTTCCATTATTGGCCGCATCTTCAAAAATTGACAAAAAAGCACTTCCTTCAGTTGATTTTGCTCGTGATGTAGTTGAAATAGATGCATTACCTCAAACAGAAAATGAAAAAGAATTGGCTAAAATTTGGATTGAAATATTACATTTGGGGAGTAGTGGACATTTGGATATACAAGAAAGTTTTTTTGATATGGGAGGGTATGTCTTTTTATGAAAAATTTTCAAAAAATGGAAAATTTGCGGACAACTTTTGCGGACTAATTTTTGCGAATTGCTTTCACAAGCTGCTTTTACGGAGTTTTTCGGACTTTGAAATGGAAACAAATCAATTAGAGAGATAGTATGGGACAAGTCCGCAAAAGTGTGAAATGTCCGCAAAAATTAGAAAAGTCCGCAAAAACTGAAAAATGTCCGCAAAAGTGGGAAATGTCCGCAAAAATGTGAAAAGTCCGCAAAAACTAATTTCTGTTTTTTGGACATTCTCTTTTGGCTGCTCGTCTTCTAAATGCTGTAAATACTCGATTTGGTTCACATTTGGGAATGCGTGAATTATTTACGGCTCCAACAGTTTACGCAATGGCCAAATTGTTAGATGGTAGTCAAACAATAGAAAGATCATCACCTGAACAAATAATTGATTTGGAACAGCAAATTGAGGCAAATGATTTGAAAGGAGATATGTATGTTGTTCTTTTTTGTTGAGGGGTTTTAAAGGCCATTATCTTCCTCTAGGCATCGAACCTGGGTGTCCGTAAAGTCAGGCGTCCGTAAAGTCACTCGTATGACCCGACTCGATAAAAATGAGGCCCGAAAAAGACTCGTATGACCCGACTCGATAAAAATGAAGCCCGAAAAAAATGACTCGGAAAAAACTGGCCCGACTCGAATGTGCCTCGATAAATATTTCCTTTTGAATCTGCCTCTTTGATATTTCTTTTCTGAGTAAGAGAAATATATTATCTTTCAGAACTAATTAGATGAGCGGTTAGTTGAGTGGTTAAGGCGCTTGATTTTATTTAAAGGAGTGTTGGGTTCGAATACTAATCATCGTTTGAGACTTATTTTCAGATTATTTTAACTTTTTTTAATACAAGAGACGATTTTAAACCTTTGATATTATTTTTTGAAATTCAAAACTCTAGATTTTTCAGCTTTAGCGCAAAAAATGGAAGAAATCTGGCTTAAGGACCTTCAAAATTCCCAAAATTTTCGCCTGCGGCGCAAAAAAATGAAAATTTAAAAATTTTGAAAATTTGAAAATTTAAAAAAAAATTAAAATTTTTTTTAAAATTTTTTTTTCCCCTAAATTTCCCCTTAAAATTTTCCCCCCGGCCCCCCCCCCCCCCCCCCCCCCCCCCGTGGCACTGCCTCCCCGAAAATTTTCCCCGGGCCCCCCCCCCCCCGTCGGGGAACAACCCTAGTGAAGAAGATGATGAAAAACAATGTTAATATGATTTATTTTTGATGACAAAAAGCAAAATTATTTTGTTTTTTTGAATAAATCTTTTTGAAAAAAGGCCCGAAAAAGTCTCGATGCCCGACTCGATAAAAATTATGCCCGAAAAAGACTCGTTTGACCCGACTCGATAAAAATGAGGCCCGAAAAAGACTCGTTTGACCCGACTCGATAAAAATGATGCCCGAAAAAGACTCGTTTGACCCGACTCGATAAAAATGAGGCCCGAAAAAAATGACTCGACCGTCGGCCCGACTCGAAAACGGCAACCCTAATCCTAAGGTCGGGAGTGTTAACCACTAAACCACAGAAACGAGAAATTTTAAATTTTATTTTGAAGTATGGACCTCCACCTTCGAGCATTTTGGCGTGCTACAACAGAATGGAAAAAACGTTTTCATGCCGCAAATGTTTTTTTAACTGGTGTAACAGGCTTTCTTGGCTCTCATCTATTAGCTCAATTATTGTCCTCTTCAAAAACAAAAATAACTTGTCTTATTAGAGAATCGTCAAATAATATTAACGAAACTGTTGAAGAAAGGCTTTTATCTACAATGAAAAGGAATGGCTTATTTAATGAAAATATTGGAGAAGAAAATTTTAGGTTTGGGGCGAAAATTTATTTAATTAAATTATATTTTTTAAGAGAACAAGTACGTGTTGTTTCTGGTGATATTGCACTTGTTCAGTTTGGCTTGTCCGATGAGGTTTTTATAAAATTATTTTTTTAATGGTTTAGTGACATTTGCGGACAAAATTTTGCGGACAAAATTAGTCCTATACCCAAAACTTGGAACAAAAGGCTAGTGGGAATCCTAACAGAGTCACAATTTTACTATTTCTTATTATTTTGAAACTCTGATTTTGATCCTCCCATAAATGGGAGGAATGCGCCGTTCCCGGAGGTAAGTGCAAGACCGGGCCGACGCGCGGCAGAGAGGAAGCAAGCTTCCAAATCACGCCCTTTTCCAAAAATTGGTTAATCTCTTTGACCCCGGTAGGGGTCGTTACGGAGATTAAGCCGTAAAGAACAGATACTACACTTTGATCTTAGCCAAAAGGCCGAGAAGCGATGGTTAAACTAGAAAAGTAACTAGTGAAATGAATTTCCTTTTAAGCTAAAATAAATGGGGAGTAGAAAATGTAGAGAATTTATTGGGAGAAAATGTAGGAGAGAGAATGTTTTTTTATTTTCGAAGATAAAAGAGGAAGGAAAATAGTAAAGTAAAAAGAGAAAAAATAAATGTTATAGAGAATAAGAGAGACTTCTAAGGGGGTTTTCTTTACCTTTCCTTGTTAAAAAATTTTTTTTTAATATTTAAAATAAAATCCGCAAATGTCGCTATACCATTAAAATTAAATATTAATGTTTCTTTTAATTTAAAAAAATTTTTTTTAAAGGATTACCATTTTCTTTCCTATGATATTGATGTTGTTTTACACGCGGTTAATTTATAAAATTATTTTAAAAATATTTTTTTTATTTTTAAGGCAGCATATGTTAATTTAATTTATCCATATCAGGTTAATATTTTTTTATTTTTTTTTGAATTAGAAAAAAATTTTTTTGAAAGGCTCTGCATGGTTGTAATGTAGTTGGGACAAGAAATATAATTGAATTTTGTTTTAAAAATAAAATTAAACCTTTGCATTATATCAGGTTTTTTTTTTTAATTAAAGAATTTTTTGTTAAAATAAAAAAATTTTTTTAGTACGGATGCAGTTTTTCCTTGTGGATTAATTGATGTAGATGAAGACACTCCTCCATCAGATACTTTTGAAAAACTTGTTGATGGTTATGGTCAAACTAAATATGTTGCTGAACAATTAGTTTTGAGGTTTTTTTGTAAAAATATTGTGAGATGCCCCAACTTTTCCTTCTCCCTTTCTTTGTCTTTTCCATCGTTCAAAAAACTCGGAGTTAAACTGACAAGGGAGTAGCACGAACTGCTGAAGATCCCCATAACTATCCGAAAATGCTCCTTAAGGGGAAAATTAAAAAAAATGGCAATAGTCACTTGTGATTGAAATATGGGGAAATTCTTTAAAAAAGTAGGCACCAAATTTTGGATATTTCTCCCAATCTTTTGCGGACAAGTGCCAAAAAATACTTTATTTTCTTTTTTATTTTTCTAGAGCCAATTATCGTGGCTTGCCAACCATTATTTACCGACTAGGTAATCAAGCAGCACCAATTAATGGATCTAATTGGAACCCACAAGATTTTACTTATTTGTTATTATTGTCAACATTAAAAATGAATATAGCCCCAAATTTGGGAGAATGGGAGGTTTGTTTGTTTTTTAATTTTTGATTTTAAATCTTCCTCCAAAAAACTTTCAAGAAATATAAATGGACGGGGAATTCTGGAAATGAGGAACAAAAATTTTTAAAAAAATTTTTAAAGGTTGAATTAACTCCAGTCGATTTTTCTGCCCAATTTATTGTACGTATTTTAAGTGAAATGTTTTGTGAAAATACTGGCAGAATATTTCATTTAATTAATTCTGGAAAAGGAATAGTAAAATGGAAACAAATAATTGAATGGTTAAAAATTGTTGGATTTGAAGAAATTAAAGAAATTGAAATTGATGAATGGATTAAAATGTTTGTTTATTTTTTAAAATTTTTGGGGAGTAAAATAAATGTCCGCAAGTTTTGTCCGCAACTATATTAAGGAGCATATTTTCAAAAAAATTTACAAACGGTTTACAAAATGACTGTTGAATTATTCACATGGTTATGGGCTCGGAATTTAACCTCTGTTTAAAAAAACATAAATTATTTGCGGACTTTGACTCGTGCCACGTGATCCCGTCCCGCAAAAAATTTTTTAGAAAAAATTCCGCATACGGGGGCCTCGCAAACACGATTTTATCGACTTTAACTCTATACAATTTTAATTTTTAAGGATTAATGAATCTTCATCTGAAGAAGTTTGTATACAACAATTACAAAAACTAGTTCAAGGAGGATTATTTCAGTAATTTTTTTTAAATTTTTTCTCTCTAAATTAATTTTTATTAAAGAAATAATGGAATAATTAATTTAACTCAAAGCAAATTTTTGAGAACTAAAACAAATAAATTACTTGATGATCTTAATTGGAATTATCCAACAATTTGTGAAACAATTATTCGTGAATGGATTGAAAAACTTATTAAATCCCATATTATAGAACGCCCAAAAACAACAAAAAATAATTGTAATGGTTAAGTTTTCTAAGGGGAATTTTTTAAGGTATCAAGAAAACCACAAATATTATTTTAATTGGCGCTAAATGACTGGGCATTTAATTTTTACCATTTTTTATTACTGGTTGACCATTTTTAAATGTCTTTGCTGGCTTACCCTTTTTAAATATTTTTGCTGGCTTACCCTTTTTAAATATTTTCCCTTAGTTACCATTTTCTGTTAATATTTCTTTCCACTTTTTGACTTGGACTCAACCGTCCCTCTTCTTTTTTTATTTTTCTCTAATCGTTTACATATACTCTATCATTTTTCTTTCGCCACATAATCGCTACGAAAGAATTTTCCAGTTATTCGCGTCTCTGTCTATAAAATCATTCGATAATATTTTTAGCAAGCAATACATAACTAAAATTTAAAAGCGCCATTTATTCTTTATTATTTTGTTCTTATTTCTTCATCAAAAAATGTCACAAATTCGTTCACAAAAAAATCAAGAAAAATACTCTCATGATGGATTTATTTATGTAAAAGATCGAATTAGCAGTTTAGGCGACAAAATATTTTGGCGTTGTGATTTGTTAAATCATGGATGTAAAGGTTTCTTTTTTGAAGGATTTTTTAAAGATTTTCCCCCTTTTTTCAAAGGAAGAATCCACACAGCTTCAGATATTGAAAGAACTTTCATAAAATTGGTGACAGAACATACTTGTTCATTAACTGGAAATGCTGCTAGAGTTGGAGTACAAAAAGCAGTTAGCGCTGTTAGAAGTCGAGCAAGAGAATCGTTGGATATGGTTCCTAGCCAAATAAGGGCGTCTGTTGTTGAAGAACTTCCGGAAGCTATTTTAGGTTTTTTTATCTTTTAAAGTTTTTAAGAGTAGAGTTGCTTTTGCGGACTTTTTTTTACAGATTTTTAGTGTGGTAAATATTTGTCCGCAAAAGTTTTTGCGGATTAAAAAATCTTGTCCGCAAAAAATTTGCGGACTTTAAAAAATTTTTTATAAAGAAAAAAATCTACAAAATACCAACTCACTCTTAAAAAGTTCCATTGAGTATCAATCAGCTTTTAAAAAAATTTTTTAGGAAGAATGCCCAATCAAAATGCTTTAAGAAAAGTTGTACAAAGGGCTCGTTATATTGATCGAAAACCACCCAAAATAATTACAAAATCATCTCCAAAACATCGCATAGATTTCCAATACTTACAACAACAAGCACAAAATTCTTCATCTGCTGATGTTGATAATGATAATTTTGTTTTGTCAGATTTTAATGTTGGGGCTGAAGAACAAGTATCGATTTTTGGTTGTGAGTTTTGTTTTTTTGAGGAGAGGACAGGTTTTTTGAATTATTTAGTTGAGAAGAGAGGGCAACGAGTGATTTTGCGGAATCCCCCTCTTCCAATCCCTCATTTTTCTTTGGTTTGAGGGGATGGGACTTATTTCAAGGGATTCCTCTTTTCTCGAATGGGAATACCTTTCTTGCACGCGTATTAAATATTTCTAATTTTTATTTTGTGTATATTTGAGTCTTGATTTATTTCACTTTTTTCTTTCATTTTTTCTTTCATTTTTTCTTGCTTTCATTTCACTTCACTTTTTACTAAACAAAGTGGTTATCTTGATACCTTAAAATTTTTTAAATTTTTTTTTTCAAAAATAATCTCAAAAAAATTTTTTCTTTTCAGACCCAAAATCGTTGTCTGGAAATGTTTGTATTATAACTGGAGCAAGTGAAGGTATTGGCGCATCAATAGCTCAAGCATTGGCGCAAGAAACTGGTGTTTTTGCTGTTTTGGCTTCTAGACAGCTTAGCCTTTTGGAGGATACAATTAAACGACTTCCAACAGATCGGTATATCATTATGAATTAATTAGTAAAAAAAAAGTCCGCAAAATTTTGTCCGCAAATTTTTTTAAAAATTTTTTACTAACTAAATAATCTATTCTTTTAGATTTATCGCCACAAAATGTGATATTACTAAAAGGACCGATGTTCAAGAATTGGTTCGTCAGACAATTCACAGATTTGGGCGAATTGATATTTTAATTAACTGTGCTGGTGCTATGTACTACACAATGGCTTATAAAGGATATACTGAGGTTTTTTTAAGTTTTAAGATTGTATTCCAATAAACCCGGATTCTCTATTCTGTAATCTAGCAAAGTCCGCAAATTTTGTCCGCAAGTTTTGTACTTAAACCAGAAGATCCTTTCAAGGTCCACACCTTATTTCAGACCTTGTTTTAACTAACGTAGACTGCAAAAAACATTTTAATATTCCTAAAAAAATTTTTAGAAGTTCTATTTTTTATTTTTAGGAATGGCATCGCCAAATTGAAGTCAACATTCATGGAACAACAAACATTATTGGTGAAATAATCCCTCATATGGTTGAGCACCATTCTGGTCATATTCTTACAATTACTTCTGATGCTGGAAAAAGGGTTTACTTTAAATTTAAATTAATTTTTTAAAATATTTTCCACACATTCTTCCAAAAGTCCGCAAGTCTCACAATCAGATATTTTTTCTTCCAAAAAGAATTATTTTTTTCTATAAAAATTGTGTTGATTTATGTCTCCGTAGTCCTCTCTTTATTCTTTCCTCATGAAATAAATTTTAATGATTTGCGGACAAAACTTGCGGAATTTTGGAAACAAAGTTAAACGTCCAGTAGCAAATTTATTTTTAGGCCTTCCCCGGTTTAGCCGTTTATTCTGGAACAAAATTTTACTTGGAAGGCTTCATTTCTGCTTTGCGTCAAGAACTTGTTGAATATGGAATTAGATTTACAAATATACAACCTGGGGATGTTGCTACTAAATTGGCTAGTCGATCAACTGATGTTGAGGTTTTTTTTCTAATTTTTTGATTAAAAATATTTTTTGAATTTAGGCACGTGAAAAATATGATGGATCCGAGGCTGGACACAAAATTTTGTCTGGAGACGATATTGCAAGGGTATATTCATGAGGGACTTTAAATTAGAAGGGTTTCCAAACAAACTCGAAGCGCTCGGGTCGAAAAAATGAACGGTCCATGGATTCATATTCTGCCTTTTTGAGACTCAAACGGCCCTATTTCAAGATTTGCCTGAAAAGCTTCTTCAGGCTCGAAAACTCGAAGGGATGCCTAGCAAAAATGCCTGAAAAATTCTCCCAAGGATTTTCACAAACTAAAAATGCCCCCCCCCCCTATTCTATGGGGAAAATAGAAACCTTAGACCCCTTAAATATTTTCTAATCAAAATTCTTTTTTTACAGTCTGTTCTATTTGCACTGACACAACCACAACATGCTGCAATTAACGAGTTATTAATAGAACCTCAAGCAGCTCCTATTTAATTCTTTTTTTTTAATTTCGATAATATTTTTTAATTTTTTTCCTTTATTATTGTTTAAAAAATTTTGCTTTTACAGATGATTTTGAGACTAAATAAATTTTTTATTTATTTATTTTGTCTATTATATGCGTTTAATGACGATGATATTTTTTTTAATTTTAAATAATTAATTTTGTTTATTCTTTATTTCAGCTTAAGAACAGATGGAATGCTGATAGATGATTTGGATGCGGCTACAATGGATTGCCAATCCAATAATCAATACAAATACAGAGCAGATAAAAACGGTTTCTTTTTTATTTTTGGGTTTATTTAGTAAAAACCTAGGTGCGGGATCCCGTTTAAGAAGGTCATAACTTTTATGATTCCGTGTTAAGTTATCATACCAATCGAAAGCTTTGGGGTTTACTTATTCTTTTTCCCATTAGTTTTTTTTAAATGAAGCAGTGCCCATCCCTGATTTTTTCATTTTACAAGACTTCTCCTACCCCCAAATAATTCTTTCATTTCTTTTCTAGTCCAACTCACTTCCTGTTACATCAATTTCAAAATGAAACTTGCTGATAATAATCGTGGCTTGGTTTCCTTTTATATTTTGAAAAATTTTTTGAGATATTTTCATTTACAGAACACTGATGTTGAATGCGAAAAAACTTCCAAGTTGCTACCCCATTAAAGAATTCGGGACTCAAAAGGATTCTTCCAATTTTTTTACCTTGGGGTTTTCGCGGGCAAAACTTGCTGTTTTTTGAAGCATTTTCTACAATTTTTCTTTTTTAGTGTTCGTCATCAACATGCTTCTTCATCTTCAAGTTTTAGGGGTATCACTTTAGTTTCTCCTTTGGGTGGGTCTTTCATGGGTGACTTCAATGAGTCTCAGCGGAGGGTTATCCACGAGTCTCATAGTTGACTTTTCAATGAGCTCAGGGGAGGGTTATCCATGAGTCTCATAGTTGACTTTTCAATGAGCTCAGGGGAAGGTTATCCATGAGTCTCATAGTTGACTTTTCAGTTACCCATGAGTTTCGTAGTTGACTTTTCAGTTACCCATGAGTCTCATAGTTGACTTTTCAGTTACCCATGAGTCTCGTAGTTGACTGTTCAGTTACCCATGAGTCTCATAGTTGACTTTTCAGTTACCCATGAGTCTCATAGTTGACTTTTCAATGAGTCTCAGCGGAGGGTTATCCATGAGTCTCATAGTTGACTTTTCAATGGGTCTCGGCGGAGGGTTATCCATGAGTCTCGTAGTTGACTTTTCAATGAGTCTCGGCGGAGTTTTCCATGAGTTTTTGGTTCTAACATTGGGGGTCCTCCCATTAATTTTAGCATTAGATCAGCACCAACAACAACGACAACAGGACCGTTAACAGCAACCAAGGATCAAGAGATGGTTTGTTTTTAATATTTTTAATAAAATTGCAAGTTTTGCCCGCAAATATTTCGCCCTAAGATTAATCCGCTAGTAAAGGTTATTTCCCTCGATTCTTTGATAAAACCCCAAGAGATTCCATCTAGAATGTCTATGGATTCGGCTACTGAACTTAACTATAGAAGAGGAGCTGCAGAGGTTATTCAGGTTTTTTTGTTTGTCTGGACGAGATGATATTTTGTTTTTAGGAAATGGCTGAACGTTAGCATTGCAAATTGGTGGCTACAACAAGAGGACAGACTTGCCTGTCTTTGCATTTATTTGGCTTGTTACTGGGTCATTTATGAAGTTCAAAGGGTATTTCAATTTATTTTTAAGGTTTCTGAATTTACTTGATAAAATAGAGTTAGATTCCCTAAACTACCAAAATTCACATCTGTACATAGAGAAAAAATTTGATTTCGTTGTGATCATTGATGGTTAAGTTGGTAGTGTCACTTGGTCTATTTATGATAGGTCTCGGGTTCGGTATTCTTTGTGGGTTTTATTTTTTATTCTTACTCAAATAATTTTTTTCTTTTATTTTTGAGGCTAATTAATGACTACAGCCCTCTTGGACAATTTTTTGATGTTGCTTTGGATGCATCACGTGTGCCTGTTTGACGGTTTCTTTTTTATATTTTGAATTTTTTCAATAAAATCTTTTTTTTTAACATGGTCAACTGGAACACACTCGTTAGATGGGCCTTCCTCGCAGAGGCAGTCAAGAACGGCAGCTTGTGGTTGTGAATCTTTTAGAAGGGAAGGAAGGCGTGATTGAGAAATGGTTTATTTTATTTATTTTTATTTATTTTGAATGGATTTTGGAAGTTGAAATTCTGATACAATGGGTTTTTCCATGTATTTTCTTTCCGTGATTCCACATCCAAAGTTCAAACTCATAGGGAGATATTCGTAGTCTCCAAGAACATTTAAACTTAAAAGGTCATTTCCTATTGTATCAGAAAATTAATTGAGATTTTAGGCTTAAATAAGGGGTTCAAATTCCACAAAATCCATTAATAGCTTTTTTTCTTTCAGTTCCTAAAACAATCTTCTTTGGGGTTTTTTGCTCTGTTTAAGAAGCTGTTGAAGAAAAAAGAAAATTTATTCATGGTAAGATTTTTTAAAAACTTATTTTTTTGTTTTTTGTATAAATTTTTGTGTTTTATTTTTTTTCAACATTGAATAATTCTCATATCATTCGAGAGCTCTCAAGATTGTGCAACTTTTTTATTGCTGGACCTATCTAATCTGAACATCCAAAAAGAAGTTACAGCCAAAAATTGTTTTTTTCTGCCTGAAGTATAGTATATCACCTATAACTTTTTGTAGGATGATTAGATCTAATTAGTCTAATTATAAAAAAGATGCGGCATCTCAAGACCTTTCGAACGATATATAAATTTCTTTCCATTATTAATATTAGAAAAAGTTATGGCCATAGAACTCTATTCCGTTGATGATACTCAAACGTCCCCTATGCTTTATTGTGAGATTAAAAGTAAGTAAATGACATCTACAAAAATAGAGAAGAATAAAGAAAAAAATAGTGAGTTAGACAACAAAATTAAATAGAAAATTTGTGGGGTAGAGAACATAATTAAATGCGCGTTTACAGCCGTTTCAGTGCCCCAGTTCAGAGCGAAATGGTTACTGTACCAGAAGGGGGAAATACCTGGATTTAGAAATATCTGGATTTAGAAATCAGAACAATTAATCAGAATTAGTTTAAAAATCAGAATTAATAAATCAGAATGAACTTTTTAAAAATATATGTTTTTATGTCAGTATCAGTATATTTATCTTCAATGTATTTCCCTCGTGGCAAAAGAAGAGTAACCTTTCGTTACTTCATCCTCTTCCAATAATTCTTCACTTCTTGGTTCTTCAACAACTTCAGGAACAACAGCAACACATTTACGAAGATCAAACAATCCTAGAGCATATTTAAGTTCATAATTATTAACTTTGTAATTTTGTAAAATTTCTAGTTTTTTTTAAACACGATAAATATTTTATAGCTTTTAGTTTATAATATTTTACTCTTCAAAGCCATGATAAACATTCAAAAAATTGTTTTGTTTAATCAAAAATTCCACATTTAGAAAGTTTTGCTTTTGTGGGAAACTTGAAATTTTATTCAATTTAAAAATTTGCCAAAATTTGGCGTAATGTCTAATATGCCAAATAAATGACAGTTTATCCCAAAAATTAATTCTGTTGAGTACAGGACAGTTGGGTGCGACAGTTGAGTGCGATGGGGGAAATCCATAAAATTTTTATTTTTTTAAAAATCGATATAAATCATTAATTATTTTAAAAAATAATTCATAAATATGCACGACTCAGAGAAATGCCATAACTTTCTTGTTTTTTGTCCGTTTCGAAAAATTCTTATATCGTTTGATCTATCATTTCTAATTCCACAT
Source organism: Meloidogyne arenaria (assembly GCA_036172955.1). NCBI lineage: Eukaryota > Metazoa > Nematoda > Chromadorea > Rhabditida > Meloidogynidae > Meloidogyne > Meloidogyne arenaria. The sequence goes on from JARQAB010000017.1 coordinate 5,646,548, forward strand.
TTTTTCATACTTGGAAATTCAACAAAAAGTTAAAGCAGAAAAACATATTTTTTCTTCGTAAAACATTCATAATAATTTTATATTTTTCAAAAATCGTTACTAAACGATAATATATTTAAAAAAATTTTATTTTTCTGAAAATCAGTACGGTATATTTGCTCTCAAATTGAGCACCGAACCGGCCATAATTACTAATATTTATTTTTTTCTCTAACTACACTATTTTTTATTATTTCTCAAAATAACACGACAAAGTATCCTCCAACTCTGTTGAGTACCGGACAGTTGAGTCTCAGGCTGAAAATCGAAGAAAGTTAAAGAAAATAAGGGGATATCGGCTAGGATAAATATCGAGAGATTTAAAGTTAGTAACGGGGTTTGTGGATGTCAACGAGCATAAAATTAAAAAAAACGAATTAAATAAAGATTTATCAAAAAAACAAATAGAAATCACAGCAATTTTCAACCTTGTTAAATTTCGAGAACCTCAGCTGCTATGTCTTCAAGAACGGCTGCCATGTTCAAAAAATTCCTTCGATGTAAACGAATTTAAAAAACAAATAAAACTAAATTTTAAAAAAATACTAAAAAAACCTCCGCAATATTGAGTAGAAACTTCATCACAGCCATCAAGTAGAAACATCGTCCTAGAGATCGAAATGGGTCTGGACCAAGGCCTGGGTTTTTCCTGTACCCAGGTCAATAAATCAAACTCGGAACCCAGGAACAGGCCAGGCTTTTCAAAAATCTCGATACCGAACTAATTAATTCAGGGTTAACTTGCGGACAAAACTTGCGGGTGTTTACAAAATTAAAATAAAAACAAACTATTTGGTGTAAACAATAGTCGTCTATTTGCCTTTGTTGATTTTGCTGTTGATTGAATTTTTTACTCTGTCCTATCCTGAAATTTTTTAATACTCTCTACCAGGGCTGTGCGCCAAAATTTTCGAATTTATTAAGACCAAGAGTCAGAAAACCTCCTTTGTATCAATAAATTCAAGAGAAATGGGAAAATCGGAGTGGGGTTGAAGTATGTTGTAACACGAACGCTTGGGGTGTAAGGTAAGTGCGTGTGTATGTGTCGTGCGTGTGTGTCGTGCTTGTGATGCTAGTGTTAGTGCAGCATGACGGGGTACGGAGTTTTCCAATTGTCTCGATATCCATTAAATCGGCCTAATCCTTCAAATCCAAATAATCCCCCGTTATCTTACAAATCCCTTGATATAAGTGATATCCTTCTACCGATATTTACTCTTAAGCTCTCGATACCTTTCCTACTGAGGCAAGGAAGGAAGTTTTTGTCTAAGCATTGATTGTAATTTAAAGCATGTATTGATATTTTTAAATTTAGGAAGGCAGGCAGCAAAATTCCCTTTTATGATCATCCCTCCTCCCATATATTTAAAAAATTCCATCATTGGGGGTGTAAAATTTTGCATTTTTGCGTGCCAAAAGATGAAAATCATGCAAACGCACGCCAAAACGCCATGGTGCACAGCCCTGCTCACTGCCAACCCTACTTTGAGAAACTCTCCGCAAAGCCAACTCCACATTGAGTGAAACTCTGCTGAGCCAACCCTACTTTGAGAAACTCTCCGCAAAGCCAACTCCACATTGAGTGAAACTCTGCTGAGCCAACCCTACTTTGAGAAACTCTCCGCAAAGCCAACTCCACATTGAGTGAAACTCTGCTGAGCCAACCCTACTTTGAGAAACTCTCCGCAAAGCCAACTCCACATTGAGTGAAACTCTGCTGAGCCAACCCTACTTTGAGAAACTCTCCGCAAAGCCAACTCCACATTGAGTGAAACTCTGCTGAGCCAACCCTACTTTGAGAAACTCTCCGCAAAGCCAACTCCACATTGAGTGAAACTCTGCTGAGCCAACCCTACTTTGAGAAACTGCGGAGTTAACGGTGAGAAAAATAACTGTGAACCATGACGTTTTGGCGTGCGTTTGCATGATTTTCATCTTTTGGCACGCAAAAATGCAAAATTTTACACCCCCAATGATGGAATTTTTTAAATATATGGGAGGAGGGATGATCATAAAAGGGAATCTTGCTGCCTGCCTTCCTAAATTTAAAAATATCAATACATGCTTTAAATTACAATCAATGCTTAGACAAAAGCTTCGTTCCTTGCCTCAGTAGGAAAGGTATCGAGAGATAAAGAGTAAATATCGGTAGAAGGATATCACGTATATCAAGGGATTTGTAATATAACGGAGCATTAATTAGATTTGAAGGAACTAGGCCGATTTAATGGATATCGAGACAAAGACACCGAGCAATCGGATTACAACCTACTTAAACCCCACTCCGATTTTCCCATTTCTCTTGAATTTTTTGATACAAATGAGGATTTCTTACACTTGGTCTTAAGAAATTTTAATAATTTTTACGTTCGGCATTAAGAAAGGCTGAATTTTGATCGTAAAAGCACAAAAAAGCGCCACATGAAAATTTTGCCGCACAGCCTTGTTGAGCAGAACTTCCAAATGATGGATGTTTGAAGTTTGTTGACTTTGAAGTTTGTTGACATTAAGACTTGGTTTGTTGACATCTGTTGCAGCGGCCTGATGTTTATTGAGCTAAATGGAAAAATAATAAGAATTGCGATTGTTTAAAAAAACCGCAAGTTTTGCCGCAAAGATTACCTCCCACCCCACACTCCCAATTAAAAATCCCTTTAAAGTAAAAAAAACCCTCCACATCCAAATCCTCAATGGTGCATAAAATCAGCACTCAACGTGCATAAATACCATTTTGGTTTCTTTCCAAATTTGCTAGATGATGGAACTGGTTCTGTGTCATCTTTCAAGTAAGAACTATAAATGAGTGGATAAAACTATTTAAACAAAGTTAAAGGATTGTAGATATTAATAAAATACCTAACCCCTTTGATTTAATTGTTAGAAGGAATGGAAGAAAAAATATAGAATGGAAAAGTGAACACTTAAAATTTCAAAATTCCCCCAAAAAATTTTTTCAAAAAAACTACTGACTATTGTCAGTTCTCAGAAAATCTACGGAAATCCGGAACCAAACCGAAAATCATCATGTCCTCAGGTAGATTCCGAATCGACCTTACTTGCAGCAGGTTTATTTTCAACAAACTCTCAATACTTATTTTATACCCAAAAATATCTTTTGAACTGTTAGAGGGTGGACAAGAGAAAATAGGAAATAAAAGTGTGCCCTTAAGGTTCCCGAAATTCCCCCAAAAAATTTATTCAAAAAAAAAACCTTCACTAAATCCATAATTAAAATAATCGGGAACATCAGCTCCAGGCTTTCTCCAAATTTTCTTCCATTGCAGCCAAATCCAAATCACATATCAGCGTCCCATTTTTTAAAATCAAATCAATTGTTCCATTATTTGAAGTGTGAAATAATTAAAAATTTTCAAAAATTTTTTAAAATATTCATCGTCATTAAAACGGAAAGTACTCATTACAAAAAATTATTACACAAAAAAATTCATTTTATTTTTTATTTAAAATTGAAAGTACATATAAAATAAACAAAGGAAAAATTAAACTACGCGAAGACGAGTGTTTATGTCTAACATTGTTGTAAAAAAATAAAATATAAATGTACATAACGCAACCTAAATTTTTGAAGAATTTAAAAAAAAAGGTTGCTAAAATTGAGGTGTTTATATGAGAACATCTTTTTGATCGGAGAGAAATACATGAACATAAATTTGAGAGAGAGTTTTAGAATCATAGTACAAGTAGGTAGAGAGAAGTGGCATTTTTTAGTTGAAAAAAAAAATTTTGGTGACTTGAAAAAAAATTTTTTCTAGCCTTTTTGGTCTCTAAACTACAAAATCAATTCTTTGGGTTTTTCAAAAAAAAATTTTTTTTTGAAACAATTTTTTTTGGGAACAATTTTCGGAAACTTCTTGGACACTAGATAGATCAACAAACACCCAACAAAAAATGTTCAAGTAATAGACCTTTACTACCATACCAGAACCCATTGACCGCCTAGATTTAGAACTAAAAACTTGACAACCCCAAAGAAAAAAAAGTTTTCAAGTCACCCATTTAAATTTAACACAAAAAGAAAATATTCCCTAATTAGGCTTATCAAAAATATAAACCAAAAATTTGGGGTTTTTGTTTTAAGTGCGCGGTTGTTTTTTTTGTGCTCTGGTTTTGTAATGGCAGTGATTTTTAAATAAAAAAAGGTTTAACCTTTTTAGAAGGCTTGTGTTTTTTAAGCAGGTTTCCAAGACCTTTTTAAATTTTGTTTTGGCCGCAAAAATTTTAATTTTTTTTTCTCCCCCTTACTTTTAAATTATTAAAAAAACTATTTTTTATTGTATATTGAAAGCAAGTCCATCCCTGAACAATTTCTTCACAAAACTTGTGCCTGAAGAGATATTTTCTGTTGAACGGAGACCTTAAAATAAATAATATTTAAAAAAACTAAAATCTAAACCCAAAAACTTGACAGTCCCAAAAAGGAATCCCTTGATTTCTTGAAATACTTTATTTGATCCGACCAAATTTAATTTTTAAACCCGATCCGACTTCTTTCCCAACCCGTGGTATCCTTGCTGTACACTCATTTACGTGCTACATATATAGAAATACTCAGAACTTTGAGAGAAAATATGCGACGTGCAGACAAAAATTGCGGACATTCACAAGGAGAGGTTGCGAGGTGTCCGAGCTAAAAACGGTCGAGACCGGGCTCATTCGATAGAGAATGTGCCCTTTCTTGCAAGGATTTTTTGCCGTTTTTGCCCGTTTTTTGATCTGGCCAAGATATGGCCCTCCAAAGTCTCAAAATTTGGCATTATTTTCCCCCTTCAAATATAAACTTTAAATAATGCTTAATTTTGTTGGCGCTGTGGTGTAGTGGTGAGTGTGCTTGCGTTACCCTTTTTCTCTAAAAAGTTCGATTCTTTTCTGGGTTTTATTTTTCTATCTAATTGTTTTAAACATCATTTATTCCTTTTTTAACAAAAAAATTTTTTTTTAATTTTTTTAAAATTTTTTGAAAAATTTTTTGATTTTTTTTGAAAAAATTTTTTTTTATTTTTTTTAAATTTTTAAATTTTAAAAACACCTGGCACATCGAATACAACTAGATTCCAAACAATTAGGTGTATTACATTTAAAATGGGACGATAATGGAAAACAATAACGGACCGGATGATCGAATTATCCCGGGGAATCTTCTTCTCTTCTTCTTCTCTCCACCTAATAACTCGTTAGGATAAAAAAATAAAAAAAAAATTTTTCAAAAAAAAATCAAAAAATTTTTCAAAAAATTTTAAAAAAATTAAAAAAAAATTTTTTTGTTAAAAAAGGAATAAATGATGTTTAAAACAATTAGATAGAAAAATAAAACCCAGAAAAGAATCGAACTTTTTAGAGAAAAAGGGTAACGCAAGCACACTCACCACTACACCACAGCGCCAACAAAATTAAAGCATTATTTAAAGTTTATATTTGAAGGGGGAAAATAATGCCAAATTTTGAGACTTTGGAGGGCCATATCTTGGCCAGATCAAAAAACGGGCAAAAACGGCAAAAAATCCTTGCAAGAAAGGGCACATTCTCTATCGAATGAGCCCGGTCTCGACCGTTTTTAGCTCGGACACCTCGCAACCTCTCCTTGTCAGTAGAACAAAGACTCCCTCCCTCCCCAGAAATGAGAAAAAAATTTAAGAAAGGTAGAAGAAACCCCCCAAAAAATCTTCCCTAAGAATTTCTCTTAAAATTTTTCAATTAAATAAAAATAAAAAGAAAACCATGTTCCGAATCCAATCGCCACAAATAAGGGTCACAATTTGGAAAACGAATATCAAAAACAGAAGTAATCTCCAGTCGTGTTGGAATTTTTGGCAAATATTGCGGTTTATTCATAAGCTCACAAATTGTCAAAACTTTATCAGAAAGTTGTTCAGCCACATATTCTCGCATTCGGAAAAAATCTTCTAAAAATAAAATTTAGTTTTTAAAATAATTTTTAAAAGCAAACCGTTATTTAATGTACGAACAAGATTTAGATGTAATTCCCAAACTAAAATTAAAAGAAAATTAAAAGAATTTTATTAAATTATTGGAATGACAAATTTGCGGACAGAATTTGCGGATTAGACAAAAATTATAAAGCAATGATTCACCTATTCCCCCTCACAATCAGATTAAACAGTCAAGCAAACTTTCAGGAATAAGTTATTGGATTTTTACTGAGGGGAAAGGAAGGAGGGGGAATAAACCAACAAATATCTAATAGTTTGATTTCGAGAACAGGATTATCCAGGGATTAATCACAAGGTATTCGTAGAGTCTAGCGACTTCCATCCCAGGAATGGGGCGGTGGGCCGAGTCGAAAAAGCCCGCTACTCGAGTAACCTGACGACACATCCCTTCTACCCCGACCCAAATCCTGATAAAATTACAAAAAAAAGAAACCTTCCCACGGAGCAGTATCTTCCGGAATTGGCCATTGTCGTTTCCGACGTTGGTAAAATTCAAGTTTAATTTGTGTTGATATCAAGTCCTCCCAGCAATCTTCAAAAAATAAATTTTAATTAAACTCAAAAAAATATAATAAAAAAACCAATTCCATAAATTCTCCCTCCTTCACGTGCAGACGAAGGCGATATTAAATGATTTCCACTTCCACTTAAAAAATACCCGTCCTTCAATGATTTGGTTACCGCCTCGACAAATAAGTCCACCTAAAGAAAAAATTAATTTTTTTAAATTAAATTACAAAAAACCTTTTCATTAAAGTCATCGATAAATTCGCGACTGTTGACTCGTATCTATAAAAAAATAATTTTAATTTTTAGCCTTTATCAAATCTCCCTAGTGGTGGAAAGAGGAGAAAAACACTTTAACATGGGACGTGCTTTTCTTGCAGATATTTTTAAAAACTAAAAAAAAATGTCTGCAAAAGTCTGCAAAAAATTATAGACGTTCAAAATGGAAACTTAGAATGTTCAATTTAAAAAAGGAAATTAGAAAAAGAAAAATAAAAAGTTTCACCAGCTATGGATTCGAACCTCGACCCAGTGTTCTGCGTAGTCAGGAATTTTACCACTACACCACCACTCTCTTATAATAAATTTCATTTAAAAAGCAACATAATTAAATGAATAAGCAAGGTGAAAACAGAGACATTATTGGACGTCGCCAGACCCCTAAAGATATTTTTATTTTTCCCTAAACTTGGAAATTTCAGAAACCAGGGACCAACCCAAACATCTAATACCGTTTTTGCCCTTTCTCCACACCATAGATTAATAAAAAAAACAAAATTTACATAAGTGAGATCGACATGATTGCACGGCACTTCTTCATGCCCAAGAGAGCCAAGGCTATAATCACTGTCAGAAGAAAATTTAAACTTAAAAAAGAAAATAATTGAAAGAAAAATTAACAAAAGATAACCTTTCCAAGTACCCGATGTACCATAATTGAATGAAATGCCACTGAAACGGCATCTTTAATTTGCCGATATTCTGCGGTCAATTGGAGTTGATTTGTTCTAGCATTCATAAATTGACCTTTAAAAAAGCGGGGGAAATTTAGAAAAAATCAGAAAAATGAGCAGAAAAACAAGGAAAAAAGTGGGACGGTACCAAGGCGCAAACCTCTTCCCTTCTCGAAAAAAAAATTTTTTTCCGTGAATGGTACCATTCTCGACAAGCTTTAGAGAGAAGATATTTGCGCCTTGCGCTCTAGTCCCATTAAAAATAAATACAAATATTTACTATCAATAACAAGATTAAAAAAAATAAAAAAGGAAAAAAATAAACAATTATAAAATCAATAGACCATTAGAGTCTTAAAAAATTTTTACTTTTTTGAGGTTAGTCAAGTTTAATTAAAGGGCAGTTTGAATCGCCCACAGAAAACTTTCCTTAAAACTTTTTGGAAACCCCAGAAGATCAACTTTATAAAAATCAACAGGGGAATATTCCTGTAATTTTACTTCCCTTTTAAAAATTGTCCTAAAAAATATCAGAAAATGATCATTATAAAATTAATAATCATTTTTAAAAGGCCAAAGTCTTCACAATAATTATTGATAGTAAAAAAGAAATTTCGATTGAATAAAAAAAATAAAGGAAAAAAAGAAAAGGAATAGTTAGACGCAAGACCGGTCTCTCTCTATTATTTTCGGCTCTTACACATTTTGCCAAAACTATATTTTGCCATAGGAGTAAAATATACGTTTTGCCAATAAGTTTAATGACAAAATGTGGAATTTTAGCTTTGTTGGCAAAATGTGGGATTGGCAAAATGTGTAGTCACAATTATTTTCTTACATTTTCTTCCTTTTTCTTCCCTTTTCTTTTTTCCCCATTTTTTCATCATCCTCTTGTCTCCTGACTGCTATTATATGGAACTCCCCCCTCCCCTTCTCTTCCAAAAAAAATTTTCACGTTTTTAACATGTGAATCATATGATTTTTAACGATATTTGGACCAAAAAAGGGATTTTTTATATAAATAGCCATAAAGCTTATTAAAAGAAAGGAGAGAGACGTAAAGAAACAAAGAACACAATTTGCGTGTGACATTAAAAAGTTTTTAGTTGCCAACAAAATTTTTTTGAAGTCGAACAAAACACAAAAATTTGCAGAAAAAAATGTCATGAGTTTGGTTCTTTAATTCAATTTTTGAGATCTTGGAGGACAAGAAAAATAAAACTTTCCTTGGACTAATCTTCAGACTCTAATGGGAGATTAGGGATGTCAGGGTAGAGAAAAAAAAAGAAAAGTAGAGTAGGATTTCGAATCAGGTTTTAGAAATTTTTTTGGATTTCGAGTTTTCGAAAATTCTCGGATCGGATTTCGAATTGAAAAATTGCCTAGATATATCCACTAAAAAGGCGTCGGTTAATCTCTAGGGTGCTGGTTTCTAACACCAAAACACACCCTTAGAGACCTTAGAAAACTCAAAAAACTTTAAAAAACTGAACTAAAAATAAAAATGAAAAAATTCCCAAAAAAACTTTTTATTTAAACCCCCACCTAGTCTCTTCACTTTCAAATTTTCCCTTCCTTGTTTTGCCAAAAGTCAATAGATTACAAATATATTTGTATAACGTAAACACGTCTGGGACTGCACTTTTACTGAAGAAATAAAATACTTTTTTTTTTGAAAATGTACACAAACAAACGCAACTTCAAAAAATTTTTCTAAATGGGGAGCACATAAAACATTTTTGCCTACAAAAATTTCCCATTGTAAAATACAAGACAACCCAAAAGATCAACAAAAAAAACTTTTTTAATTTTTTAAAATTTTCCACTTGAGTCTGATAACTATGAAAGAAGAAAAATCGAGACTTTCACCTATTCAGACCAAAAAAAGTTCATACTCTAATGTACCCGTTTGACTACTTTTATTCCCTTTATTTTTATCAGTATCCCCACTAGAGTCTGAATTATGTGAATGCCAGTTATCTTCACTTTCTTTGGGCTTTGAAATTTAAAAACAAAAGAAACATCACATAAATTTTGTATATTAAAAACACTCACATTTAAAGTAACTTTTTGATAATTTATTTAGATAAGAAAAATATTTTTAAATGTCTCTTTTTTATGCACTTTTTCTGCACTAATGTTTGTCAATTAATTTTATCAATAATACACTAAAGTGAAATGTGTCCTGTTTGGAACGAAAAAGGTGCAAAATCAAAGACAGCCAAAATAAAATATCAAAGACCACTAGAGTCTGACAATTGGAATTATTTTTATAACAAGCCTCACCCTAAAGATCACTGCTAAAAATGGTCTTGTCCTTTAAAGAGGTGATCTTCTGCCCCTCAAAGGTATTTTTCTTCTTTTTTTGCAAACGACTTTTTGATTGATTTTATTGTGAAGAATCAGATTGTGAAAGATTAAAACAAAAAATGTCTTCAATACAAAAGCCTCTATTAAAATTATATTATGACATTGGGTCACCTTATTCTTGGGTTGCTTTTGAGGTTTTTTAAAAATATAAATTTTTTTATAAATTTTCAACTCTTTAGAGTTTGCTTCGCTATGAAAAAATGTTGAATATTCAACTCGAATTATTGCCAGTCTCGATTGGGCATATTTTTAAAGCTACTAGTAAGTTTTTTAAAAAATTCAAAAAAAATTTTCGGTTGGTGTAGTTGGATAGTATTCGGTTTAGGAGGTCTAAGGTTCGAATCCTACTCGTGGAAAATAATTTTTTAATCATTCAAAAATTATTTCTTTATCAAAAATTTAATTAAAAATTCATTAGAAAATATTCCAAATGCTATGCAAATGTCTCAAAAATCTAATTACTTTCAAAAAGATTTAATGTTGGTTGGAGCTTATTGGGGAATTCCTCTTCAACCCTCCAAAGTTTTTTTTAATTTTTAATTATCCAAACTTTTCAAAATTTTTCGGACTTCAAAGAGGAATTTATAAATAATTCAACATTAAATCCGCCACGATTTTTGACAGCCGTTAAATTAAATGCTCCTGAATATTTAATAGATGCCTCGCGCGAATATTGGATGAAGGCGTGGAGTCAACATGAGCCTTTTTATGGAATTGACACGATTATAGAGGTTAAATATAGATTATTAAATTTTTGATACAATAAGACCACGGAGCTCAAGATCAGGGATGTTACGGGTTGAGAAAAAGCCCGGGTCAGTTAGAGGGGGATTAAGAGGGAAAGGCCGGGTTTGGGGGGTTTCGTTTTTTTCGGATTTCGTGTCGGGAAAAAATCCGGGGTTCATTTATCAAGTTTCGGATAACCCGTGACACTAAAAATTTTTTTCAGATTTGTAACAAGTTAAACATCCCTGAAGAAAAAAATTTATTAGAAGCAACTCAGTCAACAGATGCAAGTAATTTGCTCAAGGAAAGGACAAACGAAGTGCTTAAATTAGGGGCTTTTGGACTACCATGGATAACACTCAAAAGGAATATATCTGGAAATGAAGAGGTTTTTTAATTTAAATTTTTAGTAAGATTGAATTAGTCCTTCCCGGCGTGTTCAAGTTGACCAATTGATTAGACATACATAAGCCAATCAAACTTTGGTCACCTCGATAGTTTTAGGCGTGGTAGGGAAAATTAACAATAAGAGTGCCCGGCGAGTTTAAGTTAGGTAACCGATTAAACGGTGAGACTGCTAAGACGGACCTTGGTTTGCCCAAATTTCAAGTTAGGCGTGGGTTATTATAAAAAATTTAAAAAAAATTTTCTTTTTATAGATTTTCTCATTTTGGGGCAGTGATCGACTTCCTATTATTTGTGATTTATTAGGAAAGGAATTTTATGGACCGCTAAAAGAAAATAAAATATAATTTGAATTTTTAAAAATATTATAAGGGCGTTTTAATACAATAAAATTACAAAAATAATAAAAAAATATTTTGAGTTATATTTTGTAAATTATATATTTTTTGGCCCGTAAAACAAAAATAAAAAGTCTTTTTGCCTAAGGAAAATAAGGCTAAAAATTAAATTAAAAAAATTTTTTAAGTAAAATTGCGGACTTTTTTTGCGGACTCCCTCCCTTCCCAAGATTAATTTAAAGCCTTATTCTCTTAAAAATAATTAAAGCTTTCTAAAGCTGAAAAACTAATTAAAAAAAATAAAAGCAGTTTTTAACCTATGGCTACAAGTCTGAGAGAAAAGTAAGTCAAAAGTGACCACCATCATCTTCGTGGTCTTCTAATAAATATTTTTCATTAAATTGGATTACAACAACCTTTTTTAATGAAAAAATTTTTTTTTGAAAATTTTCAAAAAATATTTTTTTTACCGTCATGTCATCCCTGTAGTGTCTAGCCATTCCAGGCGGTAACATTAACATTTCCTTTTTTTTGGAGAATTAAAAATAAAATAAAAATTCAGATAAACCTCTAATCTCGCATATTGTAATTCTACATCTCCAGAAACACCACCCAATGCATTTCTAATTAAATGAGTAGCACAATTTTCGTCTAAAGGTTTTTTGTTGTCAGCAGATTGCCTTTTTTCCAAATTGTTAAGAATCTGGAAAAAAGAAAAAAATTTCTTTTTAATTTAAATAATTTAGAATACAGTCGGACTTCAATATGAGCTACCTCCTTGGGACTTAAAACTCTTATTCTAAAATGAGTATCTTATAATGTAAATTAGGGATGTCACGAGCTGAGAAAAAAAAGTCAGGTCGAGGTTCGGATCGAAAAAGCCCGGGTTTCGGATATCGAGTAAATCCTGACATCTCTAGTGTGGATATCGCTTAGCCCAGTGGGTAAGCAAATTTAAAAGCCTATCTTAAATTGTAATGTATCTATTATTGGATGTACTTTTTTAAGGTCATACGACACTTGCAGATATGACATTTGCAGACCCGACATTTGCAGACGACTTTTGCAGATCGACATTTGCAGATACCGACACTTGCAGATATGACACTTGCAGATCAGACATTTGCAGATCCGACTTTTGCAGATATTAATTTTTGAAAAAAAATTTAAATTTTAAAAAAATTTAAAAATCTTAAAGAATCCAAGGATATAGTATAGTATACCGGTGAAAAGGTTCTGATATAAGACCCATACCAATTCGTCTCGACGAGCTGAGTCGAACGGCACCACTCTTTTTTCCGGAGATTCTCTTTTTCCGGAGGTTAAAATGTTCAATGTAGACCTATGGAGCGTCGGCGAGGCGCTTGTGCAAAACCCCGCGCTTCGCGCGGGGTTTTGCGGCACGCGCCTCGCGGGGAGTCAACGGTCGCTGGGCTCTGGGCTCGTAACATGATCCTATTCCTATCATCGATGAGATGGGCATCCCAGGATTCCTCCGCAACAGCAAACACTCCACGGTGTATAGGTAAGGTAAAGAAGAGAGCGAAATGGGTCTAATCTGCAAAAGTCGGATCTGCAAATGTCTGATCTGCAAGTGTCATATCTGCAAGTGTCGGTATCTGCAAATGTCGGGTCTGCAAAAGTCGGGTCTGCAAGTGTCGGGTCTGCAAATGTCATATCTGCAAGTGTCGTGACACGCTTTTTTAATTTTAAAATTAAACTTTAATTTACATCTCCAAGTGGTTGTTTATGTTCTGGTCTAAATACATTAAGTGTTGAATGTCCAGTCATATGATCTTCTACTAATCTAACAACTGCATCTGAATCTAAGAATTCCCAAAGACCTCAAAAAAATTTTTTTCTAAAGTTAAAAATTAATCTGCGATTGCTTTACCATCTGTTGCTAGCACCTAACAAAAAAAATAAATTAAAATTTTTATCATAAAAATACCAAAAAACGGTCATTGGATGTTAATTGATGATAAAAAACTTCTGGGCTAAAAATTTTAGAAAAATTAAAAAATTTAAAAAATTAACAGGCAGGTCAAATATGGAGGTGTTAACAAATGTTGAGGTGCAGGCATTCCAAGAGGATCAAGTACAACTTCTAAAAAAATTTTTCTAAACAAAAAATAATTTTTTAAAAATACTTTGTAATTCTTTTGGCCATTTAAACCGAACATCGCCAAATGCTCTAAGGGGATAAAGTTCTCCAAGTAAACGATTGGCTTTAAGTATTGTTCGATTTTCTGAAGGGGGATGTGCAGAACGAATCCTAAAAAATTAGGTAGATTTATTGATAATTGTACCAAGCAGACCCCACATATGGATAACCCTCTAGATGGATTATCTACTTAAAACAAATTACTCTTATGACGGATTATCCTCCTTTGTATCCCTCCGGGGAACTAGATTCCCAAAAGTAGCGGAGTTAAAAGAGATTTTTAAACTAGAAAGAGAGCAGAAGATAATAAGGGAAGTAGAGTAGTTCCTAGATTCCCATTTTAAGTTATTCAAAATTAAAAATAACCTAGCAATTTCATCCAAATTTTCAACAGTATGTGGCCTTGTCAATTGTCGTGCAATTACATCGTTTGCTAGATGAACACCAAGAACAGCTGCAGAATCTCCACAGGATGCGACATGTCTTTAAATTAAAAAAATTTTTTTGCCGGATTTAAATTAGAAAATACAAATTATTCTTTCGAATATGAGACACAAGAGCACCTAAAAATTTATAAAACTTTTTATAAAAGTCAGAAATATACATGATCCGCTAACAGCTGCATTTACAGACATTCTAAATTTGAATAAAAAAAATTTTTTATAAAAAATTCGAGGAAGAAACCTGCAAACCAATCCATTTTGGTCAGGCATTGCACTTTTTGCCAAGTCTTCATCCAAAACTGAAAAAGAAGTTTGAAGAGTATCTCGAACTGTCGTAAGTGGACAATTGCTTTTCTTTTTAATCCTAAAAATATTTTTAAAAAGTTTTCTACAAAACCCCAAACAAATAAAAAAAAAACCTTTTAAAATATTCCCTTATATTTCGCTGATGTACTTGGTCAATATCAGCTGGGAGGGAAGGAGTAGCACTACCAAAAAGCCATTGAAGCTGTTCTCCTATTGGCATGTGAACAACACTGGAAGATGTTTAAAAATCAATTTTATCCACCTAACTAACCGATGTTTATCCAGAACCGAACAACAAATATAGTCGTAAAGTCGTGTACAAACATGCCTAGCACAGGTCTAAATAACAATTCGATAAATAAATTTTTTTGAAAATTCAAACCGCTCCTCCATGTCCATCAAAAACTCCAAGAAGAAAGGCATTTGAATTTAAGCATTTTGAAGCAGAGTAGAAATCCTGAAAATTGAAGTTGATTTCAGAGATTTAAGGACTAAAAAATAGTTCAAACCTCTATAGGCTTGTTAGCAGAAACCTGACCGACATCCACTCGAGCTTTAAATATAAAAGTATAAGAAAAATGAGTCTAAAATATAAATCTGCATTGGAAACAAAAATTGACATTAACAACCGGCTTGTTTGGACTAGAAAAAGTCTGGAAAGATCGACCCAAAATACGAATACCAAGAAGACCCCTGTCGCTTAAGTATACCCAAAAAATGATAAAAATGAATTAAACCTATTTACCAATTGCCTGTTGTTCATCACCAGAAAATATAATTGTCCTTTCATTTGCACGAAGAATTTGATCAACAGCTGCTTTTGCAGTTGCCAAATTTCTTCTACTACAATGCACAACTCTAGGATGTAGAAAGTTTGTAGTGGCAACACTTTTTTGCATAAAATTCTGTAAAAAACTAAAAAATATTAGAAAAATATAATTTAATATTTAAAGGAATTTAACCTCTAAAAATTTTTTTGAAAAAATTTTTTTAACATTTTTATTTAAAAATAACACATTGGATAACACACAAAACGAGAAAAATATATAATTAAAATAATTTTTTATGCTTATTTAAATTGGAATTTTTGTTCCTCTTCTAATAGTTCCCCATCCAATTAAACGCCAATGTTTATCGATACGTCTACTCAAAGCAATATTTTGATTAATTTCAGTACATATTGGATCGGTTAAAGATATTTTTGCTGCTTCTCCTTTAAAAATATTAGAAAATGAAAAGATCGATTCTTCAGATCCCCCTTTGTATCCCCCGGGCTGTGCTGGGCCAAAAACCCCCCAAATTTTATTTAAAAAAAGTTCCAAACCTTTTACAGCAGTTACACGTCCACCCGTTGAAAGAGACCCAATATTTACCATAAGTACTTCACCTTTTGACAATTTTGCTACCTTTGCAGCTTTTTTGCCTACTTCAGTACGAACACCAAGTAAACGACGCAACAAATAGTAGGCAACCTAATTTTAATTTTTAAGCTATTGTCTTATAATGAATAAAAAGTCAACTCCCTAATGGACCATGAAGGTCAATTTCAAAAATTTGGAGGAGTAAAAGGGGGGGGGGATCAACAATACATTGGCCTGCTCCCCTGTGCCTTAGCTGACAGTTGCACAAAAAAATTCCTGTCTTTTGCCCCTTACCCTCAAAAAAAACATCTTAATAATTCTTGGAGTTGATCTTCTGGCTTGATCCTACCCTATACATAATGAACAAAAATAAACCTCAATATCCGTATAAATATCAGGCAATGTTCCCACAGCACCCAATACATGGCCAACCAATCTATCACCACGACAAAGTGTTGGATCAATTTGTGTTCCAACACCAATTAAACCACCAGGAACTGCATATTGAAGTAAATTTTGTTCAGCAAATAAAGAAACAATTTTTGAATAAATTGGACGGCATTGAACTTTCCCATCAGATAATTTACTAACAATTCCTGGACGAACTTCAATCTCTTGGCCAATACGAAGAATACCTTTTTAAAAAATAAAAAATTTTTCAGAAAATTTCTCAAAAAAATTTTCGAGAAATTCTGTGAAAATTAAAAAGAATTTTCTAACCTTTAAGGATTGAACCACCAGCTACACCTCCTTTAAGTTGTTCAACTTCAGCACCCGGCTTATTTACATCAAAAGAGCGTACAACAATAAGTCTAGCTTCTGAAGTAAAATCACGAAGAGGGACTGGAACTTTTTTACAAAGATACTCACACAGCACCTGAAAATATTTCGAAATTTATTGCAAGGTTTAATTCCCCCATTAAATTTAGAAAAAAATTTTCAAAAAACAAGTAATGAAGAAAAAAGGCCGAGTAAATAAAATAAAACTTCCCCCAATGACCTGACAGAAATTAAAAAAAATTTTCTAAAGAAACCCCCCTTCCCAAAATTTTCAAAATAATAAACCTACATCAATGTTATATTTCAGCTGTGCAGATATTGGAATAATTGGAGCCTGTTCAGCACAAGTTCCATTAACAAAAGATTTAATTTGTTCATGTTGATCATTTGCTTGATTTTCATTTATTAAATCAATTTTGTTTTGCAAAATTATCAAATTTTTTAATTGCATAATTTCAACAGCAGCTAAATGTTCACAGCTTTGGGGTTGTGGACAAGTTTCATTTCCAGCGATTAGAAGAAGAGCTGCATCCTGCAAAAAATATAATTATAATTAGGGTTGTTGGCAAAAATTAACCGGTACCCAGCAGTCCTAATTATGTATAAAATAAAAAAAAATTTTCTCCAAATTTTACCTTATTGGGGAATAGCTCATGAAGAGGTTTTCAGAAGGATTATAAGTCTATAAGGTATAACAAGGATGTCATAACAAGGAGAAAAAAGTCTGGTCGGGGTTTCAAAATTTTCTTGAGATCGGAGTTCGGGTCGGATTTTTGAAAATTTCTCGGGCCAGATTTCGAATTGAAAGGTCTGAGTTTCAGGTACCACGTGACATCCCTGAATCTATTATTTAAATGTTAACAAACCATAACAGCAGCCCCGTTCAACATTGTAGCCATTAAAATATCGTGCCCAGGACAGTCAACAAAAGAAACATGACGCACGCAAACATAATCACCCGTACAATTTGGCCGTTCACATTTAAAACGATCAGGGGTGCTTGAGCCTGCTGACCTGAATTTTTAAAGTTTTCCATTAAAATAATTATTTAAAAAACCTGTAACAATGAGGACGTGGACATTCAGGATTAGAGCATCTATATATTTTTGCATTAGCATATCCAAGTTTAATTGTAATATTCCTTTCCAATTCATTCTTAAATTTAACAGTGTGAACACCAGAAATTGCTTTTACAAGAGTAGATTTGCCGTGAGCTACATGTCCAATTGTACCTTTAAAAAATTAAAAGTGAAGATTTTTTGGTGTAATAAAACAAAAAATATTGGCTTCTAAATTTTTAGGTGTTTTTCTAGGAAAGAAATTTTTATTAATTTCACAAAAAAAATTCAAAAATTTTTAACACTGATGCCAGCCACTCGTTTAGTATTCTGAGACATGACTAAAGCCGACAGACTCGAAAAACAACAATCAGGCATCGAACCTGAGTCCCTCCCTAAATGCGAACCGAACGCGCTAACCATTACACCACTGGGTAAACAATAGGAAAATGATTAAAATTTATTTACCTATATTAATTGTTGCCTGACGACTTATCACCTTGAAAATAAATTTTTAAGAAATCTTCAAAACTTTTCAAACCTCTTCAGTTAAAGGTGTCAACTTTGAAGGATCCAAATTTGAAAGGTCTTGCTTTAAAAGCCAATCCTGTTTTAATACTTCTTCATCTTTTTCATTGACTTTAAAAAATATTAAATTAAAACACGTTAAATTAGCAACTACCTTCATTGGTTTTATCAAGCTTCATAACACAAAATTTAACTGGAAATTTAATTAAAGATACCTAAATCTAAAAATAAAATTACAAAATCTTGACAGAAAAAAAACTAAAAAAATTAATAAAACAAAACGCCAATTCATTTTCAAGTGCTAATAGGACAACTAGCCAAACGACATTTGGCCAGACGACTTTTGGCCAACGGACAATTAGCCAACTAACAATTGGCCTAAAAACAACCAAATTACAGTTGGCCAAACGACATTTTGCCAAAGAACAATTGGACAGTGATTTGTGGTTAAGTGGATTTTATGGATGTTTAGCATTATGTTAAGGAGTAGGGGTTCGGATCCTGTCTGGATCAATAATTTTTTTCCTCTGTTTCTTTTTTTAAAAATCTTTTCAATTTATTTTTCAAGGTTTTTTTTTGTTTCTTCTTTATTACCACCAACAAGCTTTATTTTCACATACCACCAACACAAATCCATTTATTTGCAGATTCCATTCTCTCTCTGGGTGTCAGTTAACTTCTTTTTATTTTTTTTAAAGTTGGAATTTTTGTCTATAAAATAAAAGGCAGCCCCACAGAACACAATGAGACTGGAAGAAAGGGAAAAAGTTAAAGAATGCGGGAACAAGGGAAAAGGAGGGAAAGGAGATAGCAAGGAAGAGGAATAAGCCACAACCACCCTACCAAGTTCTTTAAAAGATTTGGCCCTTTGGTATATCTTCTAAGCTCTGACCCAGAATATCAACAAACTATGTCGGGCTTCATTATAAGATACCTTCAATTTAAAATACTCTTAAATTTTAGTTAGCCACTGAGTGATAGGTGCTCATTTAGCAATACCCTCTATTTAAGGTACACCTCATTATAAGAGCCCCCAATATTAAATACACCTCTATTTAATGTACAACTTTTTAAAAGTGAGTTGGCCACTAGATTGGAGGACTGTCTAATTGATACCCTCTATTTAAAGTACACCTCATTATAAGGTACCTCCTTATAAGATACTATTTTCAGCCCCATGGGTGCCCTATAATGACACATCCTATGGGGCACATCCCTTGGGACCGAATTGTGCATGAGGAAAGGGGTGATATTCGGGAGAGACTGATATCGAGATCCGACAGTTATCCATAGCCTGATAACTTTTTTGTTGATCAATTTGCCGTCGATTTTCTTCTATTTTTACTTCCCTCATTTATCTCCTTTCTCTTTAAAGCTTTCATTTTTTTTCTTGCTTTTTAGTGTTTTAAGTTCTTTAGAGAAACTTTGTGAGGGTGGGAATTAGTAGAAAGAGGGAAAAAAAGAGGGAATAAACCGCCGCTGATCCCGGTCGCTTTTAAAATCATTGTGTGGGATATATAAGCTTTAATTGTGTGTAAGCTAGAAAATCTCATCGATTGCTTACTTGCATTTACACACAAATATTTTTATTTATTAGATCATTACACCAACCTCTAATAAAATGCTTGATCAATTTTTGTAAAATAATTTTTTTGATCGTTTTAAAGATTTTTTCGAGCTTTAGTTTTCAGCTTCTAGAGATCAAGATTTTTGAAAAGCCGTGAGCCTGTTCCTGGACTCTGGGTTTGATTTGGGAGCCGGTCCGGATCCTGAGTTTGTAATCCGGGAAAAATCCAGGCCTAGGAAAACCCCAGGAAGGTTAAAAAAAATGCCTGGACTCTGGGTACAGGAAATGGTACTCAGGTCTTTGTCAAGACCTATTTATCTAACAAAATATATTTTTATGGAAGATCAACTGAGTCAAAAAACTTCACGAACCTCTTATCCCATACTGAAAAGCTCTTTTTCGAGTTGTACCCCAAAAAGTAAAAAAATTTCTCGACTCTTATGTCCCCTCTCTTTTTATCAACAGGCTTCATCTATATATCCCATTTTTCTTTCCCTGCCCGGTTTTTATAGCCCAGTGAAAAGCTTGGGGCCACAAATGAATTATTTGTTGTCTGTCAGCAGTTCTCTCCTTTTCCTTTCTTTTTCCCTCACATTCCCATCCCTCCCCTTCCTTTTTTCCCTCACCAAAATTTTGCTTTTCCTGCTTTTCCCAGCCGTCCATGACGGATCGAGAGCGAAAGGAAACAAGAAAAAAACTCAAAAAAAAATACGAAACCGTTGTTGGGGGCAATGTCATCAGCAGCACACTGTTCTACTAGCTTTACAAACAACAGTTAGGCTTATATTTTTGTTTAGGGGTTGGTGTGAATTCCTTTTTCTTTTATCTTTTTTCGAGAATACACATTTTGCCAAAAACATATTTTACCAATAAGGCGAAAATCCCACATTTTGCCGATAAGCTTATTGACAAAACGCGAGTTTTTAGCCTTATTAGCAAAATATGGTATTGGCAAAATGTCGGGCATTTTTCTTTTTTTGTGTTTTTTCTTTGCTTCTTTTCCCAGCTTCTTATTTTTATTTTTTCCCTCGTCATCCGTATCAGTAAAGTCCTATAGTTTACGGCTAACAGAAAAAAAACATCCTTTTGTTAGCGTAATATATATCTATTGCTTATAAGCAACGACTTTGTAACTTGCTTGAGAGAGTCTCGTTTTTTTGTGTGTGATGAATGCGTTAAAGCCGATGAGTGAAAAAAAATTTTTTTTGGGGGAGAAAGGATATGTACACACACATTTTTGTATTAATTTACTAAAAAACATATTATAACTTCTTCTCGCGCAGCTCGCTTTTATACATACTTTTTTTCCTCCTACGCTTTACTTTTTTTTTGCTTTTACTCTTCCAAAAGTTTGTTAGACTTTTGTGTTTTTTTGTTTGTTGTTTCTTCATTTTTCGCGCATTTTTATTTTCTTTTCAATGGCTTTTCTGATGTCTTTAGCCCTTCTTTTAATTTTTTTAAAGAAAATTTTGAAATATTTTTTTTTGCTTTAAAGTAGGGTAGCACCCCGATCCCAACGATTTTTTTGGCAAACCCCCCCCCCCCCTCCCTGATCCGAACCCCGAAGGCTCTACCCCGCCCGTCAAACCCCCGATCCCCGGCACTCGGCCCAGAATTGGAAGCTACCCGGCTTTAAAGAGAATGGAGTTCCAAAAAATTTTTTTATTTGTTCCCCTACTCTTCCTTGAATCTTTTCCTTTCTCCCTAAAAAAGCCCCTTAAACACGCAATTTAAATTAAAATAACCAGCAAAAACACGCACATCCAAGTTTCTTCTTTCCGCTCCTTTTGTATTTTGTTTGTTAAAAACTTTTTCAGATTTTTTTTCTGGTTAGGGGCAATACCCTTAGGGGCAATACCCTAAAAATCAACAGTAAATTATTGTGTTGATCTCTTTTTTATTTTTTCTTGCTTATCTTTGGGTCTCTTGAGTTTTCCTCCGTATTTTTTGATTTTCTATCTTTAAATCTGAGGTGTTTGATTATTTTGAAAATTTTTTCTCTTCTTTTTTGGATTTTTAAGACCTTTACATTTTTTAAATTTTATTTTTGCTTATCATAATTTTAACATTAAATTTCAGTTTTTTTGTTATTCTGTTGTTGTTGTAACAGTAAATAATTGTTTGTGTTGCAACAATAAAAACAACTTTCATTATTAAACTCTGTATATAATTATATAGAGTTGGTTGGGGGCGGCCAGCAACCAGCACATGAACGGTGGCCGTTTTGATTTTGACGATGGCGGGACATACTGTGGTGGATGGGAGGAAGGGTAAAAAATGTGATTTTTTATAGAGAAATGATTTTTTTGTTTTTCTAGAAAAGCACATGGACATGGCGTTTGTACAGGGCCTGATGGACAGGGAGAATACACGGGAGCATGGCACTATGGATTTGAGGTTTTTTCTGATCAGAAAATTTTTTTCTAATTTTTCCAGGTTTCTGGCGTTTATACCTGGCCTTCTGGCAGTACTTATTCTGGTCAGTGGCAGAACGGAAAGCGTCACGGCCTTGGTGTTGAACAGCGTGGCCGGTGGACCTATAAAGGCGAATGGACACAGGGATATAAAGGCCGATACGGACGACGAGAAGCGCTCAACTCTGGTGCTCATTATCTGGGGACTTGGTCCAGTGGACTTCACGATGGGTTTTGATTATATTTTTCTGTTTAAAATTTTATTTTTTTTATGTTTTAGTTATGGAACTGAAATATATTCTGATGGAGGTTTTTTTATTTTATTCCCTCTACCACTCTTTAAAAAAATTTCCAGGCTCTTATAAGGGCCAATGGTTGCGTGGTATGCGGCATGGTTATGGAATCCGAACTAGCGCCCCTTGGAGTGTGGCAACCCCAAATAACCATCAACACCATTCAGAACAGCAACAAAAACAGAGAGGAGGACATACATCTCTAAGTTCTCTACGTTCAAATTATGGAAGTGTTGCCATGTTGGATGATGAAAGGGCAGCAACGGCAATGGATACACCTCCCAATCATCATGGCAGATCACATTCTAGGGAAAGGAGGGGTGAACAAACAAGTCAACTGGGTAAGTTTTTTATATTTATTTTTGGGTTCTTTACAATAAAGCAAAAAAAGTCCGCAAATATTATCCGCAAATTTATCTCAAATCCTAGAGCAGCTAGGACTTGTGTTAAACTTAACAAGCAGGGGAAGGTGCCGGTGTCCCTAATAGTGGAAATTGCTCAAAAGTCGGATCTCGGAAATCTGAATTTTGACCGGCCTCTGCTGACATTTAAAAGATGTCCATTTCTGGGCCATGATTTTTGTCTAGAACTAAAAAATAAATTTTTATATTTAAAATAAATTTTTCAGATGAAAGTAGAGGTGGTTTTGTGCTTAAAGCTTATTCGGGTACTAATAAACGACGACGTTCTCTCTCTGAGCGTTCACTGGCAGTGAAAAGAAGTTTGAATTTGTTGCTTTAATTTTATTTAATTTTTATAATTTTTTAAGGCATTCTTCAACGAATTAGAAAACAAAATTCGACCGGAGATATTATTCACCAACAAAGAGTATTTTCTTCTGCTGGTGGCGCTTCTTCACTTCGTTCTAGTGGAAGTACTTTAAGCTGTACTTCTGATGAAGAAGATTCGGGTGATTTGAGGCATCCTCCAAATTCTCAACGTTCTAGAGTTGCTGCTGAGGTTTCTTTTTTTTTTAAAAATATTTTTGAGTAGGCTATTTTGGAACTGGGTTGCCAGTTCTTTGAAAATGTTCGGATATTCGAAACTGAACCGAAAAATCCTCGGTTCGGTTCTGAACCGAAGAACCTTATTTGGCATTACTAGGGAGGATGGGGCCGAAATCACTTTTTAAGGGTTTTCCTGACGATTTTAATTCTATTTTGTGCTCCTTTAATTCTATTTTGTGCTCCTTTTCTGCTCCTCTTTAAAGTACTGTCATCTATCTTTGATTTACCTTAATTTTTAAATTTTATTTCTAAAAAATAGGCAGCAACATTAGAGGAACCACCAATCGACGCAAACGCCGTAGAGATTTACCGAGGTGAATGGAAAAATGACATGCGCTCCGGTTATGGTGTTTGTGAACGTTCAGACGGTCTTCGTTATGCTGGGGAATGGTTAGATAATAGAAAACATGGATATGGAGTTACTTTCTTTAGGGACGGAACGTTAGTTTTTTTTCATTTTTTAAAGTAAGAAAAAATTTTTTTCTGTAGTAAAGAAGAAGGAAGATACAAACACAATGTTCTTGTTAGCTCAGCAAGACGGAAAGGCATACTTTTTGTCCGTTCAACAAAATTGAGGCATCGGGTAGAAATTTATGCTGAACATGCTAGGCAAGCTGCTGATATGGGTTTTTTATGAATAAAAAATTTTATTAAATAAAATTAAATTTAGCTGGGCAACGTGTTGAAATTGCTACATCAAGAACAATGACAGCACAAGTATTCATTTAAAAAAAATTTTTTTATTAAAAAATGTTTTTAGGAGCGCGCTGATGCTAGCGTTGAAGCTGCTGATCGAGCAAGGGATGATGGTGACACTGCCCGTATTTATGCTGCACAGTTTGATCCAAGTTTTAAACAACCCGGCGTAGAATTATTACGTGCTAGAGCAGCAATGCAAAGGTCTGGAACTCCTGGACAATCTGCCGCCATTCCAATGCTAACACCAGTTCATAATCATGTAATGGCCAACCATGTTCAATTTAATCATCAACAGCAACAACCACATTCACAAACTAATTATTCTAGTCCACAAAATCAACAACAATATGATTATTCTAATGCTTTTGCAGTTGGTCCAATCTCTTCTTCATCGTTAATATTTTTTAAATTAATTTTTTAAATTTTATTTTCCCTTCTAGACAACAAAATATTGCATTTAATCAAATGCCCCCACTCCCTCCATTTGCTCAACAACAACAACAATTACGTCAAAGACATTTACAACAAACTTCAAATACTTCTGAATGGAATGGTGGAATAATTGGAGGAATGGGGGGAGGGCAACAACCACATTCACCTCCACAATATTCTGCAGATAGTGGAATTGCTGTTGGAGGAGGAGGTGGTGGTGGTGGAGGGAATTTTGGTCAACAACAGAGGCATTTAATTCATCAACAATCGAGTGAATCTGGCCATGTAAGAGGAAAAAAATTTTTTTTTGAATTTTCAAACCTCTAAAATTAATTTAAATAGAGTTCTCAACAACAGCAACAACAAGAGTATAGCACACATCCCCAAATGATTAATGAAGGCGGTTCTGATACAGAAGGTGGTGGATTGTTGGTTGCTGCCTCCGCTGTAAGAAAAATTAATTTTATTTTTAAAATATTTTTATCTTAAGAGCGGCGGTCATCAAAGTGCTCAACACAGCAATATTGTTAGTTATGCAGCTGCTATTCCTCCCCTCCCCGCTGCACATATTCGACAACAATCTTCTTCAGAAATGGCCACACTTCAAAAACCACAACCTCCACATC
Organism: Meloidogyne arenaria; assembly: GCA_036172955.1. Classification (NCBI taxonomy): domain Eukaryota; kingdom Metazoa; phylum Nematoda; class Chromadorea; order Rhabditida; family Meloidogynidae; genus Meloidogyne; species Meloidogyne arenaria. Next base: position 5,671,533 of record JARQAB010000017.1, read on the forward strand.
ATTTGAGAGGAATGACTAATATGCGTGGTCGTTCAAGTCCTTCAACTATGTCCCTTAGCGATGATCATTGGGACCAATATTTGTTGAAATCTTCGAGAAGAGAGGCTTCAAAACATCAATTGTTACCCGGTGAGAGGGGGAAAATCTTTCTAGTGTTCAAATTATTTTCAGGAACCAGCAGTAGTGGATTAGATACTTCTCATCACTTTAGACGAAACAGACCTTCATTAATTAGACAATGTGAGGTTCTCGGAGCTAGCGGTACAATTGGTGGGAGTAGCTGTGGTGAATCTCCTAGTGGCTCAATGGTAGGGGTTTTTGACTAAAAATTGATTTTAAAGAAAATTTTATAATTTTAGACACTTAACAGAAGAAGCACATTAGTAGTAAATCCAAGGGAATGCCGTCAACGTGTTCCTCCTATCCATTCAGTTTATGGAGCAGATGATTCTCTTCGTCATCAAGACCAACAACAACAACAACAATTGCCATCCTCTTCTATTGATATTCAAAACCAAACAAGAGAAGAACGTGGATCTCTCCCCAATTTGGAAGATTTGGCTGGCCAACCATTACAATTAGGTAGAGAAGAAGCTGCAAGATTAGCCTCTCAACGACGCCAAGATGTACATAAACAAATGGAGGAAGAAGAAAGATTGAGACAGAATCCGTTAAGATATTTGGCTCATCCTAATTTTAGAGTAAGAAATTTTATAAAAATTCAAAAATCCTCCAAAAAAATTTTTTTCTATTACAGAATTGGCTCATTCAATGGCGAATTCCACTAATTTTAGTACTCGGCAACATTCTACTTTTCTATTGTTTTTTACACTTGCTTTCAGGTAGTAGTAAAAGCGATCGAAGAAGTGGTGGTGGAAGAGGAGGCGGAGGAGGAGGAAATGCTCACCATTCCGAATGATTTTGTTTAGATTAAAAATAAAAATATAATACAGGATTTTTTTTTTATAGTGAGTCTTGGCATTAGGGCAAGGTCTTAATAATTGTATCTTTTGGGCATGTTACTTCTTTGGGTTTTAAGTCAATAAGAAATAGTGACCGACGTCGGACCTGGAACCGGCCAATCTTTTCTGGAGTCTGGGTCCCAAGTTCGGGCTTTTTTCATGGTCTACGAATTTTTTCGGGTAAATTTGGATCCGACTCCGGAAAAACTTCAAGTCCTGTTGGTCAAGCTCTTCAGAAAAACCTACAAAGACCTTCAGAAGTGATGAAGCTTTAGTCTAATAAAAATGTCAAGACTTAAAATCTAGTCAAATATTAAAACAGGAGTAACTACTATAAATATAGTATATAAACGATTCATACATTCACTTTTTCCTTTTTATTGTTGAAGAATTTTAAAAGCCGTTTTTTAAAAGAAACTTTACTTCGACCAAAATTCAATCATTAAACTTAAAAAAATCATTATAAATCTCCCAAAATATATTTGTGGCCTTTATTTTTATAATTTTTATTTGCTTTTTGTTTTTTTTTTGTTCTTATGTGCAATGCTGATATTTTTTAAAAATAAAATTAAAAATCTTAGGACTTGAGATTTTCAATTTTTTACCTTTTTTGTTTAAAATAAATGTTATTTTAAGCATTTTTAAAATATTTATTAGCCTTATTTGTTCTTTTTGGTTTATTTTTAATTTATTTAATGTGCATTGTTATGGAAATATGGACAATGTATTAACAAGGAGAAGAAAATTGGACAGGTGGACGAACGAACATTTTCAAAGGAAATGCTAAAAGCGACAACAACATGGTTTGGAGAATATGTCCAAATGTGCCTGTTTTCCCTTCATAAAGGTAGGAAAACGGGAGCACCGAATACCTATCTGATTCATCTCTCCAATGTATTTTCCCAGTCTCTAGCAGAGGTGGGTCGGAACAGTCAGAGTTGTCGGAAATCGGAACTGGCTCAGAAGGCGGAACTTCGGAACTCAAAATTTTTTTTCGGAAATCGGAATTCTGACCCACCGCTGGTCTCTAGTGTAATGAAAGGGGCCAGTAGAGTTCACCAAATAATCCTCTCATATTTTCACGCCTTTATTCGATACTCTCGTTTGGCCAATTTTTTTTTGCATTTTTTTCTGTGTAGCTATAGTTGCCATTATTTTTGTTGTTGGCGCCTTCCCTCTGTATATCGATTCTTTTTCAATAAACCACAGGATTGAAAGACTACGTTATTCCTATTTTTATGGCCATAAACTTCTCTCTCTTTTAAATAATGGCGCTCAAAAATTCATATTTTCCAGCTTCATGCGGAGGAAAGAAAGGGAGAAAATCCAAATAAGACCCATCTTAAATAAATTGGCCATTTATGCGCGGACCAATTCCTTCCCATCTTTCATGTATTTTGTACTTATATTAGTGTTGAGGGGATATTTTAGTGTTGATAAGTTGGGTATGGACTTGCTTTGTTGGCAAAATAAAAAACCTTGTATGTAGTAGCCATTATGAAATATTTATAATGTTTGGGGGGGGGGATAAGGGAGGGGGTAAAGGGGGAAACAAAAATTGAAAAGCAGCATGCATATATTGAATGCTTTTTACTCAAATTGAAGAGAAAAAATGTTTTGATGTTGGTTGGTAGAGCTGTTTTATCTGTTATTTATAAATTCTTTCTTTGGTGGCTGGCTGGTGGCGAGATTAAGAAGTTGTAAGAAAAGAAAGGAGTGAAGTAAAAAAAAATAAGAGCAAGGCTAATAAAAAGAGCAAAGAGGAGGAAGGAGTTGTGGCCCCAAAAGCTTTTTTTTCTTCTTTCAGACGTGCCACCCCTTCCTATCTATATAGGCAGACCATGCCAGAGCAATCGGCACATTGAAGATTTTTTCTTTTTAAAAGAGGAATGGGCAAAACAGGCGCTGCAAACGGGAAAAAACAAGCTTTAACTAAAACATTCTTGGAGGACCAAAACATTGTTTTGAGTATAAGTCGGTAAAATCGTGTTTGCGGGATCCCGCATGCTGGATTCTTCTTTTAAATATTTGCGGGATGGGATCCCGCAAAATCCCGCAACTCAAAAAAATGCGGGATTGCGGGACAGGATCCCGCAAACTTCCACGTGGTATCCCGTCCCGCAACGACCTCAGTTTTTAGTCCCGCACTCAAAAAAATCTCCATAGAAGTGCACTCAATCGTCTATTTTCTTGCTTATCAACCTTTTGACACGCGCTTTCTCGCGCTTTAATTATTCTCCCCCTTCTTTCTTAAAACCTGTCTGGCATTTTCCTCTGTCTATTTAATTTCCACATCCCCCCATTTTTACATCATCCCCTTAAATATTTTTTTTATTTATTTTCTTAATCCCCCTCCTCACTTCCCCTATCAATATTTGTCTAATAAAAATTAAAAATAAGTTTTGTTTATTTTGTCAAAACTTTGACTAATTAATTTGTTGTAAGGTGATCTTTTGGAACACATAAATATTATTTTTCCTTTTATTTTATCCAAAACATTTTTTAAAAAAATATGTGCCAGATGAACAAACTTTATATAAATATTGTAGGTGTATTTACTATATATTTTTATTATCTCTCCTCTCCTTTCCTCATTTCCCCCTTTTTTTCACGCGCATTCTGTTATTAATTAAAACATCCCTTAATATTCGTTCAAAAAACTTCCTTTATTTTTTTAAAATTTTTCTAGATTTTGTCCTTTAGTGAGTTGATCTTTTGGCCTTAAAAATTGAAAAATTAAAAAAACCCCCTTGGAAAAAAAAATAAAAACCCCCCTTTGGATATTTTCTCTTTGTTGTTGTCCTCTAAGGTGTTGATCTTCTGGGTTTTATTTTCCCCCTTAATAATTTTTTTTAATTATTACCCCTTTGATTTTTTGATTGTTTAAACATTATGCTTATTGTTTTCCCTCTCAATTTTAATTTTTTTATTAAAAAAAATAAAAATCCCTTTTCCATTTTGAAATTTAAAAATCAATAAAACAGTCGAGGAGAAGGTCAATGATCATTTAAATAAAACCCCAAAAAGCCTATACAAATGAATGACTATTCTCCCTTTCTAAAAGCCTAGAGAGTGAAAGAGGGAAGGGAGTTTGAGGGAATTTTTAAAATAATTTTTTTTGCTTATCTCACTACCTCCCCGTCATTTCTCGATTAAATAAAAATTTTTGTTTAAACTGTTTTTTAAAAGTTTTTTTAAAATTTTTTAACGCCTAGTTTTATTGAAAATTTTCTCTCCTTTGTACTCTTTTGTCTTTTGAGATTTTGAAATATTTATTACAAGTTGGCAATTAAAAATCCTCTTTCGTCCTTCTTTACTATTTTTTTTGGTTGCCCCACATTTTGCCAATATAGCTAAAACGTCACGTTTTGTCAACAAACTTTTTGGCAGAACGTTGATTTTTAGCCTTATTGGCAAAATATGGTATTGGCAAAATAGGTTATGTTTTCTTTTTTCTTTAATAATATTTTTTAATTTTTTAGATTTCCAAAAAATTTTTCATAAATTTCAACTAAAAATATATGCCTTTATTTTTTCTTCAAAAATATTTTTTAATCTGAATTTAATTGTATTACTAACGAGCTTTCTTTAATCCTCTTCCCTTTTTCAACACAACAACATTCCAAATTTAACCTGAAAAATGAAGGATCGTCTTGGAGCACTTAAAGCGGTTTTTCTAGTCAATTTAATTTTAAAAATATTTTTTTAAAAGGTCCAATCAGAAGAAGAACATGAAGATGTTGCAGCAGCAATGGAAGCTAGTCAAAGCCAATTTATGGAAGAATTTTTTGAGCAAGTTGAGGAAATTCGTGGAAGTATTGATTTAATTGCTTCAAATGTTGAAGAAGTAAAAAAGAAACATTCTGCGATTCTTTCAAATCCTGTGAATGATCCAAGTTTGTTTTTAAATATTTTTTGAAAATATTTGTTTTTTAAAGAAACCAAGGAGGAATTGGATGAATTAATGGCAGAGATTAAAAAGACTGCAAACAAAGTGCGGGGAAAGCTTAAATGTTTGTTGTTTTTATTTAATTTAAAATTGAGTGTGATAAAAAGCCTCATGGCTTATTGGATTAATCGTTGGTATGGTTAACTCGGTTGTCAATGGTTCGAATCCGCTGTTGGTTAACTTGTTTATTTTTGCTTTTTAAGTATTTAAACTTGTAAAATAAACAAGCACAACAGGTTTACAAGCTTTTAGAAATTTTTTAAGAATTTTTTGATAGTTTTATTGACTAAAACTTCGAAGGATAATAAAGAAATTTAGTTTTTGGGAGGGTTAGGAAAGTAAATACACTTGTTTAGGAGGAATTCTTTTTGTCAGGATTTTATATTTATCAATTTTATAATGCTTATAAGCTCTATAGTTAAAAAAAAATAATTTTTTTTACAATTTTAAAAATAATTTTTTCAATTTTTTCAGTAATTGAAAATAGTATAGAACATGACGAAAGTGGAGGTATGACTAGCGCTGATTTGCGTATTCGAAAAACACAACAGGCCACACTTTCAAGAAAATTTGTTGAAGTAATGACGGATTATAACAAAACACAAACAGATTATAGAGAGCGTTGTAAAGGAAGAATTCAGAGACAATTGGATATTGGTTTGATTTTTTAAAAATTATTTTTTAAGAATATTAGGGGGAGAACGGGGGTCTTTCTGACAAGAGTAAGAAAAGCAATTTTTGTGAGATAAACAATTACAAAATTACTTGATTACTCGTTCTGTCAATGTTCCTCCGACCTGTGGGGACTTTTTCCACTACTTGGAATTTCATTACATTATTGGGGGATATTAGAATTTTAGATCTTCCATTGTTGGACCGCCATGAATTTCTAAGAAAACTCCCAGAATTAGGGGGACAAGCCTATTATAAATATAAAAGGCCAAAAAATTATTTTATTTTTAGCGGGTAAAAAAGTTGGCGATGAAGATCTTGAAGAAATGATTGAATCTGGAAATCCTGGTGTTTTTACTCAAGGAATAATTACTGACACACAACAAGCAAAACAAACATTGGCTGATATTGAGGCTAGACATAATGATATTATGCGATTAGAAAGTAGTATAAGAGAATTACATGATATGTAAGTTTATAAGTTTATTTTTCGGGGTTTTGATGGATTCCGAGTTTGAGGGATTCCCAAATTTTGAAAAAAACTTGCCCAAATTTTCGACCTTGAGTCAGGAATTATCAGTCTTGTTAGACCATTACAAGAACTAGAAAGCAAATTAGGACTATGAGACTTTTCCCGACTACCTTGAATCAAATTAAGAATTATTTCGATTTGTTTTCTGATTTTACTTATAATCCATTCCTCCATTTTTTTTCATTTTAAAATTTCCTTTCTAAAATTTAATATTTTCTTTCTCATAGGTTTATGGACATGGCAATGCTTGTTGAATCTCAGGTTTAATTTTTTAAAAATAAAAAAATTTATTAAAAAAAATATTTTACAGGGTGAAATGGTTGACAGAATAGAATATAATGTGGAACACGCAAAAGAATTTGTAGATAGAGCTGTGGCAGATACAAAAAAGGCTGTTCAATATCAAAGCAAAGCGAGAAGAGTAGGTTTTAAAAAATTTAAAATTTTTTCTCTTTAAATTTATGAAAATTTTTTTTTGTTTTTTGCTGTGTTTAGTTTTAGTCTTTTTTGGTTTTTTAAAAATTTTTTGAAAATTTCAAAATTTTTTTTTTGTTTTTTCGTTTTCTGTTTCGCTTTTCCCCCCCCCCCTTCCCCTTCCCCTTCCTTATTTTATTTTTTTTGTTTCTAGAAGAAAATTTTTTGTCTAATTGTTGCAATCGTTTTGTTGGCTTTACTAATTGGTGGAATTATTTTATATTTTGTTATGAATTTTGCTGTGATGCCGCATGGGCTCCCTGAAGTTAATGAAGGGCATGTGTCTTCTTCTTCTGTTTCTAGAAATGAAACAAATGATGTAAATTCAAGCCGCCACCAAATTAATAAAACTTTAAACAAGACACCAAAGAATTGAGAAAGAAAAAATGGGAAAGAGCAAGGTTTAAATTTATAAAAAGGGTTACCAAGAAAAATTTTTGCGGACAGACATTTGCGGACAAAACTTGGGGAGCTAATTGAAATTAGGGCGAATGGGGCTGGACTAGGGCTGGATTTTTGTGAGATATTGGGTATTTATTTTCTAAAACTGTTAACAATAAGTTGTGTTTGTCCGCAAATATTAGTCCGCAATTTTTGCTCTACCCTAAAATCATATTTTTGATTGCATTTTAAAGGGAAAAATTTTATTTTTGAAAATTTTTTCTTAAAGCTACCCTACTCGCTTTGCTTATTTCCTTATTTGCCTTTTTAAACCCCCTTGTAATTAATTGTAAAATATTTTAAAATCCTTTAATAGGTGAGAATTTTTGGTATTTTTTGGGTGTCTCTTTATAAATATTCCTGTGCCTTTAAAATTTATTTCTTTTTAATTTTTTAAAATTGTGATTCTTTGCATTTTATTCATAAAACAATTTTTGTCTAAATTTTATCCAAATTTTTTTTTAATTTGCGGACAATCCGCAAATGTCATATCACCCACCAAATTAAAGAGGGTAGTAGGAAAGTAAAGCACAAATGTTTTTCCAGAGAACTCTCTGGATTAATTATCACTTTTAGGGCGAGTTTTCTACTCTTTTTTAAAAGAAATTCTTAAAAATTAAATCCGCAAAAAATTAAATCCGCATGTCTTTGTCAACTTGCTCTTTGGTTGGACGTCGTTTATACATATAATAAATTTTTGTTTTAGTATTTTTTTGTTGTTTTCTCTTCGTCGTTTTTGTCGTATCAGTAACGTCTTGTTTGTGGTTTTGTCTAAAAAGAAAAAATTTTTAATTTAAAAAATTTTTTTAGAAAAAAATCATTGTAATCATCTGCGTGCTTATTCTTCTTGCTATTGCATGTCTCTTTATACTTTCTTTTGTGCCAAATCCATTTTGATGTCATCAGAGGAAATGGAGTTTAACATAAAAATTCAGGGCACTTTTTTTTAATTTTTACTTTGCAATAAATTTATTTATGACCATTTTGAGTCCTTTTCTCAAATCCGCAAGTGTTCCCAAAGTCCGCAAATTTTTGTCCGCAAGTATTTTAAAGGGATTATTCCCCACAATGTTTGCGGGTTTTGAGGACACAACATCGAACAAAATTCTCGGATTTCCAGATGACCTTCCCAGTCAGCATAACCTAAAAGAACTCTAGTTATATGAAAACTCGAGAGGAATTTTTGTTTAGGGGTTTTCGAGTTCTAATTTTGACGATTCTAATAGTACGTAATTGATATTTTTGATGCCTCTTCTTAATCTCACGTTCCATCTTTTTTGTTCATATTCTTGAAAATTTTTTCTTTACATTCCTTTTTTCATTTCAAAAATTTATTTCACTAACAATTTAACAGAATAAAGCTTATATTATTTGCTAGAATTTTTTAAAACGCTTTTGCTAATTAAAAAAATCAGAAGATTAATTTTAAAAAATTTTTAGAAGCAAGTATGCATTTTGATAATTGTTTTGGCTGTTTTAATAGCAATTGTACTATTCCTTGTCATCAAATTTGGGAGTGGAAACAGTGCTTCTTCAACACATTAAGAAAGGAGAAATGAAACGATTTTTCCCTTTAATTATAAAGCTTATTTTAAATGATCCGTTAAGAGACAGTTGTGGCTCAGTGGTAGCGTCGCCGACTACACCCTATTTTGAGTGGGGTTCGGTTCCTACCAAGGCCCGACAATTTTTTTCACACAACGAATAAAAAATATTTAATTTTTTATTATTTTATTTAATCTATCAAAAATTTTAGAATTAAAATAAGAAAAAATTTACAAAATTATACCTTATAAAAATTGAGAAAATTTTTCAAAAATTCATTATTTTTCGGTATCGTTCAATAATTCTAGAGAAAATTTTTGCAACATCCTCAGGATTGTCTTCGTGGACTGCATGTCCAGATTTATGCATAACTTCTAATTGGAATTGTCCTCTCATCTGGCCAGTCTTTTAAAAATTTAATTTTTATTTAGGTGAAGGGATTGGGATAAAATTAGAAGGATTTTAATACAACTTGGTAGCCTAGTGAAGGACTCAATGGAGAAAAAAGTATGGGCGGATCTCGAATCGAAGCCAGCATTTCGGGTAACCCGGTCCCAGGGGCGTAGCCAGGGGGGGGCTGGGGGGGGCTGAAGCCCCCCCCCCCCCGCCAAATGGGGAAAAGGGAAAAATTTGGGGAAGGCGTTGGGAAAAAAAGTGAATTTTTTTGGCCTACGGCCTTCGAATTTTAAAAAATTTTCGCCTGCGGCGCTGAAAAAGGAAGAAATCTGGCCTTTTGAGCTCCAGAATTCAAAAAATTTTCGCCTACGACACTGAAAATCAAAATTTTTGGCGCCTGCAGCGCCAAAAAAGTGAAATTTTTTCGCCTACAACCTCAAATTTAAAAAAATTTTCGCCTGCGGCGCAAAAAATGGAAGAAATCTGGCTTCTTGAGCTCCAAAATCCTCAAAATTTTCGCCTGCGGCGCTAAAAAGTGAATTTTTTTGGCCTACGGCCTTCTAAAATTCAAAAAATTTTCGCCTGCGGCGCAGAAAAGATGAAAATTTATGAACAAAAAAATTTCCGTCCGGAACGCCAAGGTAAACGCCAAAAATTTGGCGCCCACCCAGTGTTAGCCCCCCCCCCCCCCCCCCCCCCCGAAATCGACCCCCTGGCTACGCCCTTGCCCGGTCCATCCAATGCTTGCTAACCCAAACTTCGGAACAAGGAAATTTTTAAAAATCAGAACCCAGAAGAAAAAAGTCAGAATTCCTATTGATAAGGGGAGCAGTCCGGGGGCCAAAAAGGAGACAAAAAAATTTTAAAGTCGGTGGAAAGGGCCAGGATCCACAAAAAAATATAAAAAAATTTTATACCATTAATTCTCTATCCAATCTATCAATATTCGCAAGTATCAAAATCTTTACAGGTTCACAATTAAGAAATGATTTTGAAAGGCCTTTAAACCATCCTTTCCAGTAAGGCTCTGTTTTGGATAAATTGGTTCTCCACTTGAACATTTTCTTTGAAAAACAAAATAATTTTTTAAAATAAAAATTCGGAAATATTTACCTTGCCATTGTTTTCAAAATAAACAAGTCGAGACGGCATTGAAACTAGAAAATTAAAAAATAAATTTTTGAAGAAAATCTGCAAAAAAAGTCCGCAAATCCATCAGATTTTTTTCCAAATTTATTTTAAAAAAACCTTTAGCTGCTCTCAAATTGGATGTAATTCTATTTTTCATACACCATTCAATTGCTTTTTCCATCGAAACAAATGTTTGAGGCCTATCTCTTAAAAATTGTTGCATAAAGGTTAATGAAGCAATTGCCGATCCTTCAACAACATCAATTGCAGAAACAGCCAAAATATTTGGAAGTAGAGACAAATTTGCAATATTTATTGCTATAGAACCTCCCATACTTGAAAGGTTAAAAATTAAAAAAAATTTTTTTAAAGAAAAATAAACCTGTGCCCAATAAGAATTAAAGGAGGTGGAGTAGTCCTTTCAGCGTATAAATGATGATAAATTGAACAAACATCTCTTTAAAATTGAAAAAATATTTTTTTAGAAGACTTTTATTAAAGAAATTTTGTTAATAACTGTTGTTTTCATCAAAATAAGATATTTTCCCCGACGGGGTTCGAACCTTCGACCATTTCTGAGGGTAAACTTAAGATTATCCCACTACACCAAAAATCACAAAATTTCCCAAAAAGTCTTAAAACACTTTAAATTCATTTTATTTACCTACTTTGCCATTCTTTCAGCAGACATGTCTCTATTATCCTCTACTTGTGTTTCTCCATGATCGCATAAATCTGGAGCAATTATTTGACATTCAATTTGAGAAGAAATTTGTTCCTTTTAATTTTTTATTAAGAAAAATCAATTAAAAAACCAACCGAAAAACATGCCCAAGTCAAGCCAGTATATCCTCCACCATGAAGCAAACAAAACAGGGGGCCTTTTGATCCTTTTAAATAAACATTAAATTTGTCTTCATTTATCGATAAAATTTCTTTTCGGTCAAAAAATTCGTTCCAGTTCAAAGGTGTGAAATCGAGCATTTTTTTAGCTAAAAATCCTGAAAATTTAAACAAGAAATCCTTGAAATCTGGAACGATTAAAAAATAAGAAGTCCTCTAAACTTTGTAGTGAACGAATTTGTAGTGAATTCCTATTGGGTGGCCTTTTCAACGCGGCTATTTGACCGCTGCGCAGATTTCAACAAATTTCTTCTTTTTTTTTCGGATTTCAAGTTTGTCCGCAAATGTTCGTCTGCAAATTTCGTCGCCTTTTAAAAATGGTATAAAAACATTCAGTTTGAACATAAAATTCTCATGTCTCTAAGTGTCAAAAATGCAACAGCTACAAAAGGTCAGTACCGGATTCTCAACAGCAACACTATTTTTCTTGTCTGTTTCGATTGTGTTCGTCTGCTCATTGGTTGTGGGAGTAAATTGCTGCAAAAAGAAGAAAAGGAGGCGTCGTCATGTAAGGGAAATTTTCGAGGATTTTAAGAAAAAAAATTTTTTTGAAAAAATCTTTTGAAGGAATTTTTGAAATTTTTTTTTAAAGGCTCGTCGGGCAAACAACAAAAACAACACCAACAACAGCAACAACGATCGAATGATAAAAGGATCTAAAACGAGAGCCTTCTTTCAGAGATTGAATCCGCTGGAGGAAACCAACGAGACTGACCTTGGAAGCTTAGACGATGTTGTGAGTTGTTTGGAGAATATTTTTTGAAAAAAAATATTTTTTTTCTTTATAGGATCTTAGTAAAGAAGTTCCTGCACCCAAAAGCTTTAGACTGGATCTAAAATCGGTAAATTTTTACTAAAGGGCAGTTTACCGTAAGTACAATTCACCGTATGGAGCTTTTTAAGAGCTGACAGTGAGACTTGTGAGGCAACTTGACAGTGAAACAATTGGACAGTTAGACAAGTAGACGGGGACCTGTCAGACATTGAATTGTGGTTAAGTGGGATAGCAAAATAATGGGTATTTTAGAATCGGTGAATTGTCCTGAATTGTACTTACGGTGAATTGTCCTTTCAAAAACTTCTATTTTTACACCCATTTTTTAGAAAAGAATCAAGGATGAGAATATTAAAATAGAGCATTCTCAGCCAACAATTTCTCAACAAACAGGGACATTTCGCTAAATAAAGATGTGATTAGGTGGCTATGAAGATGTCTGTATATGTAAATCAGAAGGTTTTTTGGTTATACCGTATTTATTCTAATTGAATGACAGTCATTCTATTTTTCAATACCCCAGAAATTTGTCATTCAATTAGAGAGGTCATTCAAATAGAGGCGGTCATTCTATTTTTCAATAACCAATTATTTTAAATTTTATCAAAAATTTGTAAATTTTTAAGTAAATTTATTGAAATTCTTCCATTAAAATTTTTAATAAAATACCTAATAAGACAACTTAAAATTGCGTTTTGATAAAATCCTGGTTGTTTTTCGAATATTCCAAATTTTCGGATCAGGATCCAGGGATTTCCCAGGATTCTCAGACCCTTTTCAAGACAACGAAGTGAGAAGTCTAGAGATCCTCTGACTTCCCTTTAACTCCCCGATATTCGTCCAACTCATCTGATATCCTTTTTAATCCTACAAATCCCTTGATATCTCCGATTAATTGATTTGAGAGTTATCTGTAGATTTTGAACACTTAACAAGGCTTTTGAATTACCTGACCAAAGAATCTCTAGACTCAAGCGGAGATTAAAAATTTCGCCTTTCGTCTTTCGCCTTTTTTGGACTTTCGTCTTTTGCTGTTCGCTTTTTAAAATTACTATTGCATTTTATCCTTTCGCTTTTTAAAATCACTTTCGGCACATCCCTGCTACCCATCTAATTTTTAATTTTTACTCCGATTTCGACTAGGTCGATTTCGGATCCGGGATTCGAAATAAACAAATTCTAAGTTGACCAATGATCTTAAGGATTACCGAAGGTCCTTCTCCATCTGACAATGTTTCACGTCGATTTTATTTTCAATATTATAAAAAGAATCCATTCTTTAATAATACTTATAATTACGATTATACGTAAGATAAAATTAATAAAAATTATGAATTATTTTTTCACCTCTAAAAGGGTCATTCAATTAGGGGGTCATTCAAATAGAGGGGGTCATTTTATTTTTCAATAGCCTCAAAAATGGGTCATTCAATTAGGGGGGTCATTCAAATAGAGGAGTCATTCAATTAGAGTAAATACGGTATATATTTGTTTGTTTTTTTGTATATTTTCTGATTAAAACTGTTAGAAATATTGTTATTGTATTCATATTTCTTGTTTTGATCAAAATAGTATTGATTATTTTTTATATTTACTCCTTTGTCCCGATAGACAGCGTTGATCTTTTTTGGTGATCTTTTGGGTGGGTTCCTAGGGAATTTTCCATTGATATTTAAAAAGGTGATCTCTTGGGTGATTCCGTGGGGATCAAAAGTATTTTTATTTCGGTATATTCTAAATATTCTTGACTGGTGATCTTTTGGGAAGTACCCTCTAGAATGTTTTATTGATCTTCAAAAAGTTGATCTCTTGGGTTGCGTCATGGAGAATTTGGGGTTAGCTCATTCCAAACCTTTTTGTAAAAAGACAAATCGATTTGCTTTGTTTCGGGATCAATAAAGGAAAGATTTGTTTTTATTAAAGTACTTTAATGCTTTTGAAAAACCCACAAGAACGAAAATTGTTGAAAAGGGGGCTATTAGAGGCTGGGAAGTGTGATTCCTTTGATTTCTTTTTTGCAAAAAAATTTTTTTCTATATTTTTATAATTTATTTCCGGTTTCTATTTAATATTTTAATTTTAATATTTTAGAGATTTTATCAGTTTTTCAACAACTATAAATTAATTATAAATTTATTTTGAAATTTTTTGATGGAACAATTTCCAGTTGAGGAAACTGATTTAACCGAAGAGATTAAAAAATTAATAAATGAAAAAGGTTTAGAAGTTGTTACTAGCAAAATAATTCGAAATCATCTTGAGGTTTTTTTTAATTTTTTTTCAAATTTTATAATTTTTTGGGGTATTTTTCTTTGGTATTTCGTTGTTGTTTACGTACCTGGTCCTCTAAATGGGAGGTTTTTCGCAGTATTTTTAAGGGGTTCTAGAAGTTTTTTTTTTCAATTTTTTTGTAGTTATATTTCTTCCAGAAGTTTCCGCATGGTTTTATCCGCAGAAAAGTTTTTTGCGGATTATCTGCAAATTTTTTGCGGATAATCCGCAAAAAATTTTTTTTGACCGCAAAAAATCTTTGAGTTTACATTGCAGAGAAAAACCCCGCAAAGGTACCAGGCCTTTTTTTAAGAAGCACTGGGTTGGCATGATTCCCTAGTTTTTTTTTCTCAAGAATGATTTGGTCCGGGATTCCCTAATTCTCTCATTTATTTTTATAATCACTCCAAAAATCCGCATTTATTTTTGAGGGAGTTTAAACAAAATTTTTTTTATTTTTTAGACCAAATTTAATTGTGATTTTGAAAAACACAAAACTCATTTGGATAAATTAATTGAAGAATGTATTGGCAATTATTTGAAAGAAATTGTTAAAAATGAAGTAAAGAAGGATAAAGAGGGAAGTGATAAAATTGAGAAGAAAAATATTCAAGAGAAGTCAATAAAACAAGTAGAAGATTCGCAATTATCATCTTCTGAGTTTTCTGATGTGGATAATGTTGAAAAGTTTGTTGACTTTTTCTATTTGTTTTTAAGCATTCTCGAGAGTTGTTAGATTATTTGTCCTGAATAGCAGGGCTGGATTTTCTGTCGCTTCTAGTCTTCCCTTAGAAAAAAATTTTTTAAATTCAAAATTTTTTTATTAAAAATTATTTTTAGATCTTCAAAAATTGGCCAAGATTCAAGCCAAACTAAAAAAGGAAACAAGCGCAAAACTTCCAGTAATGAGCCATCAACATCAAAAACTTCTTTAAATGAAGAAAATGATGATATGGTTTCTTCTATTAAACGACGTCGTTCTGCTGCACCTTTGCCTAAACGAACTTCTAAACAAAAGGAAAAAAAGAAAGAAAAGGGTTCTTCGACTAAACGCCAAACTCAATTTACAAAGTAATTTTTTTTAAATTTTTTTTTAAAAATTTGCGGACAAACATTTGCGGACAAAACCGAAGGTGTTTGTAATTGGAATAAATGATTGCCAACAAGGGAACCACCCAAAATGAAAGTCAAAACTTTACTTTTTTTGTTTATTGTAAAAATTTTCGAGGGTTTTTGGCTAGCGATATGTGAAAATAAAAAGTTATAGAGCTTAAAGTTTGTGAAACTTAGGTCGAAAAATGGACGCAGGAGCTTAAACTTTGAATGATTCCCTTGTGAGTAAGAGCCCACTTATTACACCTCAAAACTCATTATATCATGATAGATAAAGGAAACTTTTCAGTGAGTGTCCGCAAATTTCACCACAAATTTTTTTCAAATTTTTCCAATTTTTTTTAGAATTTGTGCCTTATCTCCAGAATTGTCTGATTTACTTGGAAAAGGTTATATGCGTCGTTCAGAAGTTGTTAAAGGTGTTTGGACTTATTTAAAATCAAATAATTTGCAAGATCCGAAGAAAAAACAATTTTATTTTTTGGATGATCCTTTGAAAAGAATTTTTGGTTCTTCGAAAACTAAATTTAAGGTTAGTAAATTTTTAAAATTATTTAAAAAATGAAAATTTGGGGAATTTTTTGCTGGGGAAAAAATTTATATTTGGGTACTTGCGGACAACTTTTTGCAGACCTTTTCTTTCAACATTAACTTTTTGCGGACTTTGTTAGAAAAAAAGTCCGCAAATGTTGTCCGCAAAAATTAAATGTGCCTCATTTTTTGTGAAAAGTTTTCTTTTTTTATATAAATTCTTGTGAGGTTTCTCTTAAATTTATAACAAGAATTTTGATTTATTTTTAATTTTTTTTCTAGGCTTTTGGAATGATGGGAATATTAAATAAACATGTTAAAGATGTTGAATTTCTCGATGTGGAATCCCGTCGAATTGCTGAAGCGGAAATTGCAAAAATTATTGATGAAGAAAATAAAACAAATAAATCAGCAATTCATTCGGACACTGGAGAGGAGGACGAGGAGGGAGAGGAAGGAGAAGAAGAAGAAATGGAGGGAGGAAATGATGGTGGTAATAAATTATCCAATAAAAGTGATGACGTTTCCGACGAGAAGAAAATTGGTGTAAAAGCTTCTTCAAAAGCGTCAACATCTTCGGAAGGGGAGGAGGAAGAGGAGGAATAATAAATTAGAAAACAGAGTAAAATAAGGTTTGAGATTTTAATTAATTTATTTTTGTGGAGAGAGGGCAATATTTGCGGACAAAATTCAAAATGCCTTTTTGAAATTGGAACAGACAGCTTTTTGGGTTATGTCCAGAACCTTGACCTATTTATTTTTTAGATGTCTTTTAGGTATATCGGTGTCTTTAAGTAGATGTCTTTAAAGTATATTTTTGTAATTGTCCGCAAATATTGTCCGCAATTTTCTTTGAAATTATATATTCGGAATCTCGCTAATACTGTCTGTCCTCGGGACAGATTTGGGTTGACGTATGAATCAAAATGACATGTCTGGGGATGTATTAGCGATATTCCACTTTTGTCATAAAAGAAATTTTTCATCGGGTACCAAACACTTTTCTGAAAAAATGTTGTTTTGTGGCTTTTATAAACCCTAAAAAATTTTTTTTCCAATTGATCTGGTGAAATTGATTTCCCGAAAATTTTTTAGTTTTTTTTGTTATTTTGTTATTAAATGGGGGATGTTGAAAAAAAATTAATTTCTAGAAGGGGATATATTTTTGCGGACAAGTTTTGCGGACAAAAAAAGGAAAAATTATTTAAATTTAATTTTTAATATTTCTGTCTCCTAAAAAAGGAAACTTATTTTAAAAACATCCTTAAAGGAAAAAATCAAATTTTTAACGGAGAGAAAACAAAGAATATTAAGAGGGGCGATTAAACAAGTATGTAGGTAATTTATTTAAAAATTGCCCTTTTCCTCGTCTTTCATTTTTCTTCCTCATCAATTTAAGGACTCACTAACACCTACCTTTTTCCATCATTTTAACTTAATGAGGTCAAAGGTTTATAAGAAAAATATTTTTTTTCAACATTCTCCTCTTCATTTATTTTCACACAACGACGTCCCTTCCAATCCCACAATTTTTGTTTCAATCAATTATTTAAAAATTCTGCTTACGTCAAAATATCATTTTATTATTATTTTTTGTCGTGATTTATTAAAATTTTGATTTTTTTATTTTTCTTTAAAAAATTTTTTGTAATTTTTCAAAAAATATATTTTTTTTTAAATTTTCAGCTTTCAATTTTTAAATCAATTTTTCTTAAAAAACCAGCTAGAAAAATGAAGAATACAAAAACTTTAGTTTTTACTGGACATCGATTTCGTAATCCATCAACAACTTCTTTGCCGTCACACAATACTAATGGGACTACTTCAAAACCATCAAAATCCAAAACTTCAATTGTTCGAGTTCAGTCAAGTTCAAATGGGACGACTTCTAATGGAAAGATTAATTCTCATGTTACTACCAAGGTTTTTTTAATTTTCTGATTAGACGTTGATTCTCTGGATGTGTATGAAATTTGGGTGGAGGGGCTAAAGTCCGAACCCCGGGTTTCGATTCGAAGCCAGATCCCAGAACTGGCGGTTAACCCTTTTAAATGTTAAATTAACTCCCTGTCTTGCGGATAAAATTTGCGGACTTTAGTAAAAAAAATTTTTTTTTAATTTAGCAGCCTAAAAAGCCGCCAGTAGAAAATACTTTTGCTCAACCAAAAAATCTTCCTCAAAAAAATAATGCTCAAACCAACAACACCAAAAAGAATTTAAACAAAAATCAACAACAATTATTGGACGATTCACAAATTAATTGGTGTCCAGCACCCGAATTTCTAATAGTTGAAGCAAATTCTTTTTCTTTCTCTGTTCCAAAATTTGCACTTGATGGTGGTAAACAACCTGAAAATGGTCAAGATTTTCAAAATTTGTTCAATTCTTTGACCAAATGTTTGGAAGAACGTGTTTGGAATGCTAATCGATTAATTTCAACAGATAAAAATTTAACAGAGAAAGCTCAGGTTTTTTTGAAATTTTTTTAGAAAATTAAAAAAAATTTTATTTTAAAGGAATTGTTGCGTGTTGCAATTGGACATACTCAATTATTGTTAAACAAAAGATTGAAACAATTTGGTGAACAATTGGAACGTCATTTGGTATTTTTTAAAATTTATTTTTATCGGTAATAAATAGGTTTAGGGTAGTGCTGATCCTTGTCGGGAAACATTTTATCGGGAATTGGGATTGGGGACCAACCCTGGTATTAAATTTCCAATTTTCTGGGAAATTTTTTTCCGTTCTAGTTAAAGTCAGCAGACATGTCTATTTAGTAGAAAGCAAAAAGTGTAGTCCGCAAAAATTTTGCGCCTACAATTTTGTCCGCAAATTTTTCTTTGCTTTTTCCCTTCTTCAAATTTTGGGGGTTTTACCGTTATATTATTTATCTTCAAAATTTTAATTCCTTTTTTATTCTTTTACAGAATCCAACAGCTAATAATCAAAAGCCAACTTTGCTTGGTGATTTGCATGGACTTTGGGCTTTAATTGATATGCAATTGGATGATATTCGTTCTACTTTTGCTGCAATCGAAAAATATCGTCAAAGTGGTTGGGATGCTTGCCGTATTAGTTCAAATATATTCTAGTTTGTTTTTAAAGGATTTTCTTATAAAAAATTTTTTCCTTTTTTAAAGGTGAATCGACAAAGAGAGAATTTTAAGAGATTTATACTGGAGATTTATGCTATATATTCTACTACTAAAAAATTCTTTCAAGGCCCAAAAATACATTCTTGTTGCTTCTTTTGATTTTTTTGGTTATTTTGTATAAGTAAATATATTTTTTTTTTGTGATTAAAAAGACCCGAAAAAACTTGCGGACAAAACTTGCAGAAAAAAAAAAAAAAACAGACAAAACATTTTTTTGTCCGCAAAAATTTGCGGACAAAAAAATTTTTCAAAAATTTTTTTTTTTGAGAATCATAAATTTTCCAAAAATTTTCGGTTTTAATCACAAAAAAAATATAACACAAAAGCAATCTTTTACCCATAAAAAGGCCTTTTATTTTTTATTAACACATGCCTCATATATACACTTGTCTCTTTTTTAAAAGTGTCTTGCCAGTAAACTGCCTTTGAAAACCAAAATATATATTTATATTTTTTTGTTGTTTTTTTTCTGGTGTTTGTTTTTTAAATTTTTGAAAATGAAAATGTCTGATAAAAAATTTTTAAATTTTTTTAAAATTTTTTCAAGCCTTTTAAATTGGCTTTTCAATTATTTTTTAAATTTTTTATTAAATTTTTATTTAACTTATGCTAGCTATTTTTAAATTTTAAGTGCTGTGATTGTTGGTTTAGTCGGATGTAACCGTGTTTTTCGTCGAAAAGGTTGTGGGGTCGAATCCAACTTATGGAAAATAGCCTTGTTTTGATGAAAAATATTTTAAAAAATTTTTTTAGAAAAACTGGGGGTCTAAAAAAATTTTTTTTAATTTTTAAAAATTTTTCTTTTAATTTTTAAGGCAAAAAATATTACAAATTAATTTTTTTATATTTTAAATTATGAATCCTGTCGTTGAAACAGTTGAATACCGACCACAGGATCACCAAACTGTAACAAATACAAACAACAAAAATGAAGATGACAAAGCCTCTCCTTCAAAAAATAAAGAAGAAATAAAAGATTTAACTCAAATAAAAAGATATCCGTACAATCAACCTTTCCCTGGTGCTGCGGAAGCAACAAAACAAGTTTTGGAAGACGACACAAATAAAAATAAAATGGCAAATTTAAAATTTAAAGGAGTTGGAAGTTATAAATCTAAACGGGTTTTCAAGGTTTTTTTTTATTTTTTTTGAATTTTTAAAAATTATTCTTTAAAAAAGGTTATAATAATTGGAGATGCGGGTGTGGGCAAAACTTGCTTAAGCTATCGTTTCTGTAATGGACGCTTTCCTGGGCCAACCGAGGCTACAATTGGTGTTGATTTTCGTGAACGCTCTATAATTATTGATGAGGAATTGATTAGAATACAATTGGTATTTTTTTAAATTTTTTTTGGAAAGGGGTTCCTTCCCTATTTTTCTGGGTAAACGCCTCATCATGACGACATTTTGCGTCATAACTTTTTTAAATCTTAACCGATTAAACAATTTTTATACCAATCGAAAGCGCTAGAAGTGAGGATTATTTTAGCTAACAGGATTGATTTGATCAATTATTCTAATAAATGTTACAGCCTAAACAACAACCGTGTTCATTGCTGAATGGCTACTCATTTTAGCTTTATTAGTTTTTATTCTGTTATAGGAGTTCCATTAAATTTTAGTAATTGAAATCCAGAAATTTTTTAAAGAAAAGTTTGCTTTTTTACAATATTTTTAATTGGACATAGAAGGCCAAAAATTACTCGAAAATGATTTTAGGACAGTGTCCGCAAAGATTGTCCACAAAATTAATTTTTATTTTTTAATCAAATTTTTATTTTCTAGTGGGACACAGCAGGTCAAGAAAGATATCGTCAATCAATTGTAGCCCATTACTATAGAAATGTAAATGCTGTTGTTTTTGTTTATGATATAAATAACGTTCAATCATTTAAATCTTTACCTGCTTGGATATTGGAATGTAAAAACCATGCCCTAACTTCTGGAGATGATACCCCCCATATTTTAATTGGAAATAAATGTGATTTACAAACAACGAATAATGAAAGAATTAAAACTGAGCAGGCACAGGTTTGTGAAAATAATTTTTAAAATTTTGTTCCCTCCACCCTCCTATTTTTGTTCCTTAAGATGTACGTAATGGATAGACATGCTCATATCCACTTTTTTCTTGTGTGGAGACTACTTCCAATTTAAAATATAAAATATCCTCTATTTTGGTCTCAAAGGGCTCTTTCCTCCAGTACCCACAGATCTTCGACTGTTCCGACTCGAAAAATATTTTCAGAACCGTGTCCGCAAATGTTGTCCGCAAATTTAATTTTTTTATTTTTAAATAGATTTTTGCTGACGAGAACGACATGGCATTATTCGAAACCTCAGCATTTGCTGATTCTGAAGCTGACCATATAGAAGCAATTTTTATGACTTTAGTACATAAATTACGTCATAGCAAACCTATGCATGTTCAATCAAATGAAGAAAGAAGTTTAAAAGGACAACAAAAAATTTTGTTAAAAGCTAATGAAATTGGGAATGAAGAGGATAATGAAGAAGAAGGAATGTGTTGTTAATTGTGTATTATTTTTGTATTTGGGGTTTTTTCCGCAAAAGATATTTTTGTCCGCAAAATTAATTGCGGACAAAATTTTCTAGAGATCGGAATGAGATTATTTAAAAAAAGTTTTTCGTTTATTTTTTTGCCAATATTCTCGATCGGTCACTCACTCCGCCGATCTCTAATTGAAGAGAAAATAGAATTTTTAGTAAATGTTTTTGCGGGTCTCCCTTATTCTTTCCTCTGTTTCACGTGTTTCTGAAGGTTCTCTAAGGCATAATTTAATGGGTTCTTTTTCATTTTCTTCTAATATTTCTGCTTTGCCTTTCCCTTTCCAATTTTTCTCCTCTAAAGGGTTGTAAGAAGAAATTTTTGTTTAGATTAGGGCTTAAAATTTGTTATTTTCCTTTTTATTTATTAAATCTATTAATTTAATATATAGTTAATATTTAAATGTAATAAAATAATAAAAGTTTATTTGAAAAGGATTTTTACAAAGGCACACAATATTAAAAAATTATTTTAAAAGATTGATATTGATTAAAATCGATTTTGTCGAATACATATATGTCGCGTTTACATAATTGTCTTTTTCGCATATGTCGTATACGCAAAAGTCTCGCACACTCATGTCGCCTGTGCAATTGTCCCCTACGCAAATGTCGTTTTCGAAAATATCCGCTAGGCAAAAGTCGCATAGGAAATGTCCTCCATAGAAATGTCAAAAGAAGACGAAAATATAATTGTTAAAAGATTAGGATATGAGATCATTTAAATTATATTTAATATATTTTAACAAAAAATTTCTAGTAAAATCACTGGGTTCCTAATATTTTCCTTTCTTCTTCCTTCAATTTTAAACAGAATCTAATCCACTATCATCATGTCTACCAAAAGAAGACGAACAATTGGCGGTTGTTGAAGTATTTGGGGAAATAAATGTTTGTTGTTGGGGTATTATGAAGGATTGTCTTCTATTTAGTGTTTGTGATTGTATTGGTGGAAATGAAGGTGGAGGTGGTGGTGGAGGAGGGAGTGTTGACTAAAAATAATTTTTTTTTATTTCTGGCAATTTGTCTTGTAACGTTTTGTCGTGTACTATTTTGTCTTGTGTACCCATTTGTCTTATGTACCCTTTTGTCTCATGTACCCATTTGTCTTATGTACCGTTTTGTCTCATGTACCGTTTTGTCTTACGTACACTTTTGTCTTATGTACCCTTTTGTCTTATGTACCCTTTTGACTTATATACCATTTTGTCTTATGTAATCTACATTATGCCAAATTAAATAACTTAAATTATTAATTTCCTCAATCTAATAATCCCTGATAACTTCACCGTTTCTCAATCAACTATTTTCTCTAATTTTAAGGCGTAATATAAAGAATTTACTTGATGGCTTATTGTCATTGAAGAAGGGACTTTAATTGAAGCATTACGGCTAAATTCGTAACATGTAGCGTAGGGATGGACAATTTGTTGTTGCCCTAAAGAAGGTATTGGTTCACTTTTACCGCTAAAGAAAAGTGACGGAGGGCGGTGATTGTTTGAAGAAATTGTTTGGTTGTTTAGAAGCCATTGACGGGGGACTAGGCAAAATTTGTTGTCCCAGGGGACGTCATAATTACTGAAAAATAGGAGAGTTGAAAAGATTGTCTATTTTGGGACTCAAATGCCCCTCACATACAAATTTTTATTTTTAAAAATTTTTCAGAATGGACACTAGAGTCCTGGGCACAGAATAAAAATAGACAGCTAAACCCCAAAGATCGACTACCCAAAAGATCAACATTAAAAGGATTGTTGATATTTTGGGTGGTGATCTTCTGTATCAATTAAATATTAATTTAATTTTCCCTCACTTTTGCTCTCCCTGACAATTTTCCCCACAAATAAATTGTTGTTGTTGTTCATATTTTTCTCTCTGTTTTTCTGGTGAACAGGGTAGAGAACGTTGGGCACGCGGGGGAGAAATTAATTTTAAAATTTTTTTATTTTTTGAATTATTTGGAGAAAATAATTTATCCTTTTGATGACAGCCTATAGCTGTATTTATTCTTCTTCGATTTGAATGGATTAAATTAGGCTTTTGTTTACGGTAACGCCAATGAATTATTAAGGCACCAAAAAGGCCTAAAAAATTAAGTAAAAATTATTCAACCAAAAGGGGACATTAGAGTCTCATCGACCAAGCCCCTTTTTTGTCCCATTACCCTCTTGTTCCTTGACCATTTCGAACCATTTTTATATCAATCGAAAGCTCTCGACGAGCCGCTTCTTTCTCCTAGCAAGACTTATAGGGTCTGACAAATATTTAAAAAGTTAGAGACGAAAAACAATCGAAAATCACGATTTTCTGCACTTCCGACTTGTAGAATTTTTAGGAAAAATCTGAGCTAATCGGTCCCCTTGGAAGAAAGAATAGGTACATCCTGAGCTTTAAATTGATACAAAAATTATTCGAATTGGTTAAAGATTAAAAAAGTTGTGGGCCAAAAAATTCTCATAGTCGTCCTGTCAAAAAATCTTTAGGAAAATTTACCACTTAAAGAAAAAACAACAGCACCAGACAGAATTAAAATTAATATATTTTGTAATTGTATAGTCTTCCCATTTTCTTCAGAAATATTTCCTTTTAATTGATTCTGAAAAAAAATTTTCTGAAAAATATTTTTAGAAGGTAGGGGACACTTGAGTCTCAGCCATTTCAATCTTATTTTGGATCATAACTTTTTTGATTCTTAGCCGATTTAAATAATTTTTGTAACAATCGAAAGCTCTGAATGTGTAGATTATTTAAGCTAACAGGATCGATTAGATCAGATCATTATACAAGAAGTTACAGCCCGCTAAGTGCGCGGAATCGTGATTTTTGATCTTTATTTGTCTATAACTCTTTCGTTGATCTTATCAAATCATTCACATCAGATAAAATAATCCTTACAGCAAGAGCTTTCGATTGATACAAAAATTATCTAAATAGGTTAAGGATTAAAAAAGTTATGGGCCAAAATATAGCCTCAATATAGCCTCAACGGCCTTCCATTACTACCTGTTGTCCATTTCCTTCCTCATTATTTTCTCCAACAACTTTAATATCTAAATTTGGATCTAAACACCATGGACATCTTTCCAAATATTTTTTAATTGAGACTGTAGCATTAAAACAACGTCCATTCATTTTAATTAAAATTATTTGAGAATTTTGGTTGTTAATTGGAGAATTTGGATGATTTTCTTCATAAAACGATGACTCTTCTCTTCTAACATTTTTCTATAAATTTAAAAGATTTTTAATATCTTGGTATTTTGAAGACACTCCTTTTTTCTAAATTTAATTTTTTATTTAAAAAATCCGCAAATTTTGTCCGCAAAAAATTTGCGGATGTCCGCAAAATTTAGCGGATTTTGCTCAAATTTTTGCTCAAAAAAATTGCGGATTGTGCATCTCTTCTCTCTATAATTAATTTACCAAAATATTTTGTTTAACATTTTCTTCTTGAAAAATTCTTTTTGCCGAAGCTTCATCACAAATACGCGCAAATCCAAAAGAAGGATCAGTTCCAGCAATTTGACAACCAAAGGAGACATCTTCTGGTTCTCCAATTGTCCAATGGGAAATAAATGGGTGAAGAATGTCTTTCTAAATATTTAATTTTGAAATTTAAAAATTTTAAAAATATTTTTGTGGGCAGAGGACACTTGAGTCTGGCCATATTTTTTACCATAACTTTATTGGTTCTTGACCGATTCGAACAAAAATTATACCAATCGAAAGCCCTAGATGTGCTTAACATTTTTTCTAAAAGGACCGATTAGATCAGAACAACTCTGACAAAGTTACAGTCGATCAAGTACCAACACCTCATAAAGTGTTCTGATAAGAGCGACATTTGCGAACACGCGACATTTGCGTATTTAATTTATTTAAACAGCTTTTTCAGGTCAAAATATTAAAAATAAAAAGTATGTTTATTACAAAATCTCCAACAGAGAAAAACAAACAAAATGAAAATAAAATGAAAGTTTTTAAAACAGAAATGTGATATTCTCACAAACACATATTAAATAAAAAAAAAATTTACAAAAGCGGTAAAAATACAAAAGAAAAAAATTAAAGTAATTTGAGAGAAAAAAATGAGAGAGAGAAAAGAAAATAAATAAAACAAAAGGGTTTATTAAAGTCCCGATATATTTTTAATTGAAATTAATAAAATTAATAGAATTTAATAGAAGCGACATTCGCGAACATCGACATTTGCGAACAAGCGATATTCGAAGACAATGACATTTGAGGACAGCGACATTTGAGAACACTTACATTTGCGAACATCTATTAAGCTTTCTATATTATGACAACTAGAGTCTTGATATCCCAACAAAAAATATTTCAACTAGCCAAGAGACCCAATGGCCAGTTTTGTTCCCATTTTAAAAGTCACAAATGTCGTTTCCGTTAAAAAGCACCCATTCGGTAAAAATTAAAAAATCAGAACAAAATATTCCAGATGGGAGAAAAATGAGAGGAAATGAAAAATTACTTTTTTTAAAGGAGGTAAAAGACTTTTGTCGCCTCAAGGTTGGAAACCATTAAAAAACAAATTGAGGAAATTCCTCCTTTTCTTTTTTAATTTTCCGACTAATTTTACTTGCAGCAATTAGTTTGTCGGTCTTTTATTTTTAATTTTTTTTTCAGTTAAAAAATTTTTTTTAATTGGCAAAAAGCATTAAAAGAAGAAAATTAATTTTTTGACCATTTCAGATTTTCGGTCTTTATCCGGCCCTAACTTTTTATTGAATGATCTGATCGAATCCATCCTTTTAGTAAAAAGGTTAAGCAGATCGAGAGCTTTCGATTGATATAAAAATTATTCAAATCGGTTAAGAAATAAAAAAGTTATGGCCATAAATATGCCCAGACTCAAGTGTCCAATTTCATAAAAATAGTTAAAAATCCAAATTTAAAATTTTTAAATTTGCCTGTAAAAGTGTCTCAGCACCTCCCTCCATTGGCCAACTCATCATAACAGTTTGGCCATTTAAAGTCATTGTTTGACTCTTGAAAAAAATTTTTTTTCAATCAAAAAAATTCAAATTCTCCCCCTCCCTACCAATTTAAACGTCGGTCGATGACACAAAGCCGTACTCAAACAGCCCTTTCTAAACTCAACAGAATTAATTTCTACAGAAAGCCAAAACATTGTTTTTATTGGTTTTTCAATATTTTTAATATTTAAAATTTTTGTATTTTTCTTTATCGTCTCTTCTGTTTTTAATTGTGGAGAAAGTAGAAAAATAATTATAATTAAATTAATTAATAATAAATTAAGAATTTTTGTTAATAAATTATATTTTTGTGAAAATGGCATCTTTTGAATTTTTCTGTAGCTAAAACGAAACAAAATTTTTAAAAAATAAAACGAAACACGAAATTTAAAAACACGAAAAATAAAAAAAAATTCTTGGCGACATTTGCGAACATGCGACAATTGGGAACATTGGACATTTGGGAACATTGGACAATTGTGAACATGCGACACTTGGGATCACCTGACATTTGGGAACATAAGACATTTAGGAACACCCTACATAAGAGCGACATTTGTGGACACAAAAAGAGTCTTGATTTATTCAGTAAAATATGTATAATATTCCTGGACTTGACTGAAAATGTTGCTGAACCAAAAATAAATAAAAATATTAAAGGGGAAATAACAAAAGTATTAAAGAAGGAAGAGATTTTCCCTTTAAACAAAAATAAAATGAATGTAAATGAGTTAAAAAGGTAACCAAACAAATTATTTTTGGGGGGATATTTTATTTTTCTTTTGTCAGTAGAAGACTATTGTAAAAAAGATGTTCCTTCTCCTTATTTAAAAAAAGAATCGAGAAAAATAAAAAAAAGAGGGAAGGAAGGGAAGGTCATTTTACTTGTTAAACCCCTAAAAATTGTCTCGAAAATAATAAAAAAAATTTTTATTTTTCGCGCACAGAGATTAGAAAATTAAAAAAATATTTTTTAAAAAACAAGGAAAAATTTTTAAAATTTTTTGGCGACATTTGCGAACTTACGACATTTGGGAACACACGATATTTGGGAACACACGATATTTGGGAACATACGACATATGGGAACAATAAAAATTTGGGAGGAATTTAAAAGAATTTTAAGAAAAATAAAAATAAATCTTCAAGAACATTTGCTTGTTTTCTTTAAAAAAAGAAAATTACATATTTTGTGTGTTTTTGTTGTTCTATTATAACAAGCGCGAGAAGGATTTACACAAAAAAAAATAAAAATATTCATGACAAGTGCTTGTTAAATAAAAAAAGAGAATAAAAGACAATTGACAATTGATGAATGTCCTCAAAAATAGAAAATAAATAAATATTTATTTGTTAGAAAAAAAAAATTATTAGAAAAATAGTGACCGGACTTGGAAGTATCCGTACGAGAAACAAGATAACTAAATTTAAATACGAAACAAAAACACAAAAATACAAAATTAAAAAGAGCACAAATTAGAAAAATAAATGGGTACTCAAGTGTCCCCTTTAGCGATTCTGAGGATAATTTTGGATCAGAATTTGTGTTAGGTACTGGAATCAATGGGTATCCGAAGCTCTCTACAAGCTTCTTCTAAAATAAATTTATTTGAAATTGGGGTCCTTATCATGGAATTCTGTAAAATTTCCAAAAAAATTTCCGCTTCCCTTATTAAAAAAATAAAAAATTTTTTTTGTGTTAGGTACTTGTGTCTTAATTGACTTAAATAAATGTCAACTCATCACAAGCCTCTTTTAAAGAAGAGGATATTAAGCGATTTGACTAGAGGGCAAGAAGAACTAGAAAAAGAGGAACACTCATTCCTTCCTCAATGTTTTCTTCCTCTTTTTAGAGATGAAATTAAGTGATAAAAATTGAATGAGGAAAAGTTTTTGGTAGTGAATGGCGTAACATGTCTATTTTTAATATTATAAAGGTTGTCCCAGAAGATCATCGACGGTATTAAAAATTACTAAAAATACATGCAAAATTCTGATTTTGTACTTTTTAATTTTAAACGAAAAACAGAATATTTGTGTGTTTTTAATAATTAAAATTCTGATTTTTGTATTTTATTAAATTCCGATTATGAATAATTCTGATATACAACAATTAATTGTTTGCTTAAAAATACAGAATTCTGATTTAAAATACAAATAATTCTGATTATATTTTTAAGTTTATACGAAGAAATAAAAATCAGAATATTTGTGTTTCATCAGAATCTTAATTCTGATGTTTGTATTTTCTAAAAATTCTGATTGCAAAGAAAATAAAATTTAAAAATAATAAAACTCAGACTCAAACGGTTTACTTCAATTAATTTTCTCCAATCTCGTCATTCTCCCATTAAATCGTTGATTATCCAATAGAGCATGTCAAGAATTTTTAAAGAAAGAAAAAATGAGTGATGTACTTGTAAATTAATAAAAGTGATAATTAATGGAAAAACAAGTAAAAAATAAAAAATTAATTTATTCACTCAACCAAAAAAAAAAGTTTTTTTGTTAAATAACGTTTGGTTTCTGTGTTTGCGTGCAAATTAAAAATAAAAATAAGACGTGTAAAATAAATAAATATTAACAAAATAAACTCTAAATAAATATAACGTATATTTTGCATGAATATTAAAAAATTAAAGTTTACCCCCACAAGATCAACACTATTTCTCATTAATTCTGGTGTATTTTCTGGTGTATTTTATTTTAATTCTGATTTTGTATTTTTAAAGTTTGGGAAGAGAAAAGAACAAATCAGAATATGTGTTTCTAATAGGCAAAATTCTGATTTTTGTATTTTATAAAAATTCTGATTTGTGAAGAACAAATAATTCTGAAATAAACAGAAGTTTCTGTGTGTTTTCTTATGGTATTGGCTTGTTAAAAATTTAAATAAAAAAATTCCAAAAAATTATCTTCCAAAAAATCTTTTTTCAAATCAAAACCCAAGGCATTATTCCCATAACAAAAAGATTTTTTCAAAAAAAAAGAATATGTAGCAGCAGGAATTAATTTTTAAATAGGGGGCAAATTAGGAGACAATCCAATTAAGGCAATTAATTTATTAATAGAAATAAAATGAAGAGAGAAATGTTTGTATTTATTTTTAGTTGTTATCGCTAGTGATTAATATTTATTTAGTTGTTGGGGCTATTCCGGTCGTGAGAAAAAGTTTTTTTAAACAGAATAAATTGACTGTATAAAATTTTAAAATTATCAGAATTTTAGTTTCGTATTTTTTATGTATTTTGGGAAGGAGAAATCAGAATATCTGAAATTCTGATTTTGTATTTTATTTAAAAATTCTGATTATGAAACAAATAATTCTGATATATTAATTGTTTTCTTAAAAATACAAAATTCTGATTTTCGAAATTATTTGTTCTGATTTTTGTATTTTATTTAAAAATTCTGATTTCAACGGAAATACAAATTTAAAAAAGGGGTAAATAGAGTCTGAGAATTATATTAATTTTAAAAGAAAATTTTAGGAAAAAATTTCAAAAATTTTTAAATAAAAATCAAAGCAATTTAGATAATATCCAATATATATTTATTGACCACAAAAATCCTCGAAAATAATTTTTGCTTAACTCGTAATTTTCTCGAAAGGCACTTGAGCTCTTTTCTCTTTTTTCTATTGTCTTTCTGCGCAAACACAGGCCCCTTTCTTTTTGTACTTTTTACTAAAGTTAAGGATAATATATATTGAACTTTAAGGAAAATATATACATATTTTAAAAAATTCATTGTTGAAAAACTCGTTAAAAAACAGGTCGACTGGTTTAAGTATTTTTGTGTTTTTAAGTAGAAAATGAGGGAAGGTAGGAGGATATACATAATTTTAAGTGTGTAAAAGACAGTTCTTTTTAGTATAATTCCATGGTTGTTTGCGCTCCTTAAATGTGTTGTGCAAAAAAAAATAAAATAAGAGAAGCAAATAAAACTAAAAAAAGGGCGGGCCGCAAATTTAGGGCCATCAGGAAAGGATAAATTGAAAGAGGGGAAATTGCCTATTCAGGATCAAAAAAAAAAAGATAAAAGAAAAATTAAATGACTCATTTTTGAGTCCTAAACAAACTAAAAAATTTTAAAAATTAATATAAATTGTTTGGCCGACATTTGGGAACAAAAAAAGTAAAAAGCTTTTAGTGTGTGTTCGCAAATGTCGATTCGCAAATGTCGCTATTCTGAAAAAAATTCTGGAAAACTCTGAAAGTCCTGAAAAATAATTCTGGTGTATTTTTAATTGTATTTTCGATTAATTCTGATCAAATGTCGCTTTTAGTGTTTGTCCGCAAATGTCGGTTCGCAAATGTCGCACACTTAAAAAATACTGAAAAATTACAAAAATTCTGAAAAGATAGAAAAATTCTGGTGTGTTTTTAAAATATGTATTTTTAATTGTATTTTAGAATTAATTCTGATTTTTTATTGTTCTGATTAATTAATAAAGATTTATTCAAATTTTAAGACTCAAACGACCCCCTCCGGAAAATAGCTCAAAAAATTTCAGATTTTTTCTTTATTCTTCGCGGAAAAAATGAGAGTGATATTTAGAAAAAATAAAGGAGTGCCATTAAGTCGGTCTTTGCGCTTTATGGCCAATTGCTCTGGTTTAAATATATACTCCCCTTCCTTCTCTTTTATTTTTTCTCGTTTTAATATCAAAACCTCTCCTTTCAATCCTTTCTTTTTAAACAAAAAAAATTTCCTTGGCCAAAGCCGATCTACAAAAAAAAGTTTAAAGTTAAGCAAAGAAGAGCGGTATTAAAGCTAGTAAAAAAGAAAATAAAATTGAGAAAAAAAAAGAAATAAATAAATATATAAATTTATTTAGATGGATGACATAAAAACAAATTACTCTCTACCAGACTTTTATTTGTTTAATTGCACCTGTGTTTTTATTAAAATTGCAACATTATATTTTTAGACTAAAGTTTAAATAAATTTAGAAAAAAAATTAAATTAAATAATAGAAATTTAATTTTTTTAAAGATAAAATGAGAAATTAATTGATAAAATAAGAAAGAAAAAATTCTGTCCCTGAAAGGAGTCGAACCCAGATGGGTAAACAATCAGAGTCGAAAACGCTAACCACTACACCATCAACGAACTTAATAGGTAATCAAAAAGAAAATATGGTAAGGAGAAAGAAAATCAGAATTATTTAAAAAATCAGAATTAAATAAATCAGAATTATTTAAAGAGTAAGAATTTAAATCAGAATTATTACAAAAAAATCAGAATTAAATCCCAACAAAAATAATACCTCACGGACACTAGAGTCGGAAAATAATCAGAATTATTACTTAATTTAAATAAATTCTGGAAAAAGATTAAACCAAAAAATTTTCCAAAAAAGGATTAAAAATATAATTCTTTCCGTTGTTTATTAACCAAAAATAAGTGTGAAAAAAAAGATGAAAAAGGGGCGCGATTGTGGGAAAAACCGAACAAAAAAAATAATTCAAATAAAAAATTTCCTCTTTTTTTGAATATTAACGGCCAAAAACGGCCGCGCATTTTTATATAATATTTTTTTTCTTAATGTTTGCATGGATGAACATCTTTTAAAAAGGAAAAAAAGAAAGGCGTTATGTGAACAGTGTCAAAAATAATAAAAAAAATATTTTTAACTTTAAAGGAAAGACATTAAAAAATTCAAAAATAATTTTTTTAAATATTTTGGACTATTAGAGTCTCGAAAATTAATTTTTATTTTTAAAACGCGATTGTCTATGGCGTAGGGACAATACACCATCCGACAAAAATAAATTTCGATAAGGGACTAGAATCAGAGCCATTGACCATTTTTTGGTTTATCTCAAACTATCTTAGTCTTATTATATCCAAAACCAAATGGAAGGCCATTTTCAACAGACAGGTCAACCAAACTCAATAGACTGATCACCACTTATCCCCCTTTATCACAGCATTAGCTTAAAAAACATTTTTGACTCTAATTTCCGCAATTTCTGTCTGGAAGGTATTTTGTCCCTCACCCGGAATATTTCCCTTTAATCAACACCCTTAAACACTCAGAAATTTTTTTTCTTTTGTTCTCATGAAAATTCCCATAAATAATAATAATAAGAGCCATTTATAATGAAAAAAGATCTCCAGTATAGGCGGCATTTTTAATGAAAAAAAAATATTTTTTAAAAGAAAAAAGAGAGGTGTTGGGAAATTTTTAAAAGTCTCCAGAATTTTTTTTTCAAGTTAATATTTTTATAAAATTATTTTTTATGTAAGGGGACATCACACAAAATCAGCAACTTAAAATTAAATTACCCCAAAAGATCACCACTGTAATTTATCTTTTCCGGAACTCTTCCGGAAAGACCAGCAGTCTTTTAGTGGTGATCTTTTGGGTTGACTATTTATTTTAAATTAATTGAAATATTTTAATAAAATAATTAAAAAAAGAAATTTTTTAAAAATTAAAAAAGAAAAGGAAAAATGCCAGTTTGTGCCTTATTTAAATTAGAAAATTCCAAAAATTAATTTTATTTTTTCTTTCAATTAAGGAAGAAAATTTATTTTTTTTGTGTGGGAAAATAAAGAGAAAATTAAATTTAAATAGTCCTTTAAAAAAGGACAATATTTAATTTTAAAAACGCGTTGTTATTTTTTAAATAACTCGAACCTCACTGATATGACTCCCATAAACACGTTTTAATCAAATCGACCATTAAGTACTGGGTAGGGGTACAAATTTTTTATAAGCACAAGGATGTAAGCATAAGTAAGATCCGTCTGGCGAAGTCTATTCTAGTTTGCGTGCAAATAAACGTATTTAAATAGAGAATGTGTTTTGGAATTTCGAGAAAATTGTCTGATAACTAAACTATACACAATTCCCCCTCCTTTTTTCAATAAATTATTCAAAAATTGTTTTTTTTAAAATACTAACAACTATAATAAAAAAACTGAAAGGCGCTAAAAATAAGCGTGCAATTCTCCTCCTTCCTTTTTCAGTAGTTTCTTCAGGATTTTTACATTTTTGCGTGCAAACTAAATGAAAAATAAAGAGAAACAACAGGAAATAGGCTAAAAAGAAAGGTTTTAAGAAAAATAAAAATAGATCAAGAGCGGAAGAATGATTTTAAAAAGGAAGAAGGAGGGAGGGGGGAAGTAATTGGCTGGCACTAAATTTTTGGAAAAAGAGAAGAGGGAAGAAGATTATAAAATAAGAAAAAAAAAAGATTTTTTACGAAAATCATGCAAAAGGAAATATTTACAAGAAAATTAAAAATAAAATAATTTGGGGCAATCCTAGATTTACATTTATTTTTGTTTTTAATTTTTGGGAGAAAGAAAATATTTTTAAAAATTGCAATAAAGGAAAGAAATTAATGAAAAGAGGATTTAAAAATAAAATTTGTACTAATTAAAGCAGTTGCGGACAGAAATTTGTGAAGAAATGAGCTTCTTTAGCCTAGGCTTTTCGGAATCTCGTCTTGGATATTAACGATAATTTTTTTCAATTTTATAGACCAAAAGCCCCCACCAACTGCCCTTTCCCCTGATAAAACAATGACCTCCCTTAGACACCCTCCCTCCTTTTTCTCGATTAGTCTCTGATTTTTAGACACCCTCCATCCGCTCCTACAGTCATAAATATTTATTATTATTAAAAATTATTTTAGTTTTACAAAATATTACCTC
Organism: Meloidogyne arenaria; assembly: GCA_036172955.1. Taxonomy (NCBI): domain Eukaryota; kingdom Metazoa; phylum Nematoda; class Chromadorea; order Rhabditida; family Meloidogynidae; genus Meloidogyne; species Meloidogyne arenaria. Next base: position 5,705,619 of record JARQAB010000017.1, read on the forward strand.
ACCTAGTTATTCATAATTTTCAAGCAAACAAGAGGAAAAATGAAAAATATTTACACACACAAATATTTATTTTTAGGCTCTTTTCATAACAAGCGCATTTATTATACACAACACAGGTTTTTGCTTAATTGGCCACAATATTCAAAATACTTACACCTTTTTTCTTTCCTTTTTTACTTAAACAAAATTTTTGGATGAATAAGCTTTTGAATATTTTATAAAAAAAAGGTTATATCCTCTTCCCTTCCCTCTCCCTTTCGGCCCTTTTTAAAGTAAAAAGTGTTAAGAATTGTGTGTACTTTTTAATTTCCTGTCATTTTAAAGTCGTTTATTTAAATAGATAAAAATAATATTTGCATTTTTGACACACTCTTAAATTCTCTTGGGAAGCGTTCTTCTTACTCTCCTTTTTTTCTATTTACCACCCCCTTAGGCAGCGATTAGTGTTAAATCGAGTAATGAGAAAAATAAAAGGAAAAAGGCTTCTTTAAAGGGCAACATTTTTTTTAATTTTTAATGCTGAACCGGAAGAACTCTACCACCTTTCCTAGAGCTGTAGAAACTACAACCAAACACTTCCTAGAGCAACTAAAATCGTTCCTGGTAATAACATAGACAGCCTGCTCACGTCAGCATCACTCAAGAGATTTTAACTGAACTTGTTCACTTTATAATCTTAGACCTCCCCCTCTTCACGTGCCACTTAAACGTTTTAAATCCCAACAAGTTTTGGATGTTTATTAAATTCTTATTCTAATACTGATCGGTCAACTGTCAACAATAGAAGCTTTATCAAACATTAATTTTTGCAATTCACTTGTTGTAAACCCCTCCTAACACTTGTCTCTCTTGTAAATCGCGTTTTATTCCCCCCTTTCCATACCCACAATTTAAAGGCATTAAAAGAAGAAAACCGTGTCCGGAAAATGCGTCAGAGGAAAATGCGTCAGTGGAAAATGAGTCAGTGGAAAATGCGTCAGTACCCGGAAAATGCGTCAGTGGAAAATGAGTCAGTAGAAAATGCTTCAGTATAGCACTATTTTAAAAAACCTAAGTAATGCTAAAGTTGAATAATTATGATTAGTGACCGGCAAAATCATTTTTTCGGGTCCGGAATTTGGATTTCACATTGATACCGGACCTCATTCACACCCATGCCGGACCGGATTTTTCCGGATTACCACGGTCTGGTCTTAATCCGGTAAGAATAATTTCCGGAGTCTGGCAGAATTTGCCGGGATTTCGGACCGGATGAATCCTGGGGGTTTTTCCGAATTTTTAAAAAATTTTAATCTTTAATGTTAAAATGTTGTTAGAAGTATGGGATTAGATTAATTAATAGGGGTATTATGTGGGATATAACGGTATTACATAGGAATAGGTCGTATAACGGTGATACCTGGAGATTTGGACGGATATCGGGGATTTGGAAAAATATCGTTGGATATTTGAGGATTTGCTGGAATTTCGAAATCCCCTTTAATCCTTTAAAATCATCTTATAACCTCCGAATTCACTGTTATCCTCCTTATCTGCCTTTAATTCCTTTTAATCTTATTAAACTAAAGTGACTCACTTGAGGTGTACACAGGGAGAACTGTTCCGAGAACGGGAGACTTGTTCAGAGAACGGGATAAGACCGAGGTTCAAAAATCCTCTTTTTTCTAATAAAAATAGGTAATTCCCAGAATCCGAACAAATCCCAAATCATGTACAATAGATTTGCCGGATTCGGATTCCGGATTTGTAATAGAGCCGTCTCCTTCATTACCGACTGTTAAAAATGTAGTACAAAAAATTTTTTCGTGTAAAATCATCACATCATGAGTTTCATAAATCTTACATATATTATTCAACTTTAGCATTACTTAGGTTTTTTAAAATAGTGCTATACTGAAGCATTTTCTACTGACTCATTTTCCACTGACGCATTTTCCGGGTACTGACGCATTTTCCACTGACTCATTTTCCACTGACGCATTTTCCTCTGACGCATTTTCCGGGAGCCAAGAAAACGAGAGGGAGAGTCAAACATTATCTACTAAACATCTCTTTAACTCGTTATTGCACCAACAAGCGCTCGAAATTCCCCAAGGATTTGGTAGAGAATGGGAGGGCTTTTTAAAGTTTTTGATGAGTTGTTGGGTTGTTTTTGTTACAAGTATTTTAATGTTTTTAGAGGCTCATAATGTTTAAATTTATTTTTGAGTTTTTTAAAAAATTCCCAAGTGGAAAAGTAATTTTTTACTTTTTAAAAATAAAGAATTTTCACTCAAAATTATTGAAAAATAAAGGGAAAAATCGAAAAAAAGGAAAAAATTTTTTATAAATTTTTAAAATACAAAATTAATTAAAAATACATAAAAGTGAAAAATATTTTTAGGAAAAAATTTTGCGCAAAAATTAAAAAAAAGGCAAACAGAAACGAGTATATTTTTAAAAAAAGGTCACAGCATGGCACAGCCAAGTTCTCGAAAAATTCACAATAATCTTTTAAACAACTCGATTCTCGATAACCGAGATGAACGGGAGGAATTTAGACCCGGTCCAATCTATACTGAATACTTCCCTAGTCATACTAGACTCTTCGCCATGCCATTAGTAAATATACCAGGCCCATAGACAAGAAAATTTTTCTGGGGGGTCTTCCCTTTACCCCTCTGGCTACGGGCCTGATATATACCAGAGGTGGGTCGAAAATGGCGAAGGTGTGACAACATCGGCACTGTCGGAAATCAAGTGGCTAAAAAGTCGGAAATCGGAATTCCGACCCACCTAACCAAAAAAAATATTTACAAAAATTTAAGGTCCCCCATTTTCCCCACCAATGTCACATTCTTCTGTTAAAATATTTAAAATTTCTGCAAACGTAGGTCTAGCTGTTGGAGACAAAAGCCAACAATCTCGCATCAAATCAACAATAAATGCTGGGGTGCCTTCTGGAGGTTCGAGTTTGTAGCCCTTCTCTACTAGTCTCAATACGTCTTGAATTGGCTTTAAAATAAAAAAATTGTTTAAGATTTGTAAAATATAAAATTGATAGGCCAAGACAAATATTTCGGACACCCATTAAGCTGTAGACACTAGGGTTTGAAAAAAACTTTTTGAAAATTCCCCGCCGAGAGGCAGCGTCACGTGGGGGGGGGGGGGGGGGCCACGTGGCGCTGCCTCTCGACAAGAAACCCGATCCGTAACCAGATCCGAGTCTTTTTTTAAAATGTCCCCAGCCCCGAAAGACACCAACGTGTGGATTACAATATATGACCACTTGAACATTTGGTCCACAATATGAGTCCCCAAAAATGTCAGGAATTAGGGAACCATAAAATTAAAAAAATTACAATCAAAAAAACCTTACAATTCTGGGATAAGGAACACGGCCAAATGAATAAACTTCCCAAAGTAAAATACCAAAAGACCAAACATCACTTTTGTTTGTGAAAAGCTTAAAAATATTTTTTAAAATAATTCAAAAAAATTTAAAGAATACATTATGCCTCAAAGCCTCAGGAGCGCTCCATTTTATTGGAAATTTTCCTTTTGCTGAATCTTTCGCAGGTTCTTGTGCAGCTTGAGCTAGACCAAAATCGCTTATTTTTGCAATTAAACGATCATCCAAAAGAATATTACGTGCTGCCAAATCTCTGTGGACAAAACGACGAGCTTCTATATATGCCATTCCTTCGGCTACGTCTCTAAAGGAAAATTTTTTTATCACTCCCGGCCCCAGAATTATATTGCCTTCGTTATACAAAACTAGACAACAAAAACAGGGAATCCCGATAAATTTTCGAAAACCCGACCCGATCCGCTTTAAAGGGGATAGATTTGGTTACCCAAGCCCGGCTTTTTTCAATCCGAACCCCTATCTAAGAAATTCTCAAAAACTCGACACGACCTATTTTCTCAACCCAACCCCCCTAGTCTACACCAGCGACCATTAAAACAATAATCTAGACCAAGCCCCCTCCCACTGAAATTTTGATTTAACTCTTAAATCAACCTAGCCCCCATGCCAAGAAAAACTTTAAAAAAATTTCAAACATTGCAAAATGTAGAAGTTGTTCCCTCTCAACTTGTTGCCTTCCTCTTGAACGAAGAAAATCGACCAAATTTCCATTTGCCATAAATTCGGTTAACATAAATACTTCTTTTGTATCTTCCACCATTACAACACCAATTAATGCAACCAATTTATTGTGATCCAAACCTCTTTAAAAAAAATTTTTTTTATTTAAAAAAAAATCTAAAAAAATTCTCTTACATCATAAAACGAGCTTCAATTAATAATTCATAACCCATTCCATCTTTTAATGTTTTTACAGCAATTTTGCGGCCTCTGTATGTTCCGGAAAGGACATCTTAAAAGATAAATATTTAACTTAAAGAATAGGGGTTAGGTTTGTGGACATTTTTTCGGTTTTTTAAGGGCATTTTCGCGGCCGTTTTTTTTTAGTTTATCGAATTTTTTTAGTTTTATCGATCCTCTTAAAACTCTTTAGAAAAAAAACCTCCAAATTCTCCATGTCCAATAACCGATCCAAGACGTAATTCATTTATTGAAAGTAAAACTCCAGCTCTAGCAAATTCTGCACGGCGTTCTTCAAAAAATTTGGGTTCATAAACATGTTTTGAAGATTCACAAAGTAAAGGAGAAATAAGTCTGTGACAAAGGCCATCGGCATCTCTTTTGTAATGCTAAAAAATGGTACAGAAAAAGTTGGCGTGTCCGAGTAGGCGCAGGAAAAGTGGGCGTAAATCAAATTTCCCAAACCACTCTCCTCAAAAAAAATTTTGTTGGAACAATAGAAGGTCCTGCGCTTTACTCGGGCACGCCCAAAAAAATTTTTTTACATAAAAAATTAAAAAAACTCACAGCAACAAGTTGTGTTAAGGATTCAAATAATCTTAAAATAGATCGGTTAGTTATAAATTGGTTTTCGAAAAAACTTACTCTTCTTTATCGCAAGTGAAAAGGCCATTAACAATGTAGATTCTAAAAAAGAATTTTTTAAAAATTAAAAGGAAAATAAACCTGTAGTGCTCAACTTTGTAATTGTGCGCTACACAAAGGGTGAAATCGCCTAAAATTTAAAAAATAAGAAAGTCGAGAAAGAATTTATAGAATCCAGCTATAGTCACTTTAGCGAGGCTTGACATACAGTAAATGCCTAATAGAAGCCCCCAGGCCTTTATTTTTCAATATATGTATCGAAACATGAAATTGACTTTGGCACCCAACAATTTCCTTACTTTTCAGTTGCCACCAGAAAACCTATAAAGACCCAAACCTGGATAATTTTCAGATCGCCTGATCAAAAAAGTGCCGTTTGAGCATGGACGCAAACGCCTTTAAAAAATCCAAAAAATAATTAAAATTTAATTTCTCTTACTTTTCAGTTTCTTCACGAGACAAAGACTTGTGAAACCATTGAGCTAAAATATAAATTTTAAAAATGAATTTTTAAAGAACCAAAAAAAAACCTTGCGAATCCACCGGATCCAAATTTATTAAATTGGAATGATTCATCTCATAAGTGATTCATCTCTTCAAAAAAAGCTAAAAAAGTAACTAAATTTTTAAAAATTTCCCCTCTAAATTTAGCTTGGCAAAAAGTTATAAAAAATATGACAGTTAGTCCGAGGGAGGAATGGCAAGTAACGCAAAACGTCACAAAATAAAGGAAAACTAAAAATGAAGAAAAAACAAAGGCTGCAAAGAGTGGGACAAAATGTCACCCCAAAAAGAGTGGGACAAAATGTCAACCCAAAAGAGTGGGACAAAATGTCAACCCAAAAGAGTGGGACAAAATGTCACCCCTCACTTTTGGAATTGATTCCCCCCAAAAAATGTGACCATGTGAAAATAATGATGGGTTTGAACCCATATTAGCAATTAACACACAAAATTTTCTTCAAAAATTTAATTAAAAAAAATCAAGCAAATATGTAGAAAGAAAAATGAGATCAAAACAAAAATTAATTGAGCAAATTTTTAACTCTTTCCCTTCTTTTCCAACACTTTTTCTGTTTTTTCTGTTTCTTCTTCATCCTCATCGCCTTCAAAATATACATCATATAACGCATACACAATCAAAATTAACAGTGATGTGAGGGAGACGATTAAAAAATAGCCATATCCGTTGTATATATTCTCCTGAAATTTGAGGTGATTAAATGATAAGAAAATGATGATAAGAAAAAATTACCTTCGAAATGATCAGCTTTTCAAGTTTTGCCATTACTCAAACCGAAAAAATTTTTTTGTGTCGAAAAACGAAGAAAATCCCTGGAAAATCGAACAAATCATTTTTCTCTAAAAACTCTCTCATTTCTCCACACTATTTTCCTGCTTCTGTATTTTCTAGACTGCAATGTTACGTGTTAGACAGAGAAAAATAAATGTTGAAATAGTGTAGTAAAACACTAAAAATGGTTAGACAATTTTATAATTAATTCGATAAAAGAGAGAAGCGAGAAAAGCGCCCGCTCGCACTTTCTAAAAATAAACGTACATTCGCCGTCGTTTTTAGTGGCGACCTACGCTCATTTTAAAATAGATTGGTCTATGATGTCTGCTCGCTGCGAGCTATTTCTTGTTTTCCCTCTGTTCGGCGCGTAGCGGCGAGCAAATTTTAGTAGTTAGTCGCTGGCGAGTGGCGGCCCTCTTCTCTCTCATTCGTCCATCGTTAACGGCTGACGATTTTTTAGTCGTCTATCGCTGGCGTCTGTAAAACTTGTGTCTATTATTTTGTATAAGCAGACAAGGTTGTTTTCTGGCCTTCCTAATTTGGATTTTGCTCGTTCATTTTGGATTTCGACATTTTTATGACTGTCAGTTACCCTTTTTGCCAATCGCTATTTTGGCATAGAAATGAGGCCAAGTTCCTTATTAAGACAATCAGGAGAGCAACAATCGAGTTGATTCTTTCCTAGCGTGTTCTAGAGAAGCTCTAGCCGAACTCCTCAATCAGCTCCTCAAAAAATTCAAACAAAACTGCTTTTGCAAGTTTTTAGCGGAAGCACAATTTTCGTCCAACCAAGCGACTATTGATTGATTTAACTGCAAAGCGAAAAGAACATTACCTTGTGAAAGTCCCTTTTTATTTTACAAAATCCTCACAGAATTTTGCTTTAAATTTGTAATTTATTTTCTTTTCTCAGATTTAATTCTGTATGTCTAATTGGAATGACCTCTCAAGGGAGAGGCTTATTCAAGAATACAAGAAATATCCGTGTTTATGGTGAGAGTTTTGTTTTTTAATCCAATAAACCCCCCTTTTTAAACTTACAACAATTTAAAACCTTCCCCCAAAATATCAAAACCATTAAAGGCCATTTCCGTCGGAAGTCGACAAAATAAAAGAGAACCCTAAAGATCAACGTTAAAAGGCAGTGGTGATCTATTGGGTGTTTTGACAAAATAAAAGAGAACCCTAAAGATCAACACTAAAGGGTGGTGGTGATCTATTGGGTTTGCCCTATAATTAAATAAAATTTAAAGGTCCATCAGAGACGAAGACATCAAAAATGTCGAAAAAAGAAGAGAATGCTTAAATTTAATAACAACAGAATTAAATAAATACGAAGAAAGGCCATTCTCACAAGACGAAATCCGTACCCAATTCAAAAACCTTCGCGACATGTATCGACGTAAAAGGAAAAGGCTTCAGTCTCAACAAGAAATTAATCCAGGAGTTGTTTTGGATGAACCTGGCTGGATTTATTTTAATAGACTAAAGTTTCTGGATGATGCAACAACGACTAGTAATGCTGATTTTGGACTGTACGTTCCTTTTTTAACAAGGGGGCATGGTCTACTGTAAACAAAAATTTGGGATTGTTCTGGGTACCATTCGTTAGAGGACCCCCGACTTTCTATTGCAAAGTGACTCGTTTTCTTGCAAAATTACTTGGGCCGGGTTATGGCCTGTCAAAGATACCCTGTCTTTGGTAGGGAGAAGACTCCCAGAAGACCTACACCCTCACAAACTCCCCTTTTGGAATTTGACCTTTAGCGTCGTCTCACTAGGAGTCTCGACCTTCTAGTTGGTCTCTTCTAGACCATGTTTCCCTGTAAATTATTTTTTTAATTACAAAAAATTTTTTTTTATTTTTCAAGTCCAAACGAATCTCCTTCCCCTGCTCCATCTTTACCTCCACCCAAAAAGAAAGGAAAAATTGTTGATGACTCGTCTTTACCTACACCTTTAGAAACTGATCCACAACCACCAGAAAATAGCAAATCTATTCTTGTTCCCGTAAAAATAGAAAAAGCAACCACAACAGATAAAGAGCAGTTAATTCTTTCTTATTCAAAAGACGAGCAACAAATTAAATCGAATTTTCAACATAATGTGGAGGAATGCAATAATAACTCCAAAAGTCCATCATCGTCTTTACTAGAACCCTTACAAAAACACCAACAACAACCAGAAAACATTAATAGTGATGTATTGAATAAAGGTGGGGGTTCTCAATTTTCCGTTCGACATTTTGTCAAAATTTTCCCTTATGGGCGTTTTGTGAAATTTATCCCTTTGGGACGTTTTATACAATTTTCCCCTTATGGGCGTTTTGTCAAAATTTTCCCCTATGGGCATTTTGTCAAAATTTTCCCTTGTGGGCGTTTTGTCTTTTCCTTTGTTTAGACGTTTCGTTCAATTTTAACCCTATTTTTTCTTTTAGTCTACTCGACAGTTCAACAGTCTCCTCTTGATAATCTCGCAGACGCCGCCATAGCTTCATTTAATCACTCTTCATCTTCCAAAAACAACAACGATTTACTGATTGAACAACAACCAAGACACATTTCTTATATTCCTTGTGAAGACAGCAACACCAACAACGACGAATTTACTTGTTTTGGTCGTTTCATCGCTGTTACTTTAAGAAAGATAGCTGCACATTCAGCTTTGGATGCTTTAGAGGCTCGAAAAGCGATTGGGGATGTTTTATATGGGGCAGAATTGCGTTCTTTACAGAAACAATGAAAAAAGACAGGGGAGAGGGGTTTAAATTGTTGATTTTTTAATAAGGATGAGGTGGAAGAGGAAAAATCGAAAGAGCTCGAAGGTCGGGTGAAGTAGCTCGTAACAGAGGGACTTACTATCTCATCCAAAAAATTGTTTTTTTCTTATTCTAATCAAAATATTCCCAATATTCCTGATTAATTTTTATCCATTATATATTTCTCTTTATTTTCCAACCAAAAAAGCCTTTCATTAAAAGAATACCCAAAGAGAATAAAATTATTAAAATTTCATCTAAATTTCATTTACATATCTGGATTTAACATTGTACCTAAAAATATAATAATTATGTAAATCTCCAATCTACTCTGCTAATAATCTCTACTCTGCCGTGGTAAAATTAATCATTTTTCCCTAACCAGTATATGTTTCTGCATGTCTGCTGAAAAATCAATAAATGCAGAAAGAGTGTGGGAAAGAGAGAGACATTAAACAGTTAGAGGGTTGAGGACAGTTCAGTGAGGAATAATCAGTTCAGTGTGACAGACCGACTGTCGGAAATTCTAGAAGATTCCTTCGAGTGTCAAATTCGAAATACTCGTAATCTGATTAACGAGTTCCGTCGGATGTTCAGTTCACACTGAACTGACTACACACCGACAAATTTTTTTCGGCCTCAGTTTACCTAAGATTCTGGTTAAGCCGACAACCCTACTCCTGGCCAATCTAACTGGATTTACTCAATTTTAGATTTCTAGATTAAATATACAAAATATAAATTCTTTTGTCTTCAACAACAATGCCTCCAATTTGTAGCAATATTTTTCGTCCAATGTTGCGCGTCCTCTTTGCCGTTATGCGCATTTGAATGGAACTCCGGGAATTTACAATACTGTTCCGAATTGGAAGCCTGGACCTGGTTGGCGTCCACAGAGTCCACAAGGACCTTATCTTGATGGCTGGGCTATGGGGGTAAATTTTTGACAATTTTTCTTATTCTTTTTATTTTTTTAATTTTTAGTATTGGCATTATACTCGACCACACAATCTTCCATTACTTTTTGCTAAGGCGGCAATCTACCTTGCTTCTGCATTTTGGCTTCCATTTTTGTATTCTTTTAAAAAAAATTTCTTTAAACTTTTTTAATTTTATAGCGTTGTGGAATATCAATTGAAGAAGTCAAAGGCAGCAAGTTGAGAGCCAGCAAACATCTACTCTATAGACGCTTGATAAGAAAAATGTTTGGAAATTGTCTAGGAAAATATTAAAGGTTTAATTTGTTTATGAAATTGTTTTTTGGGAGATTCTAATTAAAAAATGTTTTTTAATGTCGGGATAAATGTCGGATTTTTTAACGTTGGGACTATGGTTTAGTTAAGAGAAATTGGTTTCTCGATTCTTACAGTCTGTACCAGGGTCTCATGGGTTTGAGAAAAGGGTCGACTTTTCAGAATTTTCTTCGTATTGGGTCGAAGAAACCCCCAGGCTTCGGATCGGGCAGTTAGGGTGATTATGTGGGAGAAAAAGTCGGGCTTCGAAAAAACGGGTGTCAGGTAACCCGTGACACCCCCCTCCCCCAAATTTATTCTATTTTGAGAGGTTGCAAATATGCAAGACTTGAATGATTTGTTATGAAAAAAAAAAGATTTTCCGTAGAAGGGATTCGAACCTCGCTCATTCTACACCAAATGACTGAGAACTATCCCGCTAAACCACAGTGGTAACTTCTTAGTATGGGGAAATATTCGACGGGGATTATAAAATTATTTCCCACTAAACGGGTTCGAACCCTCTCCATTCTCCATTATTAAAGTAAGCACTACCCCACTACACCAAAGTGGAAACTTCTTTCAATTGTTGCATATTCTGTTGGATTGATAAATTCGGGGCTGGGAAATCACTCCAAAATGTTTTCTTAAGTCTTACTAAATATATTTTTTTTTCTTTTTCTAGTCTTTCCCAGGTCTTCAATCCAAAATATGGCTATATTAATTTGGAAGTGATCCTTTGGTTGAAAAGGTTTTTAATTAAATTTTTTATGATTAAAAAAATTGTTTTTTTATAGAAAGAACGGGCTGTTGTTACACTTGGCCCACAAGTTCGCGAAGGTTTATCTTTAGTTTATCTTTCTATTTTATCAATCGACTTTAAGGTGAGAATGTCTGGAGTTGCGCACATCTTCGCTTCTTTCAACGATACTTTTTTGCATGTCACTGATCTTTCTGGACGCGAAGCTATTGTGAAAATTACTGGTGGAATGCATGTAAAAGCTGACAAGGATGAAGCGAGGACGTTGCTGCTCAGGACGTTGCTGAACGTTGCAAACTGGTTTTTATTGGTTTGGAGATAAACCTCATTTTAATCATCCAGGTTGGGATTACTGCTCTTCATGTAAACTTCGCGGCAGCTGTGGTACTAAAATTCGGGCTCTGGAGCTCAGGTTTATTAAATAAAATAATTTATAAAATTAACATCTCATTTCCCTTAGGCGGCGCTTTGTCCTCTTCCTCGGGCTGAAGTGAAGATTGGACGTATTGACGATGTTACACCAATACCAACGGATACTACACGTCGTAATGGAGGTCGTTGTGGATGTCGTTTATAAGAAGCAGGTTTTATTTTTATATTTTATTGTTAGATATGAGACCGCTTGTGGGTTTTGTTGGTTGAGCGGTCCTTCTTCCATTAATAATGGGGACTGACATTAAATTAAGTGAAAGTAGGATATTGTTGTGAAACATTCGGTTAATGTTTGGGTTCTTGATTCCTTCTAACTATCCAAGTTTGATTAAGGGAGTTATAGCAATAAGTGTATATAATTTGCTTGTCATTTGATTACTGCTTAATAACCACTATGGTTATGAATGGTGTTCTTGTGTGGGTAGTGTTATAGTTTCCGGGTCTGGCGTTTATGTTTCTATCTCGATTAGTTCCTCTTAGTTCTTAAGCATACTTTATTTGTTTCATAATTTCTTTAACCATCAACATTTTTTAAAGAATCTCAACTCTGTTGAACAATTGTTGGAAGCAGCACAATTTTTTGCTTGTGAATATGATGATTTACCTCAATGAATTGCTGAATGAAAATTTTTGTTGAAGATCTTTGTTTTGTATATTTTTATTTATTTTACGTAAATTTTTTAAAAAAGATTAATTCTAAAATATTTTTTTATTTGGATTTCCAAATTTTTCTGCTTATTTTTTTTAATTTTGAGATTTTATTAGATTTTAGCTTTTATTCTATAATTTTAAAAAATGCCTAAACAACAACAAAAAATGCCTAACAACAACGCTTTGGCGGAAAAACATCAAATTCACATTGACAAGATTCATCAAGACTACAGCGAAAAAATTAAAGAAATGAAGGAAACACATCAAAATTTATTTGACAAATATAAAGAACAACAAAAAGAAGAAAATAATAATTTCAAAAGAAAATTGAAAGAAGAAAAAGAACAACAAATTAATTCAATACAAAAGTCACACGAAAATGTTTTGAAAAGATACAAAAATGATTTATTTAGCTGCCGTAAGGAATTGAAAGAGTGAGTAAATTCTATTAAATAGATTAATTACAAAACCGAAAATTTTGAGATTTGCTAAAAGTTTCCGTTTTATGAAACCTTAAAAGCCTTGAATTTTTGAAATAACTGTTTAAAAAATTCTTCCAAAATGAAACCAGTATTTAACTAAAATTCAAAACATAAAACGGGGTTTTTAAATCTAGATTTCCGAAAATCACATGTACCTTCTAATAATCGATTGCTAGCGAACAGTTTTAAATATTTTCTTTTAGGACACAAAATAAACTGGCTGCTGCTTTCTGGGGTGACAACGAGGTTAATTTAATTTATAAATTGAGTTTGATGAAAAATATTTTTTTAGGATATTGTTGTGGTTAATAGAAATGGAGGAGAGAAAGCTTGTTGTTCTAAAAATGTGACTACAGTGGATTTTTCTACTCAGGTTTTTTTATCTATTAAAAAGATTTTGAAGTTCCGTGGTCCTTATAACATACATTAATTGAGTGAACTAGAAATATCCTCTATTTTTTCCTTTTTTTATTTTTAAAATTTATCTCAAAAAAGGATAGTTATAGGGGTTTAACTGGGGCGTTTAAATAAATATTTTTGATAGGCCATTTTTTGCTCGATTTTTCCATTCCGATTTTTTTGATTTGCCCACGAATAAATTATCCGTCCAGATTCTATGATAATTTCTTAAATTTCCATTCATTCATTTTTTTATTTGTAGACTGATTTTGAAAAAAAGAAACGTTCTCGAGGCAAGGTAGTGAATTTATTTATATTAAACGAACTTATGGTTTGGGTATCATTACGGACCGATTCGACTCAGTTCGATGAGCTCTATCGATCTAGTTATTGACTCACCTTTTTATACATTTTAACAAAAAATTGACAGCTGGATTGATTTATGTGTGAGAAGTAAAAGAGTAAAAGAATTCTGAGGGAAAAGGATAAAAGGGTGTTTCTAAAAAATCATACCTAAACCATATAAGTTCTGGAAAATGTTTAAAGATTCCAAGTAAATAAATTAATTTAATAAATTTCTAGCACATTGGCAGCAGAGACCGAAATTTCAATAAATTTATGGAGGCAATGAAAGGAAGTAAGAAGGATGGACAAGCAAAAAAGTGAATTTTTTTTAATTTTTGAGAGAATTTTAATTTTTGAGAGAATATAAACCCAACAGGAATATAACGGGTTGAGAAAAAGTCGGGGTTCTGAAAATTTTAAAGGAAAAGTCCGAGTTTCGGGTCAAGTCGAAAAAAGTTCGAGTTTCGATCAGGAATTTTTTTCGGAAGCGAAGGGGAATAATTTCTGAAGACGCTAGAAATTTTTTCTCCAGCGTTGGCGAAAATTTTGAAAATTTTTTGAAGGCCTTAGGCCAACTTTTTCCGGCGCTGGCACCACTTTATTTTTTTCCTGCAGCGTTGGCGAAAATTTTGAAAATTTTTTGAAGGCCTTAGGCCAACTTTTTCCGGCGCTGGCACCACTTTATTTTTTTCCTGCAGCGCTGGCGAAAATTTTGAAAATTTTTTGAAGGCCTTAGGCCAACTTTTTCCGGCGCTGGCACCACTTTATTTTTTTCCTGCAGCGCTGGCGAAAATTTTGAAAATTTTTTGAAGGCCTTAGGCCAACTTTTTCCGGCGCTGGCACCACTTTATTTTTTTCCTGCAGCGCTGGCGAAAATTTTGAAAATTTTTTGAAGGCCTTAGGCCAACTTTTTCCGGCGCTGGCACCACTTTATTTTTTTCCTGCAGCGCTGGCGAAAATTTTGAAAATTTTTTGAAGGCCTTAGGCCAACTTTTTCCGGCGCTGGCACCACTTTATTTTTTTCCTGCAGCGCTGGCGAAAATTTTGAAAATTTTTTGAAGGCCTTAGGCCAACTTTTTCCGGCGCTGGCACACTTTACTTTTTTTCTGCGGCGCTGGCGAAAATTTTGAGAATTTTTAAAGGCCCAAGGCCAACCAACATACAGCCATGATGTCCTTAATGGAATTTAAAATTTTGGACATATTGCGTCTTTAAACAGTTTCCGTTTTAATTTTAAGCAGGTTTTATTCTCTCAGTTTTTATGACAAATTTTTTTTATGACAATCTCTCAGTTTTATGGAATTTTGACCTATTTTAATTATATATTTTTTGTTCCCATACATATATATTTTTTTTGTTCCTACAGTGTGTAACAAAACTATGGCCCCCCCTAGAAAATTTTAATTTCTTAAGGTTATAATGGTTGAAAATTTTTAAAATTTTTACCAAATATCGAAAATGCAATAAAATGCAATAAAAAATTTTTTTCATTCATTAGAACCTTAATAAATTAAAAATTTTTAGGGGGGCCATAGTATTGTTACACACTGTATATATTTTTCCCATACATACATTTTTATCCTTTGACTTAATTTTAAAAATTTATAAGTTTTATTATTAAATTTTAATTTATTATTTATTTTTTCAATAAATTTTTTAAATAAATCCTTAATTTTTTTGTGTATTATCCGTTTAAATGACGTTAAATATTTTTTAAAAATCAATGTTTCATTTTTCTTTAATATTTCAACAATTGATTTTTGAAGATGGTGCGCCGATAGACATATGATTTGGTTTTGGCTACAATGGAAGACCTTTGAGAAAGCCTGGAGATGATTATCACTATTTTAATTATGGATTTATTTAAGGTTTTTTTGAGAATTTTTTGGGGAATTTTGAGCTCTGGTCCAATTTTCCTATTGTTTCTTGACCTCCCTCTAGTAATGGGAATTTCTTACAATTTTTAGATTTTGCGTATTTTCCATATAGTGATTGGGGTTTTGACCATTTCGAGCCCTAAAAATGGTCCACAGCTGCATCTAGCTATTATATTTGAACTTCCCCACAAGTTGCCCCCATGGATTTTCTTTCTTCGGGACCTATATCTCGGTCTCTGTATGGCTTATCAACTTCATCCTCCCCTCACTTTGTTCGACAAGTCACAATATTCGAAATTTCTTATTAATTTTAGAATCAATATCTATTTAAAAAATGAACTCTCAACAAAAAGAACGGGTGGTTATTGATGATGTAGATCAAGCTCTTTCACTTTTGGACGGCAAAATTAAAAAAGAAGTGACTTCTTGTACTCATGGTCCGAGACAGAAATGTGTTGGTTGTCTTCCTCTTGATGTACGGTTTTCTTTTAATTAGAAATTTTCTTTTGATTGTTTACCATAGGGCCTGATATTTGGGCAGGAAAATACCCTTTAATGTAAGGGCGGCAAAATAATCAGAGATCGGCCTGGGTCTGAACCAAGGCCTGGGGTTTTCCTGTATCCAGAGTCCAGGCCCAGGCATTCTTTGACCTTCCTGGGTTTTTCCTGGACTACGGGCCCAGAATTTAGCCCAGGTCGATAAATCAAACCCAGGAACAGGCTCAGGCTTTTCAAAAATTCTGGCTCTAATAAGGATCTTGACCAAAAACCGAATGTGATTTTTTAATTATTGGGTCACGGCACGCGCCCAATAAATGTGTTCCTATGTCCTGCCCAAGGGACGAGTCGGGTTACCCATACATGAATTCTGATCCAGGAAAATTTTGAAAACCCAATTTGGACCCCAGGCCCGACATTTTCTCAACCCGACCGATTCTGTTCTTCTTTAGAGGCTCGCCTCCTTTAAAGTAATTTTCTTCCTTTTTAGCCATATGATGAAAAATATTTGGCAGATAAAGGCATTAAACACATGTCTTTTCATTCTTATGTTCACAAATTGTCTGATTTGCATGGAAAGGGAACTCGTTCAAAGAATATGCTTGAAACTTTAAATTACAAAATTAATTTGGATTGTCATCGTCACAGGCCTTTTCCTGAAGGAATTTGTACAGAATGTAGACCGCCTACTGTTACGCTTAGTCGACAGGTTTATATTTTATTTTTAATAATAGGTGGTCCATCAATGTTTTTCGGGTGATCTCCGGATTAAATTGTCCTTTAGACCTCAAAAATCTTTTAAGGACCACCTCCAAGCCATTTTTTTGGAGGCTTATTGTTAGAGGGCCGATATCAGGAACCCAGCCCAGAACTGAGAAAACACCGCTCTAACCAGTGTTTTTCTGGTTAGTCGACGAAAAAAACGTGAGACAGGAACCTTAGAACAGTTGAGAGGAGGAACTGGAACCGAGGGAGCAGTGTTTTCCTAGTTTCGGGGACTGACATGAATCGATTCCAGAAACTGTAGAAGGGTCAAAAAGTCAGAACCTAGAGGGCATTGCTCCAGCCAGGGATTTCTCTGGCTTCTCGGACTCCGGCCAAACTAAACCAGCTGTTTTCCCACTCCTTCCCATCCCCGGTTCCTATATTAATTTTTTCCTTTAAATTTTTTAATATTTTTCCAGCCATTTCGTCATGTTGACAATATTGAATTTGAAAATGACTCTATTGTAAATGAATTTTTAAATTTTTGGCGCAATTCAAGTTGTCAACGTATTGGATTTTTAATTGGAAAATATGAACAATTTAGTGAAGTTCCATTGGGGATTAAAGCTGTTGTTTGTGCAATTTATGAGCCTTTACAAAATTCAAATGAAAATTCTGTTGGATTTGAAATTAATGAAAATGGGGAAGAAAATGGTGGGGAGGAGAAAAAGAAAAATTTAAATGTTAAAGTTGATCAACTTTGTTCTTGGTTGGGAATGAAACGTGTTGGCTGGATTTTTACTGATCTTTGGAATGAATCGAGGACTTTGGGGACTGTTAAATGTATTAGAAATGAGGTTTTTTCTTTTAATTGAATAAATAATTTTTGGGGGTTTTGGACGGTCTGTCCCATTTGTTTACTTTTTTTTGCTTATTGCTCATTTTTTAAGGAAAAATTATCATTAATCTATCTCTGTCTATTCAGCTCATTGTCAGAGATGTTTCGGGTTGAGAAATTTGGGATTTCGACGACGGGAAATTTATCTGGCATTTCATCGAAGAAAAGTCCGTATTTGGGGTACCAATTTTCTTTTCTCAAAAATTTTTTCAAATGATTTAAAAAATTTCAAAAAAATTTTTTTTCCTTTTTTCAAGTCAAAAGGAATCGATTTGCATGGATATCAAGACTCCAATCAATGCACAGCAACGGTTGAAGCTAATATTTTGTGTCCAACAAAAACACATCCTGAATTGGCTTGGGCTAGAGAGACGCCATTAAACGAGAAGCATTATATTACTTCTGTTCAATATACGGTTTTTCTTTTAATTTAATTTTTCTAAAAATTAATTAAATTTTTAAGGAGAAAAATGAAAGAGGCGAAGAAGTTTTTCGTGATGGAAGGCCTATGCCTGTTGAATATTTACTTGTTGATGTGCCGTGTGGGGTTCGAAAAGTGCCAAATTATACATTCCCTCGCGGAAAAGTGGAAAAGAATTTCCTGTTGAGAATCGTTCAGAAATTGGACAGACACAGGTTTTTTTAAATATTACTTTGGGGAGTAATTGGCACGCGGGTTATCTGGTATCCAACATTTTTTAGATTCAGAATTTAATCCTAAAGGAAATTTTGAAATACCGATCAAACCTGACCCGAGTTTGTTCCCTACTCGTGCCGTCCTTGATCCCAATCTAAAAAGGGAGTAGGCGTTTTAACTCGACGTGTTGAGATTGTCCGGGATTCGATAATGCTACTACATCAGTTCTGTGATGTATCCCTGGGGATGAGGGTGGGGTTAGATCCGGACTTTTTTCAACTCTTTCCCATCCCCTATTAAATTTTTTTATTTTTCTACAGGAATTAAATGATATCTCAAAATATTTTAATTCGTTTAAATTTCCTGATCAATTTCTTGAAATGGCTTCAAATTTTCATTTTCTCCTATTCCTATATACAAACAATTTTGTTCCATTTTCAAAAGAAGAAATTAAAAATTTGGCTCAAATTGTTGTTAAAAAAGATGAAAATGAAGCTAAAAAATGGTTACAAGAAAGTACAAATTTGGCAACATTAATTATGTTAATTGGAGAAATTGGAAGGGAAATACCTCGAACAAAAATAAAAACAACAACTAAAACAATTGCTACAAGTCAAACAAATAATAATGTTGTTGGTGATGTTGGTGGAAGTGCTGGGGGAAGTAGTAGTGGAAATAATAATAATGAAGCTGGTGGACAACAACAACAACCTGAATGGACTTGCAAGCATTGTTAGTTTGGGGTTTTGGGGGGATATTTTTGGGGATAATATCTAGGGGATTTTTTGGTGTTATAATTATAAATTTTGGGATTAATAAAATGCTAATGCATTAATTTCCACCTCCCACCCATTACCATCGTCATCAACCTGGGCACTGACACTGTTCCTTTCCCCAATTAATCCTCTAGCTTTTACTAGGCGCTGTTGGATCCAGCCATGTTCATGTACATTCCGCCATACCAGAGTCCTAAAAGTATTTTCTAAAACGGGTAATCCGTCAAAGAAGGGCTCATTGGAACAGTCCTCTCTACCCCAACCTATAAACTTTAATTATTATTTTTTTAATAGGTACAATGTTAAATCCAGAGAATTTGGTTGATTGTTCTATGTGCAGTTTGCCTCGAAATTGAGAGAGTTTATTTAAAAAATTGTTTTTCTACCTGACTGGTCTTTTTTTCAATGTGAGAATTTGATGAAAAATATTTTTTTTCTTTTAATTTATTTCTTAAAAAAGACAAAAAATTGCAAATAAATACATATTTTTTTTGGATTATATATTTAAATAAAATTTTAATAATTTTTTTTCTTTGGGTATTTTTTTTTAATGAAAGGCTGTCCCTTCATACTTATTTTAATCCTTACTATGAGAGTTCCAACTTTTCACATGGCCGGGCCAATCAATCCAATTATAAAAAAGATGCGGCATCACGAGAGCTTTCGAAAGATATGTAAATTTATCCGTAATATTAATATTAGAAAAAGTTATGGCCAGAAAACTCTTCGTTCGGCGAGACTCAAACGTCCCCTAAACTTTTATGAGATAAAAATTATCAAAATTAGAAAAAAATTAAGGGAAAAATAGTGTAGTCAGTGAACAAAATAAAAAGGGTGTATGCGGTCATTTTAGTGCTGAATATTGAGAGCGTGTTGGTTACTGTAATAGAATTGAAAAATAATTAAAGTAAATTTTAAAATCAGAATAGATAAATCAAAAGAGAATAAATCGTTTAATAAATATATTCTCTTTTTAAGTAAGCATCAGACTGGTGATTGACGTTCCGTAATCATAATCTCAAGAAAATGATTTCCTGATTTTTAGAGAAATTATAAAAAAGAAATAGTGTAGTTAGAGAAAAAAAGTATATTAGTAATTGTGGCCAGTTCGGTGCCCATTTTGAGAGCGAATGGCAAGTTAAATCACAGGAACACCGATGATCACCGGACACCGATGATCACCGAACACCGATGATCACCGGAACACCGATGATCACCGGAACACCGATGATCACCGGACACCGATGATCACCGGACACCGATGATCACCGAACACCGATGATCACCGGAACACCGATGATCACCGGAACACCGATGATCACCGGAAAACCGATGATCACCGGAACACCGATGATCACCGGAAACCGATGATCACCGGAACACCGATGATCACCGGAACACCGATGATCACCGGAAACCGATGATCACCGGAACACCGATGATCACCGGAACACCGATGATCACCGGAAACCGATGATCACCGGAACACCGATGATCACCGGACACCGATGATCACCGAACACCGATGATCACCGGAACACCGATGATCACCGGAACACCGATGATCACCGGACACCGATGATCACCGGACACCGATGATCACCGAACACCGATGATCACCGGAACACCGATGATCACCGGAACACCGATGATCACCGGAAAACCGATGATCACCGGAACACCGATGATCACCGGAAACCGATGATCACCGGAACACCGATGATCACCGGAACACCGATGATCACCGGAAACCGATGATCACCGGAACACCGATGATCACCGGAAAACCGATGATCACCGGAACACCGATGATCACCGGACACCGATGATCACCGGAACACCGATGATCACCGGAACACCGATGATCACCGGACACCGATGATCACCGGAACACCGATGATCACCGGACACCGATGATCACCGGAACACCGATGATCACCGGACACCGATGATCACCGGAAAACCGATGATCACCGGACACCGATGATCACCGGAACACCGATGATCACCGGAACACCGATGATCACCGGAACACCGATGATCACCGGAACACCGATGATCACCGGACACCGATGATCACCGGAAAACCGATGATCACCGGAAAACCGATGATCACCGGAACACCGATGATCACCGGACACCGATGATCA
The DNA here is from genome assembly GCA_036172955.1 of Meloidogyne arenaria. Lineage (NCBI taxonomy): Eukaryota > Metazoa > Nematoda > Chromadorea > Rhabditida > Meloidogynidae > Meloidogyne > Meloidogyne arenaria. The sequence continues at coordinate 5,726,470 of JARQAB010000017.1, forward strand.
CCGGACACCGATGATCACCGAAACACCGATGATCACCGGAAAACCGATGATCACCGGAACACCGATGATCACCGGAAAACCGATGATCACCGGAACACCGATGATCACCGGAAAACCGATGATCACCGGAACACCGATGATCACCGGAACACCGATGATCACCGGACACCGATGATCACCGGAAAACCGATGATCACCGGACACCGATGATCACCGGAACACCGATGATCACCGGAAAACCGATGATCACCGGAAAACCGATGATCACCGGAACACCGATGATCACCGGACACCGATGATCACCGGACACCGATGATCACCGGAACACCGATGATCACCGGAACACCGATGATCACCGGACACCGATGATCACCGGAACACCGATGATCACCGGACACCGATGATCACCGGACACCGATGATCACCGGAACACCGATGATCACCGGACACCGATGATCACCGGAACACCGATGATCACCGGAAAACCGATGATCACCGGACACCGATGATCACCGGACACCGATGATCACCGGACACCGATGATCACCGGAAAACCGATGATCACCGGAACACCGATGATCACCGGAACACCGATGATCACCGGAACACCGATGATCACCGGAAAACCGATGATCACCGGAAAACCGATGATCACCGGACACCGATGATCACCGGACACCGATGATCACCGGAACACCGATGATCACCGGAACACCGATGATCACCGGACACCGATGATCACCGGAACACCGATGATCACCGGACACCGATGATCACCGGAAACCGATGATCACCGGAACACCGATGATCACCGGAACACCGATGATCACCGGAACACCGATGATCACCGGACACCGATGATCACCGGACACCGATGATCACCGGAACACCGATGATCACCGGACACCGATGATCACCGGAACACCGATGATCACCGGAACACCGATGATCACCGGACACCGATGATCACCGGAACACCGATGATCACCGGAAAACCGATGATCACCGGAAAACCGATGATCACCGGACACCGATGATCACCGGAACACCGATGATCACCGGAACACCGATGATCACCGGAAAACCGATGATCACCGGACACCGATGATCACCGAACACAGATGATCACCGGAACACCGATGATCACCGGAACACCGATGATCACCGGAAAACCGATGATCACCGGACACCGATGATCACCGAACACCGATGATCACCGGACACCGATGATCACCGGAACACCGATGATCACCGGAACACCGATGATCACCGGAAAACCGATGATCACCGGACACCGATGATCACCGAACACCGATGATCACCGGAACACCGATGATCACCGGAACACCGATGATCACCGGAAAACCGATGATCACCGGAACACCGAAGATCACCGGAAACCGATGATCACCGGAACACCGATGATCACCGGAACACCGATGATCACCGGAAACCGATGATCACCGGAACACCGATGATCACCGGAAAACCGATGATCACCGGAACACCGATGATCACCGGACACCGATGATCACCGGAACACCGATGATCACCGGAACACCGATGATCACCGGACACCGATGATCACCGGAACACCGATGATCACCGGACACCGATGATCACCGGAACACCGATGATCACCGGACACCGATGATCACCGGAAAACCGATGATCACCGGACACCGATGATCACCGGAACACCGATGATCACCGGAACACCGATGATCACCGGAACACCGATGATCACCGGAACACCGATGATCACCGGACACCGATGATCACCGGAAAACCGATGATCACCGGAAAACCGATGATCACCGGAACACCGATGATCACCGGACACCGATGATCACCGGACACCGATGATCACCGGACACCGATGATCACCGAAACACCGATGATCACCGGAAAACCGATGATCACCGGAACACCGATGATCACCGGAAAACCGATGATCACCGGAACACCGATGATCACCGGAAAACCGATGATCACCGGAACACCGATGATCACCGGAACACCGATGATCACCGGACACCGATGATCACCGGAAAACCGATGATCACCGGACACCGATGATCACCGGAACACCGATGATCACCGGAAAACCGATGATCACCGGAAAACCGATGATCACCGGAACACCGATGATCACCGGACACCGATGATCACCGGACACCGATGATCACCGGAACACCGATGATCACCGGAACACCGATGATCACCGGACACCGATGATCACCGGACACCGATGATCACCGGAACACCGATGATCACCGGACACCGATGATCACCGGACACCGATGATCACCGGAACACCGATGATCACCGGACACCGATGATCACCGGAACACCGATGATCACCGGAAAACCGATGATCACCGGACACCGATGATCACCGGACACCGATGATCACCGGACACCGATGATCACCGGAAAACCGATGATCACCGGAACACCGATGATCACCGGAACACCGATGATCACCGGAACACCGATGATCACCGGAAAACCGATGATCACCGGAAAACCGATGATCACCGGACACCGATGATCACCGGACACCGATGATCACCGGAACACCGATGATCACCGGAACACCGATGATCACCGGACACCGATGATCACCGGAACACCGATGATCACCGGACACCGATGATCACCGGAAACCGATGATCACCGGAACACCGATGATCACCGGAACACCGATGATCACCGGAACACCGATGATCACCGGACACCGATGATCACCGGACACCGATGATCACCGGAACACCGATGATCACCGGACACCGATGATCACCGGAACACCGATGATCACCGGAACACCGATGATCACCGGACACCGATGATCACCGGAACACCGATGATCACCGGAAAACCGATGATCACCGGAAAACCGATGATCACCGGACACCGATGATCACCGGAACACCGATGATCACCGGAACACCGATGATCACCGGAAAACCGATGATCACCGGACACCGATGATCACCGAACACAGATGATCACCGGAACACCGATGATCACCGGAACACCGATGATCACCGGAAAACCGATGATCACCGGACACCGATGATCACCGAACACCGATGATCACCGGACACCGATGATCACCGGAACACCGATGATCACCGGAACACCGATGATCACCGGAAAACCGATGATCACCGGACACCGATGATCACCGAACACCGATGATCACCGGAACACCGATGATCACCGGAACACCGATGATCACCGGACACCGATGATCACCGGACACCGATGATCACCGAACACCGATGATCACCGGAACACCGATGATCACCGGAACACCGATGATCACCGGAAAACCGATGATCACCGGAACACCGATGATCACCGGAAACCGATGATCACCGGAACACCGATGATCACCGGAACACCGATGATCACCGGAAACCGATGATCACCGGAACACCGATGATCACCGGAACACCGATGATCACCGGAAACCGATGATCACCGGAACACCGATGATCACCGGAACACCGATGATCACCGGAAAACCGATGATCACCGGAACACCGATGATCACCGGACACCGATGATCACCGGAACACCGATGATCACCGGAACACCGATGATCACCGGAACACCGATGATCACCGGACACCGATGATCACCGGAACACCGATGATCACCGGACACCGATGATCACCAGAACACCGATGATCACCGGACACCGATGATCACCGGAAAACCGATGATCACCGGACACCGATGATCACCGGAACACCGATGATCACCGGAACACCGATGATCACCGGAACACCGATGATCACCGGAACACCGATGATCACCGGACACCGATGATCACCGGAAAACCGATGATCACCGGAAAACCGATGATCACCGGAACACCGATGATCACCGGACACCGATGATCACCGGACACCGATGATCACCGGACACCGATGATCACCGAAACACCGATGATCACCGGAAAACCGATGATCACCGGAACACCGATGATCACCGGAAAACCGATGATCACCGGAACACCGATGATCACCGGAAAACCGATGATCACCGGAACACCGATGATCACCGGAACACCGATGATCACCGGACACCGATGATCACCGGAAAACCGATGATCACCGGACACCGATGATCACCGGAACACCGATGATCACCGGAAAACCGATGATCACCGGAACACCGATGATCACCGGACACCGATGATCACCGGAAAACCGATGATCACCGGAACACCGATGATCACCGGACACCGATGATCACCGGACACCGATGATCACCGGAACACCGATGATCACCGGACACCGATGATCACCGGACACCGATGATCACCGGAACACCGATGATCACCGGACACCGATGATCACCGGAACACCGATGATCACCGGAAAACCGATGATCACCGGACACCGATGATCACCGGACACCGATGATCACCGGACACCGATGATCACCGGAAAACCGATGATCACCGGAACACCGATGATCACCGGAACACCGATGATCACCGGAAAACCGATGATCACCGGAAAACCGATGATCACCGGACACCGATGATCACCGGACACCGATGATCACCGGAACACCGATGATCACCGGAACACCGATGATCACCGGACACCGATGATCACCGGAAAACCGATGATCACCGGAAAACCGATGATCACCGGACACCGATGATCACCGGAACACCGATGATCACCGGAACACCGATGATCACCGGAAAACCGATGATCACCGGACACCGATGATCACCGAACACAGATGATCACCGGAACACCGATGATCACCGGAACACCGATGATCACCGGAAAACCGATGATCACCGGACACCGATGATCACCGGAACACCGATGATCACCGGAACACCGATGATCACCGGAAAACCGATGATCACCGGACACCGATGATCACCGAACACAGATGATCACCGGAACACCGATGATCACCGGAACACCGATGATCACCGGAAAACCGATGATCACCGGACACCGATGATCACCGAACACCGATGATCACCGGACACCGATGATCACCGGAACACCGATGATCACCGGAACACCGATGATCACCGGAAAACCGATGATCACCGGACACCGATGATCACCGAACACCGATGATCACCGGAACACCGATGATCACCGGACACCGATGATCACCGGACACCGATGATCACCGGACACCGATGATCACCGAACACCGATGATCACCGGAACACCGATGATCACCGGAACACCGATGATCACCGGAAAACCGATGATCACCGGAACACCGATGATCACCGGAAACCGATGATCACCGGAACACCGATGATCACCGGAACACCGATGATCACCGGAAACCGATGATCACCGGAACACCGATGATCACCGGAACACCGATGATCACCGGAACACCGATGATCACCGGACACCGATGATCACCGGAACACCGATGATCACCGGAACACCGATGATCACCGGACACCGATGATCACCGGAAAACCGATGATCACCGGAAAACCGATGATCACCGGACACCGATGATCACCGGAACACCGATGATCACCGGAACACCGATGATCACCGGAAAACCGATGATCACCGGACACCGATGATCACCGAACACAGATGATCACCGGAACACCGATGATCACCGGAACACCGATGATCACCGGAAAACCGATGATCACCGGACACCGATGATCACCGGAACACCGATGATCACCGGAACACCGATGATCACCGGAAAACCGATGATCACCGGACACCGATGATCACCGAACACAGATGATCACCGGAACACCGATGATCACCGGAACACCGATGATCACCGGAAAACCGATGATCACCGGACACCGATGATCACCGAACACCGATGATCACCGGACACCGATGATCACCGGAACACCGATGATCACCGGAACACCGATGATCACCGGAAAACCGATGATCACCGGACACCGATGATCACCGAACACCGATGATCACCGGAACACCGATGATCACCGGACACCGATGATCACCGGACACCGATGATCACCGGACACCGATGATCACCGAACACCGATGATCACCGGAACACCGATGATCACCGGAACACCGATGATCACCGGAAAACCGATGATCACCGGAACACCGATGATCACCGGAAACCGATGATCACCGGAACACCGATGATCACCGGAACACCGATGATCACCGGAAACCGATGATCACCGGAACACCGATGATCACCGGAACACCGATGATCACCGGAAACCGATGATCACCGGAACACCGATGATCACCGGAACACCGATGATCACCGGAAACCGATGATCACCGGAAACCGATGATCACCGGAACACCGATGATCACCGGACACCGATGATCACCGGACACCGATGATCACCGGAACACCGATGATCACCGGACACCGATGATCACCGGAACACCGATGATCACCGGACACCGATGATCACCGGAACACCGATGATCACCGGAACACCGATGATCACCGGAACACCGATGATCACCGGAACACCGATGATCACCGGAACACCGATGATCACCGGAACACCGATGATCACCGGAACACCGATGATCACCGGAAACCGATGATCACCGGAACACCGATGATCACCGGAACACCGATGATCACCGGAAAACCGATGATCACCGGAACACCGATGATCACCGGAAAACCGATGATCACCGGACACCGATGATCACCGGAACACCGATGATCACCGGAAACCGATGATCACCGGAACACCGATGATCACCGGAACACCGATGATCACCGGACACCGATGATCACCGGAAACCGATGATCACCGGAACACCGATGATCACCGGAACACCGATGATCACCGGAACACCGATGATCACCGGAAAACCGATGATCACCGGAACACCGATGATCACCGGAAAACCGATGATCACCGGACACCGATGATCACCGAACACCGATGATCACCGGAACACCGATGATCACCGGACACCGATGATCACCGGACACCGATGATCACCGGAAAACCGATGATCACCGGAACACCGATGATCACCGGAACACCGATGATCACCGGAAAACCGATGATCACCGGAAAACCGATGATCACCGGACACCGATGATCACCGGACACCGATGATCACCGGAACACCGATGATCACCGGAACACCGATGATCACCGGACACCGATGATCACCGGAAAACCGATGATCACCGGAAAACCGATGATCACCGGACACCGATGATCACCGGAACACCGATGATCACCGGAACACCGATGATCACCGGAAAACCGATGATCACCGGACACCGATGATCACCGAACACAGATGATCACCGGAACACCGATGATCACCGGAACACCGATGATCACCGGAAAACCGATGATCACCGGACACCGATGATCACCGGAACACCGATGATCACCGGAACACCGATGATCACCGGAAAACCGATGATCACCGGACACCGATGATCACCGAACACAGATGATCACCGGAACACCGATGATCACCGGAACACCGATGATCACCGGAAAACCGATGATCACCGGACACCGATGATCACCGAACACCGATGATCACCGGACACCGATGATCACCGGAACACCGATGATCACCGGAACACCGATGATCACCGGAAAACCGATGATCACCGGACACCGATGATCACCGAACACCGATGATCACCGGAACACCGATGATCACCGGACACCGATGATCACCGGACACCGATGATCACCGAACACCGATGATCACCGGAACACCGATGATCACCGGAACACCGATGATCACCGGAAAACCGATGATCACCGGAACACCGATGATCACCGGAAACCGATGATCACCGGAACACCGATGATCACCGGAACACCGATGATCACCGGAAACCGATGATCACCGGAACACCGATGATCACCGGAACACCGATGATCACCGGAAACCGATGATCACCGGAACACCGATGATCACCGGAACACCGATGATCACCGGAACACCGATGATCACCGGAAACCGATGATCACCGGAAACCGATGATCACCGGAACACCGATGATCACCGGACACCGATGATCACCGGACACCGATGATCACCGGAACACCGATGATCACCGGACACCGATGATCACCGGAACACCGATGATCACCGGACACCGATGATCACCGGAACACCGATGATCACCGGAACACCGATGATCACCGGAACACCGATGATCACCGGAACACCGATGATCACCGGAACACCGATGATCACCGGAACACCGATGATCACCGGAACACCGATGATCACCGGAAACCGATGATCACCGGAACACCGATGATCACCGGAACACCGATGATCACCGGAAAACCGATGATCACCGGAACACCGATGATCACCGGAAAACCGATGATCACCGGACACCGATGATCACCGGAACACCGATGATCACCGGAAACCGATGATCACCGGAACACCGATGATCACCGGAACACCGATGATCACCGGAACACCGATGATCACCGGAACACCGATGATCACCGGACACCGATGATCACCGGAAACCGATGATCACCGGAACACCGATGATCACCGGAACACCGATGATCACCGGAACACCGATGATCACCGGAAAACCGATGATCACCGGAACACCGATGATCACCGGAAAACCGATGATCACCGGACACCGATGATCACCGAACACCGATGATCACCGGAACACCGATGATCACCGGAACACCGATGATCACCGGAACACCGATGATCACCGGAAAACCGATGATCACCGGACACCGATGATCACCGAACACCGATGATCACCGGAACACCGATGATCACCGGAAAACCGATGATCACCGGAACACCGATGATCACCGGAACACCGATGATCACCGGAACACCGATGATCACCGGAACACCGATGATCACCGGAAAACCGATGATCACCGGAAAACCGATGATCACCGGAACACCGATGATCACCGGAACACCGATGATCACCGGAACACCGATGATCACCGGAAAACCGATGATCACCGGAAAACCGATGATCACCGGAAAACCGATGATCACCGGAACACCGATGATCACCGGAACACCGATGATCACCGGAAAACCGATGATCACCGGAACACCGATGATCACCGGAAAACCGATGATCACCGGACACCGATGATCACCGAACACCGATGATCACCGGAACACCGATGATCACCGGAACACCGATGATCACCGGAACACCGATGATCACCGGAAAACCGATGATCACCGGAAAACCGATGATCACCGGAACACCGATGATCACCGGAACACCGATGATCACCGGAAAACCGATGATCACCGGAACACCGATGATCACCGGAACACCGATGATCACCGGAACACCGATGATCACCGGAAAACCGATGATCACCGGAAAACCGATGATCACCGGAACACCGATGATCACCGGAACACCGATGATCACCGGAACACCGATGATCACCGGAAAACCGATGATCACCGGAAAACCGATGATCACCGGAACACCGATGATCACCGGAAAACCGATGATCTCTCAATTCCGAGGCAAACTACACATCGAACAATCAACCAAATTCTCTGGATTTAACATTGTACCTATTAAAAAAATAATTAAAGTTTATAGGTTCGAGGGAGAGAGGATTGTTACAATGAGCACCTTTTTGAAGGACTACCCATTTTAGACAAATACTCTTGGGCCCTTGTAATGGGGAATGTAAGATGAATGAAACTGGGGCTAACGGGGCATCTGTCAGAGGCTTAATCAGGTTTGATCGGTGTTTTCAAAATTTCCTTTAAAATTAAATTACGGATCTAAAAAATGTCGGATACCAGATAACCCGCGTGCCAATTATTCCCCAAAATAATATTTAAAAAAAACCTGTGTCTGTCCAATTTCTGAACGATTCTCAACAGGAAATTCTTTTCCACTTTTCCGCGAGGGAATGTATAATTTGGCACTTTTCGAACCCCACACGGCACATCAACAAGTAAATATTCAACAGGCATAGGCCTTCCATCACGAAAAACTTCTTCGCCTCTTTCATTTTTCTCCTTAAAAATTTAATTAATTTTTAGAAAAATTAAATTAAAAGAAAAACCGTATATTGAACAGAAGTAATATAATGCTTCTCGTTTAATGGCGTCTCTCTAGCCCAAGCCAATTCAGGATGTGTTTTTGTTGGACACAAAATATTAGCTTCAACCGTTGCTGTGCATTGATTGGAGTCTTGATATCCATGCAAATCGATTCCTTTTGACTTGAAAAAAGGAAAAAAAATTTTTTTGAAATTTTTTAAATCATTTGAAAAAATTTTTGAGAAAAGAAAATTGGTACCCCAAATACGGACTTTTCTTCGATGAAATGCCAGATAAATTTCCCGTCGTCGAAATCCCAAATTTCTCAACCCGAAACATCTCTGACAATGAGCTGAATAGACAGAGATAGATTAATGATAATTTTTCCTTAAAAAATGAGCAATAAGCAAAAAAAAGTAAACAAATGGGACAGACCGTCCAAAACCCCCAAAAATTATTTATTCAATTAAAAGAAAAAACCTCATTTCTAATACATTTAACAGTCCCCAAAGTCCTCGATTCATTCCAAAGATCAGTAAAAATCCAGCCAACACGTTTCATTCCCAACCAAGAACAAAGTTGATCAACTTTAACATTTAAATTTTTCTTTTTCTCCTCCCCACCATTTTCTTCCCCATTTTCATTAATTTCAAATCCAACAGAATTTTCATTTGAATTTTGTAAAGGCTCATAAATTGCACAAACAACAGCTTTAATCCCCAATGGAACTTCACTAAATTGTTCATATTTTCCAATTAAAAATCCAATACGTTGACAACTTGAATTGCGCCAAAAATTTAAAAATTCATTTACAATAGAGTCATTTTCAAATTCAATATTGTCAACATGACGAAATGGCTGGAAAAATATTAAAAAATTTAAAGGAAAAAATTAATATAGGAACCGGGGATGGGAAGGAGTGGGAAAACAGCTGGTTTAGTTTGGCCGGAGTCCGAGAAGCCAGAGAAATCCCTGGCTGGAGCAATGCCCTCTAGGTTCTGACTTTTTGACCCTTCTACAGTTTCTGGAATCGATTCATGTCAGTCCCCGAAACTAGGAAAACACTGCTCCCTCGGTTCCAGTTCCTCCTCTCAACTGTTCTAAGGTTCCTGTCTCACGTTTTTTTCGTCGACTAACCAGAAAAACACTGGTTAGAGCGGTGTTTTCTCAGTTCTGGGCTGGGTTCCTGATATCGGCCCTCTAACAATAAGCCTCCAAAAAAATGGCTTGGAGGTGGTCCTTAAAAGATTTTTGAGGTCTAAAGGACAATTTAATCCGGAGATCACCCGAAAAACATTGATGGACCACCTATTATTAAAAATAAAATATAAACCTGTCGACTAAGCGTAACAGTAGGCGGTCTACATTCTGTACAAATTCCTTCAGGAAAAGGCCTGTGACGATGACAATCCAAATTAATTTTGTAATTTAAAGTTTCAAGCATATTCTTTGAACGAGTTCCCTTTCCATGCAAATCAGACAATTTGTGAACATAAGAATGAAAAGACATGTGTTTAATGCCTTTATCTGCCAAATATTTTTCATCATATGGCTAAAAAGGAAGAAAATTACTTTAAAGGAGGCGAGCCTCTAAAGAAGAACAGAATCGGTCGGGTTGAGAAAATGTCGGGCCTGGGGTCCAAATTGGGTTTTCAAAATTTTCCTGGATCAGAATTCATGTATGGGTAACCCGACTCGTCCCTTGGGCAGGACATAGGAACACATTTATTGGGCGCGTGCCGTGACCCAATAATTAAAAAATCACATTCGGTTTTTGGTCAAGATCCTTATTAGAGCCAGAATTTTTGAAAAGCCTGAGCCTGTTCCTGGGTTTGATTTATCGACCTGGGCTAAATTCTGGGCCCGTAGTCCAGGAAAAACCCAGGAAGGTCAAAGAATGCCTGGGCCTGGACTCTGGATACAGGAAAACCCCAGGCCTTGGTTCAGACCCAGGCCGATCTCTGATTATTTTGCCGCCCTTACATTAAAGGGTATTTTCCTGCCCAAATATCAGGCCCTATGGTAAACAATCAAAAGAAAATTTCTAATTAAAAGAAAACCGTACATCAAGAGGAAGACAACCAACACATTTCTGTCTCGGACCATGAGTACAAGAAGTCACTTCTTTTTTAATTTTGCCGTCCAAAAGTGAAAGAGCTTGATCTACATCATCAATAACCACCCGTTTTCTGGCCATAACTTTTTCTAATATTAATATTACGGATAAATTTACATATCTTTCGAAAGCTCTCGTGATGCCGCATCTTTTTTATAATTGGATTGATTGGCCCGGCCATGTGAAAAGTTGGAACTCTCATAGTAAGGATTAAAATAAGTATGAAGGGACAGCCTTTCATTAAAAAAAAATACCCAAAGAAAAAAAATTATTAAAATTTTATTTAAATATATAATCCAAAAAAAATATGTATTTATTTGCAATTTTTTGTCTTTTTTAAGAAATAAATTAAAAGAAAAAAAATATTTTTCATCAAATTCTCACATTGAAAAAAAGACCAGTCAGGTAGAAAAACAATTTTTTAAATAAACTCTCTCAATTTCGAGGCAAACTGCACATAGAACAATCAACCAAATTCTCTGGATTTAACATTGTACCTATTAAAAAAATAATAATTAAAGTTTATAGGTTGGGGTAGAGAGGACTGTTCCAATGAGCCCTTCTTTGACGGATTACCCGTTTTAGAAAATACTTTTAGGACTCTGGTATGGCGGAATGTACATGAACATGGCTGGATCCAACAGCGCCTAGTAAAAGCTAGAGGATTAATTGGGGAAAGGAACAGTGTCAGTGCCCAGGTTGATGACGATGGTAATGGGTGGGAGGTGGAAATTAATGCATTAGCATTTTATTAATCCCAAAATTTATAATTATAACACCAAAAAATCCCCTAGATATTATCCCCAAAAATATCCCCCCAAAACCCCAAACTAACAATGCTTGCAAGTCCATTCAGGTTGTTGTTGTTGTCCACCAGCTTCATTATTATTATTTCCACTACTACTTCCCCCAGCACTTCCACCAACATCACCAACAACATTATTATTTGTTTGACTTGTAGCAATTGTTTTAGTTGTTGTTTTTATTTTTGTTCGAGGTATTTCCCTTCCAATTTCTCCAATTAACATAATTAATGTTGCCAAATTTGTACTTTCTTGTAACCATTTTTTAGCTTCATTTTCATCTTTTTTAACAACAATTTGAGCCAAATTTTTAATTTCTTCTTTTGAAAATGGAACAAAATTGTTTGTATATAGGAATAGAAGAAAATGAAAATTTGAAGCCATTTCAAGAAATTGTTCAGGAAATTTAAACGAATTAAAATATTTGGAGATATCATTCAATTCCTGTAGAAAAAATAAAAAAATTTTTTAATAGGAGATGGGAAAGGGCTGAAAAAAGTCCGGATTTAACCCCACCCCCGGGGATACACTACAGAGCCAATGTAGCATTATCAAATCCCGGACAATCTCAACACGTCAAGAGCTAAAATTCCTACTCCCTTTTAGATTTGGATAAAGGATGTCACGGGTAGGGAAAACCTCGGGTCAGGTTTGATCGGTCGTTTTCAAAATTTCCTTTAGGATTAAATTCCGGATCTAAAAAAATGTCGGATACCAGATAACCCATGTCAATCTCATGTAAAATTACTCTCCAAAATAATATTTAAAAAAACCTGTGTCTGTCCAATTTCTGAACGATTTTCAACAGGAAATTCTTTTCCTTCTTTTCCTCGAGGAAATGTATAATTTGGCACTTTTCGAACCCCACACGGCACATCAACAAGTAAATATTCAACAGGCATAGGCCTCCCATCACGAAAAACTTCTTCGCCTCTTTCATTCTTCTCCTGAAAAATTTAATTAATTTTAAAGAAAAATTAAATTTAAAAAAAACCGTATATTGAACAGAAGTAATATAATGCTTCTCGTTTAATGGCGTCTCTCTAGCCCAAGCCAATTCAGGATGTGTTTTTGTTGGACACAAAATATTTGCCTCAACCATTGCTGTGCATTGATTGGAGACTTGATATCCGTGCAAATCGATTCCTTTTGACTTGAAAAAGGAAAAAAATTTTTGACAATTTTCAAAAATTTTTAAAATCTTTAAAAAATTCGAAAATATATTCAAAGAATTTTAAAAAAATTTTTATGAAAAAGAATTTTCCTTACAGAATTTCCTGATGCAACAACAGTAACAAATTTAGAACCAAAATAACCAGTATCACAATAATTTGTAGCATTTTTAAAGTGTGATTGTAAATTGCCAGCAGTTATACATTCAGAAGCAGAAAGTAAAAATGAATCCTAAAAATAAAAAATGTTAAAAAATTCTGTGTGTGATGTTTTGCAGGATTTCCGTCCCATTCTTGGAATGGATAGCACGGACTAAATCATGGAGTTTACCCGAAATCTATCTAAAAATGGTAGAGACAGCCCACCAAAAAACCCCAAAAAAATTATTTATTAAAAAGAAAAAACCTCATTTCTAATACATTTAACAGTCCCCAAAGTCCTCGATTCATTCCAAAGATCAGTAAAAATCCAGCCAACACGTTTCATTCCCAACCAAGAACAAAGTTGATCAACTTTAACATTTAAATTCTTCCTTTTCTCCCCATTTTCATTAATTTCAAATCCAACAGAATTTTCATTTGAATTTTGTAAAGGCTCATAAATTGCACAAACAACAGCTTTAATCCCCAATGGAACTTCACTAAATTGTTCATATTTTCCAATTAAAAATCCAATACGTTGACAATTTGAATTACGCCAAAAATTTAAAAATTCGTTTACAATAGAGTCATTTTCAAATTCAATATTGTCAACATGACGAAATGGCTTGAAAATATTAAAATTTAAAGGAAAAAAATTAATATAGGAAACAGGGATGGAAAGGGATGGGAAAACAGTCGGTCAAGTTCGGCCGAAGTCCGAGAAATCAGAGACATCTCTGGTTGGAGCAGTGTCCTCTAGGTTCTGACTTTTCGACGGTTCCTGAAATCGGTTCAGTCCCCGAAACTAGGAAAACACTAGTCTCTTGGTTCCACTTTCGAATGTTCCATGGTTCTCGTCTCAATATTTGACTAACCAGAAAAACACTGGTTGGAGCAGTGTTCTCTCAGTTCTGGGGTTGGTTCCTGTTATCGGTCCTCTAAGCCTCTAAAAGAATGCACTAAAAGAATGAGGTGGCCATTAAAGATTTAATTTAACCCGAAGATCATCCGAAAAACTTGATGGACTAACTATTATTAAAAATTAAATTTAATTACCTGTCGACTAAGCGTAACAGTAGGCGGTCTACATTCTGTACAAATTCCTTCAGGAAAAGGCCTGTGACGATGACAATCCAAATTAATTTTGTAATTCAAAGTTTCAAGCATATTTTTTGAACGTGTTCCCTTTCCATGCAAATCAGACAATTTGTGAACATAAGAATGAAAGGACATGTGTTTAATGCCTTTATCTGCCAAATATTTTTCATCATATGGCTGAAAAAGAGGGAAATAATTGAGAAAAAATCTTAAATCTCTAGAATTGAGACAGGGTTGGGCTGGGCCAGAAAAAATGTCGGGTTAGGTTTTGGGCTAGGGTAGGTGGATACGTTCCTCCAGATACCAAAGTCTGAATGTCGAAAATCTTCAGTTCAGATATCCGAGGGAGCTCACAAGATTCGCCCACCTTAACCTAGACCTATTAATAAAAAAACTAGATTTTGGTTCCTGGGTCATCTACAAGGATTTTCCCTAACTAAAGGTCAGTTCTTATGTCAAAAATAAGCAAAAAATTAATTAAAAGAAAACCGAACATCAAGAGGAAGACAACCAACACATTTCTGTCTCGGACCATGAGTACAAGAAGTCCCTTCTTTTTTAATTTTACCGTCCAAAAGTGAAAGAGCTTGATCTACATCATCAATAACCACCCGTTCTTTTTGTTGAGAGTTCATTTTTTAAATAAATTAGGTTTCTAAAATTAGTAAAAAATTTCGAATAGTGTGATTTGTAAACAAGGTGAGGCGATGAAGTAAATACGATATTCAGGGATCGAGAAACCCCATAGGGGCAATTTGTGGGGAAGTTCAAAATGAAAGTGATAGGTCAGTGTAGTCAGCGGTGGACCGAGTTATAAGGCTCGAAATGGTCAAAAAACACGAGGGAGGAGGGCGGGAAGGGAGTAAGCTAATTTTTGGGCCAGAAATTCGAATACGCAACAGCTCATTAAAAAGAGCCCGGTCGAACAAAAAACCCATTCACCAACAAGTCACAATACCCAAAAAAATATTCAAAAAATTACTACAAAATAATTTTAAAAAATTTCAAAAATAATTATCAGCAAAAAAACTAAGATTTAAAAACCGAAACAAAGAGAAAAGAAATATTTTTATTCACAAAACAAAACTAACATTAAAATAAGTATATGATCAATCAAAATGATGATATTGAGGAAAATAGCGATCGGATTTCTTTTTTTATTTATCGATTCTTTACTTTTATGTTCTCACTTCTTACCAATTATTTAACCCTCTAACCGCTCTTAAAGAGAAGAATGGCAACTTGGCCCAAGTAGAAGTAGATGAAGTGCTTGGTCTCATGCCTGAAAATTGTTGAATGTTAAAGAATTGTCAGAAAGTCAAAAATTTCTGACACATGCCCAGAGGCTTAGAAAAAAATTTAAAAAAAAATTCAAAAAAACTAACGTGACGTATGATCCAAAATTGCGCCCAACAATGCAATGCCATGTCGGGTTGAACTTCTTATCGAATTCCTTCTTGATATAGGCAGCAATGTCCTTCTCGATATTATACCTGAAAATTTCAAAAATTTTCAAAAAAATTTTCTTTTCTCGTTTACTTTTCAAGAGCCTGAGTTGCACAATCAATCGCCTCAGTTTGCATTTCTTCCGTCATATCGGCATTTTTAATAACTGCCTTTCTATCACCCATTTTTTTTCTTTGGCAAAAAGTTTTTTGGTCGCAAGAAAATATAAAGAGAGTCTCTGAAAATAAACAAAAATTTGAGAGCTTAGAAAAATGTTAGAAAAAAAAAAAAGAATCAAAAAAATATCGAATGAATAAAAACAACGCGGAAATCGGCTTTTATACCCGAAAAACGATGTGTGACGGACGAAATGCGAAATTTTGCCCTTCTGACCGAAGTGAAATGTGACATTTTGGATTTTCACCCCAGTGGACGTTTCGTGACCAGAATAAAAAATAGACGGCCTTTTTATAACTAAAAGCTTATCGTAGCCTTAAAAAGAAGTTTCAAGGGGTTTGAGCTTAAGTAATTTTAAGTTTAAAATGTTCTCTAAAAAGCTTAAATATGAAGCAGAGATTTTGTAAAATTATCTTTGTGAAGAAGCAATTTAACAACTAAAAAATATATTTAAAGGTGTAAAAATTCAACCAATCAGCGTTAAGCTTTTGGATGCGGCTATAGCTGCATCCAAAATTTGTTACCAATTGTTCTAGTGACCCTCAAAAAGTATTTACTAGGTTTTCGTTCAATAAGAGGAAAAATAAAAGAGGGAAAATTATGAGTTGGCATTGAGGAAAAAATTGATTGAAGAATGAAAACATGATCACGGGCTGATTTTATCCTAAAGATCAAATCTCTAGAATTTGTGAGTACATTTGAGTCCGTCACTTAGTTGGTGTTGAATTGTCTTCTGTCCAATTGTTTCATGTCCAATTGTCATCTTATTGTCTTACGTTCCAATTGTCGTGTTCTCTAGGTATTTCCGGATATCCGGAGATATCCGGACTTTTTTCGGACATTTCTTAAGCTATTATTTTCCTTAATCTCGTTCGATGACTCGCTCGCTTTTCGAATATTTTTTAAAATAAATCCTATTTGCCTTCCCAGTATAATGCAATTATTCTTCCACCTTTTTACATTATTTATTTAGCTTATTTTCACCCCCAAAAATAACCACAATATTTCCATCAAAACAAAAAAGAGCAGCAGAATATCCTCTACCCATCAGTCACAACATTCATCGATTCTATACTTCCCCTCCAATTTTGGTGAAGAGTTGGGGGGAGAGAATGTTTTTAGTAGTTAATTTATCTTCCTTCCTCTTTATTATTTTAACGGGGGTTTGTTTATATTGAAAATGAATCATTCGAGAATTGAAAAATTTATTTTTTTTGGTAATTTTCTCTGCGCATTTTTAATTTTTGTTTTAAAAAGTTGCATTATTTTGATTATATCGAAAATCATTTCTCTCTTATACCTTATAAATTTTGTAGTTTTTACACTCATTTTCAACCCTCACGGATCAGTCCGGCACGTTCTATCCCTGGATATCCCAGTTAATCTTCCTAATAGCCTCCTAATCACTTCTAATCCCTCCAAGAGGTTATACAAGAGGGAGGAACTGCTCCGTAAATAGTTGTCATTCACGGCACTCGTCGACCCCGACCCATTAAAATGGTCGGTTAGGCACAGGGCGGAAATAAAAAAATTAAAGGCCTGGACCTCAGCACCTGCGCTCCTTTTTTTAAATTAAATTTTATTTAAATTTATTTTTTCAATTTTTCAGTTAATTTTTTGTATAAATATTTAAATGACTTCAACTTCTACCTATTCCATTGATATTTGTAAATTACCTGAAGTGGTTAGAGAAAAATTAGCTCAACTTGATTTGGAATTGACTGAAGGTTTTTTTTAAATTTTTTTAAAGAATATTTTTTAAATTTAATCAATTTATAGGCGATATAACTGAGAAGGGTTATGAAAAGAAGAGGCAACAATTGATTGAACCTTTCTTAAAGAAGACGTCAAAAAAAGGTTCTTTAAAGTTAAAAATTGTTTAGAAATTTATTAAAAATTATTTTAAGAATCGAACAAGAAAGACGACAGAGTCCAAAAACATAGGCGTCGCACAACTCGAACTGAGACGCGCTACCATTCGGGTATTTTTTATTTTGATTAGGTTTTTGGTAAACTAATAAGGGGAAATATCCTAAAATGTCCTGGTACCTATTTATTTTCTTTGAACAAAATGTCTCAACATAAAATATGAAAATTCCTTCATTTTTCGGAAATTATCCATAAATTTTTTGAAAAAGTGCCCCCAAAGCTTTTGGAAAATGGTTGGCCCGTTTGACTGGTCTGCTTTTCTGTGACATGACACTTTTAAACGAGCTGAATTTTGTGTTGAGACATTTTGACTAGTATCCCACCAAAAATCGACATGCTTTTTAAGAATAGACTGAATTAATGAAAACCCTCTGTGCCTAATCCACTTTACCCAAAAAAATCATTTTTAAGTCAAAGTTTTCCTCACTTTGTTTTTTTTATTTTTGGGCATAAAAATTAAATGAAAACCCCTTGTGTTTTTATTCTTATAAAATTAAAAAAAATTTTTACAGAAATTCGGCAAGAAGCAGTCCAACAAGCTTTATCCAAATTGGAAAATAAAAACAACAAAAAAGAGGAACAGCAACAGAACAACAACAACAATAATTTTTTAATTTTGCCAACACAACAACATAATTCTAAAACAGATTCATTTATTTCATTTAGACAACGAATTGGTTCTAGAAATTCAAGGAAATTACAAGGAACACAAACTAGTGGTTTGTTTATTTTTTTAAATTTTAATTCTGAGGATTTTGGGACTTGTAAATGGATGGGGTGTTTGTTTGTTGACTTTTTCCCCATTTTTTTTATTTCACGGATATCATAGGGTATCCGAAAAAATTTTTTTGAACCCGATAGCTGATTTTTTCAGTCTTAATCTCTTAAATGACTCTTTACTCGAAACCCGAGAACTTTTTATGACCCGAAACCCGATCCGAAAATTTTTTGAAAATTAGACCTGTCTTACATAATTGTCCCGTTTAGCCGACCTCTTTAATCAGTCTAAAAAGTTACAAGCTCCATTATCCTTATTTTAACCCCTCAAATTTTTTTTAGAATAAGTAAGAGATTTAGGGAAATAATAAAAGTTTAATTATACAAATATTTGTTTGTTCAAAATATATTTGCAAACATAAAAACATGTTGTTCATCTTCTTTCTTTTTTTGTTTGTTATTAGTAGTATGTACTTATTTTTTACTACTATCTAATATGTATTTATTATTCTTGTTTTTCTCTTTTTTTTAACAATTATTTGTTTATATATTGGTCCTTAAATCTTTATAGGTAGTAATATTCTAAATAATTTTTTGGGTATTTTTTTTTCTAGATATCCTTGTATTTTTTCTCATAAAAGCTCCTAATCTAATTTGAAACAAGGCTAGGTTAGGGTATTAGAAACCCCGGAAACTTGAACTTTCTTTATGACCAGAAATCTTATCCGAAGAAAATTTTGAAAAACCTGATCCTAACTCCCGACTCGACTCTTTTTTTGTTAACTCAGCCCATCCCAGATTTGAGGCTTCCCTTGAAATGGACGAGCGATTTTATTTTAATTTCAAAAAATTTTTTTTAAATATTTTCATTCAAAAAAGTTTTTGGCAACCTCAAAAAACTTGCGCACATCTTTTCTTAATACTTCACCACCATTTTTTCTCTCGATATTTTCTCGATATTTATTTTTATTTGTTCGAGAACTTTTCCCCTCTACTAATATTTTTTTATTTGTTCCTTCTTCTATTGTAAATATATCTATAATCAGCCTAGGACCCTACATACAAACACAACCTCCCTCCCAACCAACTCATTTTCTCTTTTTTTTTATTGTCACAAAATGAGCCCTATTTTTTATTTTATTTTTTTTTAATATTTTATGCGCAAATAATTTTTTTTTTATTTCTCGCAACCGGTTTCCCTTTTTAAAAAAAAATTTTTTTTTAATTTTAATTTTGTGTGTCAAGGTTATAATTTTTTTTAGGTTTTTTTTTAATTTTTTTCTGAGGGTTTTTGATAAATAAACTATCAATAATTAAATTTATTATGACACATTTTTGGGTTTAAATTCCAAATAACTGATCTAATGATTGCGCGCTGCCTATCGACGTTTGTTCTTTGAGAGTTTTACGCGTCTCTCAAGTTCTGTTCAATCATACGTCAGCTCAATGCGGTCCCGAGGGTTCCGTTGAAAGGATTCCATTGAAATAATTCTTAATAGTTAAAGTCTAATTTATTTTTTTTACTATTTACGAGTACATAATCAGAATATAAATTGTCTAAAATATTTTTTTCGATCACTTTTAATTTGCAAAAAAAAATTTTTTGATTTATAATATCCTTTTATATGATTCACATATTTTTATTTATTTATTTTTCATCAATTTTTTTCTTCTAATCACTTTTCTAACTTAATAAGCCTAATTTTTCCTTCTCTTTTAATATCTTCCATTTAAATCATTTATATATCCTTCTTTATCTTTTATAAATATTTTTCTTCCCCCAACACTCTGTCACCCACTCATTTTCTTCTTCTACCAAATGTCGTATCCCCCCTACTACACCTTCTAAGTAAGTATTATTATTCTTTTCTTTTTTTTACCGCACCCTACAACAATTGAGCATCATCAGCAAGTATATATAGAGCATCTGGCTCTGACTAAGTGAGGTAGATATTTGGGGGAAGGGGGGGGGGACTGGGGGTGTTGTTGAGGAAATAAAAAGGAAGGAATGAATGGGGGGGGACTCTCTGTTTTGGGCAATAAAAATAGAGACTTTTTTGTTGTCCATTTTTCTCCTTTTTGTGTGTTTGTGTGACGGCAACCGACACTCTACTGGACGTTATATAGTTAGTAGTGGCCACTCAACAGTTGACAACAAAGAAAGAATTTTATATTTAGTATATCCCCCCTATAAATATCTGTGTCTTTTTTTGTATTTTGTCCTTCAGTTACTCGATATATTTATTTTTTCTTCCCTTTTTTAGTTGAGGTGAAAGAGAGATGAATTAAGTGTGTTTTTAAGGAATTTTTAAGGTTAATTTAAAAAAATATTTTTCTCTTCTTTTTTTCCCCAACTTATTTTTTGTCCAAATAATTTATACCAGACTTGGACAATATCCCCATCTGAATATATCCGTGTAACCCCTGAGTATCCGTTTCAGGACTGTCCTCAATTAAAAAAATTTTCCGCAACTGCATTTTTAATTTCAAAATTCGAAATCGTGTAAGTCAGAAAAAAGCACACGCAATTTTACGCAATACCCAACACGCAATCCTGCATATTGTGGACAGCCCTAATTCGTATCCCTGTCTTCAAATAATTTTTTAGTTGTTTTCTTTTTGTAATTCTGAATTTTTTCTTTTAATTCTTTCATAGTACTCGTTGTAATTTTTCCTATTTTTTTTTAAATTTAGGCAAGTATAAGCTGACTTTAAGGATATTTTTTGTTCTATTTATTGCCTAGTATATTACCTTTATATATATTGAAAGAATGTTATATTTTTATTGGTCATTTACTAAGTAAAAATTTCTAAATAAAATTGCCAATTGAATTTTTCTTTCCTTTCTGCCTTGTTTAACGGGGATTTGTTTGAGACTAACATGAAATTTTCTTAAGCTTAGAAAAGTGTTGGATGGACAGGAAACCCCCCCCCTCCTTACAATTCTTTTACTTTTTTAGCAACATTTTTACACTGCGCGCACTACCAATTTTCATTTCAAATTTTATATTTTTACTAATTTTCTTATTTTTCTATTTTTGCATATATTTATAAAATGTCCCAATTTTAGTTTTATTTTCTACATAATTTTTTAGGAAATTATTTTTAAAAAATATATTATATTTAATTTAAAAATGCGTGAAAAATTGACGGTAGAAACGGATAGACACATTGCATATTTAACAATTTGTAAGGGTTCTAAAAATATTTTTTGGATTAATAATAAGTGTGTTTTAATTATAAATCGGACAGAGTTGAAGAGATTTTGAAAAAGATTTTTCGTGGTATTTTTGGAGATATCAATCTCAATTCTCGTAGGACACTACCAATCTCCAGGCTCTAATTTAATCAGCAACAGAGCTGTTTCGGAATTTTTATTTTCGATTTTTGAAGATTTTTTTTGTTTAGAAAAAGCTCTGATCACCTCAAAATTTTACTATTCCTTTTTTTAGCTTTAAGAATATTAAAAATAAAATTAAAAAAAAAGATTTTTTTTGAATAATTTAAAATCACACCCTTAAAATAATTTTTTATTTTTTTATTATAGACAGCAGTTCAAATGACGAAGATGATCAAATGGAAGAAGGAGGGAATTGCAGCACATTTGATAGTGGGACTGGTGACAGTGCTAAAAACAACAGCAGCAAAAAAAGTCGTCGCGACAAAAAATTAAAGGAAGAAAAAACAAAAATTGGCGATGATGGCGGGAAAGGAGGAGGAGGAAGAAACGGAGAAGAAGAAAAAGAGGAAGATCAAATTGATGGCAAAATATTAACAAAAAATGTTTTATTAAATGGTAAAGGAAAAAATTTTTTTTAATTATTTTTACCACAATACATATATATATATATATATATATATATTTTTCATTTTAAGAAGAAGAATCTTCGTTAACTCAACAAAAATACAATTTAATAGAAGAAACATCAGGATATATTTCTATGCTTCAAATACAAAATAATGTGAGTTTTGGAATTTTGAAGCAAAAATTTGGGTTGTTGGAGATCTTGTTAATTTTCGCTTGTGTCATTGAAAAACTTACAACTTAAATCGCTCATAGTTTTTTTTTTAATTTTTTAAATTTTATTTTAATTCGTTTTTAATTTTTTAGAATTATGAACCAAAACCTGGACCTAGTCAACAACAACAACAAATATTAAATGAACCAAAAAATCATTTATCTTCTCCAATTTCATCAAAAAATAAACAAAAATTGTCTAAAAAAGAAGAGAATAATTTATCATCAAAAAATTCCCCACTTCCTCCACTTCCAAAAAATTTGACAGAATTTTCTGAAAAAATAGATAATCAACAACATCATCATTTACCTTTTCTTAGAAGAAGAAATTTTAATAATGGAAGTAATGGAAGAGGAAAAGAAAATAATAACAACAATAAATTACAACATAAACCTTCACAAATTGCTAATCGGACTTCTGTAAAAAAATTTTTTTAATTGCAAAAATTAGGTTATATTGGGAGTGTCATACGGGAATTGAGATGATTATCACAAGAATGTTTGGCTTAATAAGTTTATTGGATTTAGTTCTCAAATATTACAAATCAGGGAACATGGCAACATAAGAAAATAAATTCCTATTTCTTGAAGCGGGAACATGGTCATGTCTATTATCATGTCCAACAACGGAGGGAATTTTTTTTGGTTCCCCCTGTTACATGCAAAATCCTTTAATTAAACTGAAAATTTTTTTTATTAATTTAATTATTTTAAATTTTCTTTTTTTGGCAGGTTTTACTTTTGGAAGATCGCCCCTTACCTCAATTACCACCACAACAACCATTTTCAACAAATTCAGACGATGATGAAATTGAAGATGAAAAACAAGAAGAATTAGAAGAAGATTTGGTAGGAGAACCAGAACCTCCAGTTTATGTAAATTCTACAAATGATTCTGGATTGGGAGGTTGTTCTTCAAATGCTCCAAAAGATTATGCAAATACTTCGAAAACTCGTAAATTTTTTTTGAAAAATTTTTTTGGAAAATTTTTGGAGCCCGGGAATAATGTCTTTGAAAAATTTTTTCTTAAGAACTAGAGTTTTTAGGACCGGTTAATTTTAGCCTGTGTTGCACTTTACATATAACATTTAAACTGCTGCAGGCGAAGATTAACCTTTTTCACCAACAACTCTCTACTAGGTTGTTGGCGACCTTGTAGCTTTTCAAAAAATATTTTTTTTTAATTTCAAAGCCTTTTAATATTTTTCTTTTTTAATTTCAGCAGTAAAAACAACGAGAATATCTGAAAAAATCCAGCAAGTTTTGCATTCTCTTCAGGTAGCTTTTTTTAAATTTTAATATTTTATTTAATTTTATTGGGTCAGCGACCGGGTATTGAATAATTTTTTTCCCAAAATAATTTTTTTTGATTTTTTAAAATTTTTTTCATGGAATTTTTGCTAAATTTTATGTCTTCTTAAATTTTTTAAGAAAGTTCCCCGTCATTTAATAAAAAAATTTTTTTTATTATTTACCCGTTTAAAAAATAACACACCAGTCAGGTGTTCATTAAATTTCGGGAGAAGGGCGCCCCCTCAGTTGATACTTTTACTTTTAAATTTGTACTATTTAAAAAAACGTAGGTAATTGAAAAAAATGTTTTTTTATTTTTATTTATTTTTTACTTTAAAAAGGAATTTTTTAGTTTAATTTTTTTAAATTAATTTTTTAATTATTTTTTTATAAATTTCTTTTATCCTTTTATTTTTACTTTTTTTCAAAAAAATTCCCTTTTCATCTTCACGCATTTTTTCTTCCTATTTTTGCATCACTATACTACTCATTTTCTCTTCTGATTTTCTGATTTATTAAACACTTCTTTGTTTGTGTGGTTGTAAACTCATAAATCTCCTCTCTTTTTTTTTAATTTTATTTTTCAACCACACCACATTCCACGCTTTCTCTCTCTTCTCTAGGATTGATAGTAGGGAAATTGCTGGCTTTCAAAAAAATTTTTTACAATTTTTTTTTATTTCACAGCAAGATATAATTTCTAGTAAAGGAAAGCTGCTCATGCATAATTTATGGAAATTAAATAAAAGATTTTTTTAATTATTTATTTGCATTTTTGCTTATCTCGTTAATTATTCTGAAACATCACACTCAAAAACATTAGTAATCTAATTTCTAAAATCTTTTCAAACTTGTTTTGAATGTTTTTCCAACTTGTTTTTGAATGTTTCTAATATTTTTAAATTAGTTTTTATTGTTGCAAACATGTTTGTCCTTCAAATTTTTTTATTTTAAGCGTGTTTTGGGTCTTTTTCTAGTTTTATCTCGTGTCAATCCTTTCTCTGTTGAATTTTCCTTCTAATTGTCATTTGAAAATTTAACTAAAAATTTATATATATTTTGTTGTGGTCACATTTCCTCTCCTCCTGACACTAAACACAAAATTTATATTTTTGCACAGCTGTTGTGTCTTTTTCTAATTTTTATGTAGATTTGCGCCATGTGCATATTTATATATCCCTCGTATTTTTTTGTTTTTAAAGGCCAAAAGCAGCAACAGCTTTGTCAACAATATATAAATAAATATATTTAAATATTTAAATTTGCATTTTTAACATTTTTCTAACTTTTTTTCTTCTTTCTCGTTAACTAAGGAAATTATTGTCTTGTTTGTTGTTGCAAAAATAAGGAAATTTAATTTAAATTTTCTACAAAAATCTTTTTTTACAAATATTTTATTTTTGAAAAGAAATTTTTTTTATTTTTCCATTAGGAAATTTTCTGAATAATTTTTTTATGTTAATATTTTTTCTGGCAATTTTTTATTTTTTGTAGGTTATTCAATTTTATCTATTTTATTTTTGTAGGTTTTTTTGAAAGATTTATTTTTTTGAAGTTTAGCTGGATATTAGAAACCATACTAGGAGTGCCATACGAGAAATATACGAGATATCACGATAATTTTTTTGTCTCAATCCAATCTCTATTGGCTATAAAATTAAGAGAAATTTGACCTTTCAAAAAAAAATTTTTCTGGCCAGATTATATATTTATTTTTGGATTAGTGTCGAGGTGTCTGTAAGGAGATTAATTTTTTTATTAAAAAAATTTTTTTCACACTTCTCTACACTTTAAAGCTTAGGTATATTAATCTCTTTAATTTTCCTTTTATTTTTTACCTATTAAGAGTTAAACGGCTGTTGCTACATTTTTTATGCTTCTTCTAAAGAGAGAAAGTTTTTTGCTTAATATAAATTTTTTCTTATTTTCCAGGATTTTTTGAAAAATATTTTTTAGATAAAAAAATTTGAAATTTGATAATTTTTAAGTTATCAAAAGAATTTTTATTTTTAATTTCTATTTAAAATATTTTTTTCCAACTTTTACTTTTTGTGTTTTGAATGGCATTTTTTTCAGAATTTTAAAAAATAATTTAAATTTTAAACTATTTTTGTTTTTTATTTTTATCATTACTTTTTCATTAATGCCTCTTAATTTTTGTTATAATTTTTTAAATATTTATTTTAATTTTGAATTAAAATAATTTTTTTAACTCTATGTCAAATTTTTGACCTCATCTTTCTGTCCACTTATTTATCATTTTATTATTATTATTACAGCATTTATAAATCATTAATATTTGATCATCTTTCTAACTCATCAAAATAAATAATAATGTATGTTTTAATGGAACATTCGGGTCGGCTTCACTCACCTCCACCCGACCGTCGTCATCATCATCATCCTAAAGCTGTTTTACGTGCTCGTGCACATAAACATCAATCGCCTCCACCTTTAGAAGGGCAACAGCAACAAAAGTCTCCTCTTAAAAATGTTAAATGTCAATCATTAGACAATGAAATATTAAAAGAAAGGGAGGAAGGGGAGGATGTAAGCAAGTTTAAACAATTTGTTTCTAAAATAGCAGAAGAAAATAAAAAACAACAGCAACAACAAAGACATTTGGCAAACGAAAGAAAATTGTCAACAGCAAAACATCAACAACAAAACAACCCAACTTGTTTTGCAACAACATCAAAACATTTAAATAAACATGCTCAACAAAACAATTTTCCAACTTGTTTTGCTTCAAGTTTTGCTTCAAGTTTAAATAATACTAATAATACCAATGATTATTCTCAACTTCCTCCACCTATTAGATATCGTTTTCGCCCTCACCTTTTAGCAAAAGAAGAAAAACATCCTCCATATCAATGGAAAGAAAATAATTTTATTAATAATTTGAATAATCAAAATATGCTTTCAAATAATAATTCTCAGCAATGCTTTATTCCCCGCTCAACACAGTTGATAAATCGACAAGTTATGCTTCACGGCAACAATAAAGTTGGACCAATTAATGAAGTTTATGAAGAAGTGAAACAATTAAAAAGTGATGGAAAAGTGGAGCAAAAAGAGGAGAGGTTGAAGCAAAATAAAGAAGATTCGAAGATAGAAGCGAAGAAATTGAAGCAAGAAACTAAAATATTGAAGGAAGTGAAACTGAAACAAGAAAAGGATGTGAAGCAAAATAAAAAGCAAGATAAGAATTTGAAGCAACATGAAAAGATAGAAAATAATGATAAATTAAATCTGAAGCAAAAGGATTTGGAACAAAAAACGAAACAAGAGGAAGAATCAAATCAAAATTTGGAGCAAGATATAGAAATGAAGCAAAATAATGTAAAGAAAGGGGTTGAAACATTGGGAGATTTGAAGAAAGAGAAAAGAGATTTGAAGCTTGATGAGGGCAAATTGAAGCAGCACGTGAAGCAAGAAATCAAACAGGAAATGAAGCAAAATTTTAAGCAGGAAACGAGGAAAGAAGTAAAGCAAAACATGAAGCAAGAAATAGATCAAGATACGAGCAACAAATCAACAATAAGCAGCAACAAGAAACAACAAAAGAAGCGTCTTTCAATCCAAACAAATCATCAGAATTCTTTACGTAGAAGTTTATCACAGTCCCGATGCTGTTCATCTTCAATAACTTCAAATAATCAACAACAACAAAAAGCTTCTGATAATTTTTTAAAATTTATGAGTAGATCGAAAACAGCAACAAATTTAGCAACGAATTTAGCAACAAATCGAAGTAGAGAATCAAGTATATCTTCACTTTCTTGGCATCGTTTAATTCGTGGAAAATCACCAAAAAACAGAATCAACAGCAACAATTCTTCTTCATATTATTCACCAAAAATTTTAAATAAAACTAAAAATAAAAATAATAATTTTGATGCTTTTTTAAACATTTTTAATGCTACAGAAAATTTAAAATTTGTCGAAAAATGTTGGGAAAGGAAAAATAATAATTTTTCTTCAAATAATCAAAAATTAGAAGAAAATTCATTTATACGAGTTCAACGTGAATTAAAATGTATAGAAGAACGTAGAGCTTTAATTTTGGGTAGACGAAAGGGATACAGAAAAAATATTTGTGTCGCTGACCTAATTGGAGTTGAAAATTTGTTATTAAATAAAAAATTGTTAAAAGAACAAGAACAAAATAATAATGAAAATGTTGATTATTTAATATTACAGAAACCAAAACAAAGGGAATTGGAGGAATATTACAATGATGATGATGCTGAATTGGAAGGTTTGTGAGGAAAAAAAATTTTTTAATTAGTTAAAAATGTAATCCAATAATCTTGGAGGTTGCTGGGAATTCCTCTGATACTCGGACCTGATACCCGAACTTTTTATTCCGATATCCGTAACCGCCTACCTCCTACCTACAGGTTCCTTTTGATTATATTCCAACAAATCTTTTTGTTCAAAATTACTAGGTATATTTTAGGGGGTAATTCTAATCCCTTACCTTTTTTGCCTCTCAAAAACTCCTGGTTGGAAAAACTAAAAATATTTGACTCACGAAATAAATTCGAGGGATTATAAATATAATTTAAAAAGAACAAAATCCTCCTCAATCCAGGAGAACTAAAATAAATTTTTTAACCTTATTTTTTTAGTTATGGCAAACATTGTCGACGCAAATGCCCCTCGCCCTTCAGGCCAATTAATTACACCTTGCAGAGCTGATTTTCCTGGATGTGCAACTCCCCCTCCATTACCTCGTTCAATTGAGACTGCACCTCATAAATGGGCAAATACACAACCTAAAGCAATAGCTGCTGTACAATTAGATGCAAATAATAATTCTTCAAAACCTTCAAACAATTTAACTTATGGTAAAATAAATTTTTTATTTGAATAGGGTTAACGGATCCGGATCCGATAAAATTTTCGGATTGGATATCGGATCCGGATATCCGGGGATTTTCCACGATCCGCTAACCCTAATTATGAGAGACTTAAGAACTTGGGATGGAATTTATTCCCCTTCTGTCTTCCACTGAATTCAGTCTTTTTTTGGCTCTTCCGTCTCTTATTTTGTTTTTGTTTTCTTCCGTTTTTTTCGACAGACGGCAGGGCCCTGGGAAGACTTATATTCTTTCAACATTAATTAAAAAAAAATTTTTTTCTTTAGCTAAACTTCTTAGCCGTGCCGTAAAAATAGCTTATACTTTGCTAAATAAAACTGTTGTTATTCCTTCGACTTCTGGTAGTGGTGGAAAAGAACGTGTTCATTTATGTTTACCTGGAGATCGTGTGGCCTTGGTTTATCCAAATAATGAAGCTCCAGCATTTCTTTGTGCCTTTTATGGATGCCTGTTGGCCGGTGTTGTTCCTGTGCCTATTGAAGTGCCAACAGCTAAACGTAGCGATACTGCTGGAATTCAACAATTTGGTTTTTTGCTGGGAAGTTGTGGTTTGTGAATTTTAAAAATTTTTTAAACTAATACCCAGACGAAATATATAACTCCTTAATTAAATACAAGGGTATATTTTTAATGGCCTACAAAAGGGGTCTATTGGAGAAGGGTATCATATTAGAGAAAATAAGATTGCCTCGATCATCAAACCTGCCTCGATTGATGATCGAGGCATTGCCTCGATCATCAAACCCTGTTGCCGTTTTTTCAATTTAAACGGACTTGCTTTTGTCCCCAAATATCTGGATGCAAATTTTTTTATGTTTCTATTCTAATTATATAGGTGTTCGTGTTGCTTTAACAACAGAACGTTGTTTAAAAGGATTGCCTCGATCATCAAATCAACAAAATAATAACAGCAATACCTCTCAAAACTTTTTGCCTTCTTCACCTTCTAGTAGTGCAAATTCTACTACACTTTCCCCAACTTCCATCCACCGTGATCCTAGTCAATCACCAGCACCAAATCGACAACAACAAAATTTGGGAGATTTGGCTGATTTTAAGGTGTTTTTTAAATTTTTTGGAAAATTGTTTTTTTCTGTTTTTAGTGCTGGCCAAGACTTCATTGGGTAGTTACTGAACATTTACCTAAACCAGCAAGAGAATGGACATTGCCTTCATTAATGTTTGTGTTTAATTTAATTATTTTTTGGAAGGTTTTTCTAGTATTTTTCCATAGGTAGGGGTGCGGCAATTCTTTTTGGGCGCTTTTGCGGCTTTTTTTAAAAAAATTTCGGCTTTGACGTTTGGAGAAAAGTTTTGCTGAAAATCTGAAAGAAATTTGCCCACAAAAATTCCCCCTCCTTTCCTTAAATTACTTACTCATTTTTTCTATAGAGCAGATGAATCTATCGCCTATATAGAATATAGTACAGACCGGGAAGGTTCTGTTCGAGGTGTTCAAATTTCTCGTCAATCAATGTTAGCCCATGCAAGATCCCTTTGTTTAGCTTTAAATTACAAAGAAGGCCAAACATTAATTTGTGTTTTGGATTTTAAAAGAGAAGCTGGGCTTTGGCATTCTTGTATAGCAGCAATATATGCTGGAATGCGTGTTATATTTGTTCCATATTCTTTGTTGAAAATTAATCCTACATGTTGGCTTTTACAAGCAACTCAACAAGTTTGTTTTAAAAAAATTTTTTTGGAGCGCGCTATGATGCCAAAACGCCGAAATACCAAACCCTTAGAAACGGCCAAAATGTCGAAAAATAAAAAGCATAATTGGCGATTAAAAAATATTATTTTGACATGTTTTTTGGAGGTTGGTATTTCGTCATTTGGTATGACGGCATTATTTATTAATTTTTAAATTTAATTTTAATTGATTTATTTTTATTAGTCTGCTCAATTTGCTTTAGTCAAATCTCGTGATTTACATTGGTCTTTACTAGCAGTTCGTGATCATTCTCAATTACAACTTGGCTCTCTAGAACGGATTTTGGTTTATTTTTTCTTAAATTAAATTTTGAGACCCTTTAATGATTTTTTACAAAATTTGCGATGAAAAATGTCCTCAAAAATTTTCAGCATTTTTTCTTTTCTTAAAAAATTTTTTTCAAGGTCAGTGATAGCGCTAATCCTTGGGCTCTTTCCTCTTGTGATCAATTTTGTGCCGTTTTTTCAAAGCGTGGTTTATCCCCTACAGCAATATGTCCATGTGCAGGTTCTTCCGAGGCTGGTACAGTTGCTTTAAGACAGCCATTTAGACAACAAGAAAATGAACAACAAAATAATGAAAATGTTAATAATAATGAGCAACAACCAAAATGGGGAAGTGGTAGAGGAACTCTTTCAATGTTGGCACTTAGCCACTGTGTTGTTAGACTAGAGCCTGAAAATTCGATAAATTCTTTGGCAATACAGGTTTAAAAATTAATTTTTAAATTTAATAATTTTGGGACAAAATTTTTGGACATATTTTTATTGAAAAATAAAATTTTGTCCACAACTTTTTTTCATAAATTTAAATAAAATAAAATAATATTTTCTTTTTAAAAAGGATACAGGTCAAGTAATTCCTGGAGGTATGGCTGTTGTTGTAAAATTAAATGGCCCTCCAAGTTTATGCCGATCTGATGAAATTGGAGAAATTTGTTTACATTCAACATCAACTTCAAATGGTTTTTATGGGCTAAAAGGACTTTCTTCAAAAATATTTGATGTTCTACCTTTGGGAATAGACGATAAACCTATTGGACCTTTACGTTATGTCCGTTCTGGATTAATTGGTTTTTTGGGTCCAAATGGAATGATTTTTGCTGTTGGTGCTAAACAATCATTGTTATATGTTTCTGGAAGAATACACAATTCTGATGATGTAAAGATTTTTTTTGAATTTTTTAAAGTTATTTTTATAGATAATAGCAACTGTACTTGCTGTGGAACCACAAAAATTTATTTATAGAGGTTTTTTAATATTAAAAAATTTTTTTATTAATTCATCCATCTAAAGGTAGAATTGCTGTGTTCAGTATTCGAGTACTTCGAGATGAACGTATTTGTGTTGTAGCTGAACAAAGACCTGAAGTAAATGAAGAAGATGCTTTTCCCTGGATGGTATATAAATTAAATTTTTAATAAAATAAATTCTTTTCCTCTCTTAATTCCAAAAATTTGCATTTTCGTCATCAAGTCTTATACTATTTATCAGGGTTATGTCGTTCGCCTTTCAGCTTTCCCTTTTTAAAATCAGTCTGGGCACGTTCTCTTACTGTTTGTCTATCCAAAAAGAGTTATTTATCGAAAAATAAGAGAATAAATAAAATATATGCTTGATGGAGGGCCTGAAATTCCCTATAAAACCCACACAGCAAAAAATTCTACTCGGGGATATCTTTGGAAACCTTTGGGGAGAACAAAATTTATAAAATTAAAAAAAATTTTTTCAAAGGTTCGTGTTCTTCAAGCAATTGATTCTGTACATAACCAACTTGGTATTTATTGTATTTGTTTAGTTCTTCCAAATCAATTACCAAAGGTTTTTTTTAAAAATTTAAATTAAAAAATTTTTTAAAAATTTTAAAGACTCCTCTCGGTGGAATTCATGTTACTGAAACTAGACAACGATTTATTGATGCTTGTTTACATCCTACAACTT
Source organism: Meloidogyne arenaria (assembly GCA_036172955.1). Lineage (NCBI taxonomy): Eukaryota > Metazoa > Nematoda > Chromadorea > Rhabditida > Meloidogynidae > Meloidogyne > Meloidogyne arenaria. The sequence goes on from JARQAB010000017.1 coordinate 5,759,980, forward strand.
TATTAATGTGTCCTCAACATTGCGTATTAAATCTTCCAAGGCCTAGGTAAATAATAGGTTTTTCTTGTCAAGGGCGTAGCCAGGGGGATGAAGTCCCCCCCCCCGAAATGAGGGAAAGGGGGACTTTTGTAAACATAAAAATAACTTAATTCTTCCGTGAATGATTAACCTTCTAAAACTCAAATTAAAATAATATAGTAATTTTATATTTTTATTAGAGAACCACCTGCTGATGTTGGTCCTGCCGCTATGTTTGTAGGAAATATTGTACAGGTTTTTTTTGTTTTAATTTCTAAAAACTTCTTTTTCTAGGGTGTAAGAATAGCTGGAGCACAAGGAATGGAATTGCCTTCACCCATAACTGAAGAGGAGCAATGTTGTCATCTTATTGATATTTTAAAACAACGAGCAAAGAATACTCCGGATCATGTGCTATATTCACTTTTGAATTCACGTGGAATTGAAGTTTGGATTTTTTTAAATTTTATCCTCTTTTTTTGGGCATAAACGATCAGATTTTGTATATTAGAGAATACCATCAGAGATTGATACATTTTTAACTGTTGCCATTTCGATGACTTTTGAGTTTAGGAGGGTTTTTAATTTTATTTCCTCCAGTTTGGCATTTCGTCAGCTTTTGGGAAGTTTGGCTTTTCGTTGGAGGTTTGGCACACTACTAATTGGAGAAACTGTCTCGATGGGCTGTATCGATGGCTTTTGACCTCCTAAACTCAAAAGCCATCGAAATGCTATTTAAAGTACCCCCTCAATGTACTATAAGATTTTTACCCCTAAAAACTATTTTTTCTAGTCAGATCCTTTTGTATTTATAAATTCACTCTTCTAAAAGAATATTTTTTATAGACAGAATCTCTAACTTGTGCTCAACTTTTAAAAAGGGCAGAACGTGTTGGTGCTTTATTACTTGAAAAGGGAAGTTTGGCAAGTGGTGATCATGTTGCTATTATTTTTCCTCCAGGAATTGATTTAATTGCGGTTTAATTTTTTTAAATAATTTTCAAGTATTTTAATTTATTTTAAGGCAGTTTTTGGCTGTTTTTGTGCTTCACTTGTGCCTGTCTGTATTAGACCGCCTTCTGCTCAAAATTTACAAACTTCTATGCTTACTATAAGGTTTGAACCTTTTTGATTTTTAGAAAATAAGGTGGACATGTAATTAAGCAAAAGGAGGTTTACTTTTACCTCCAGACAGGAATCGAACCTGCGATCTTCTGGTAGTTACTAGATGATCTATCAGTACTCTGTTTTCTCTTTTATGAATCCTCAGCCCTCGCCTAGGCGTTTTAACTCCTACCCAACTCCTTGGCAAGACATTTCAAGACGGACATGTCGGAACGGCTCTTTGACTTGTCCTTGATAGTATCAGTAGTTATTGGATTAGTACCTTGTCCCTGTATGTTCGTCTAACTATGCCTTCCTCACCCACCACCTTTTTCCTTGAAAACTAATTTTTTTTATTTCAAAAAATTTCTTTAATTTTTTTAGAATGATTGTACAAGTTAGTAAAGCTGTTGCAATTCTTTCTAATGGATTAATAATTAAATTATTAAAAAGTCGAGAATGTCCTCCACCTCCAAATAATCATCAAAGAAGACGACAATCACAACAACCCTCAACACAATTCCAAGCTTCTTCTTCTTCTTCTTGGCCAATAATTTTTGATATTGATGATGCTCCTTCTTTATCTTTTGCAAGAAATAAATTGCTAAATAAAAGAAAATTGTCCGCAGAAAGAATAGAAGAAGAAAGATCAGCAACAGCAGCAACATCTACTTGTTATTTGGTATTTGTTTTTTTATATTAAAAAAATTTTTTGGGGGGTTTTTTCTGGCTAAATTTCTGAATTTCTCTAGTTTTGTGGTATGCCCCAGGAAATACCAAACCAGAGAAGTCACGGGGTTCCCAATACCCGGACTTTTTTTGTCCCGAAACATTATTAGCAAACTTTCCTGAACCCAACCTGACTTTTTTCCCTCCTAGTCCCCTTAACTGACCCAACGCAAAACCAAAGACCCGACTTTTTTTTTTATCAATCCGTGTCATTCCTGGGCCAATTGTCGAAATACCAAAAATATGAAAAAGCCACAGAAATACAGATTGTTAAATTTTTTTCCCAATCAAAGGACATTCCTTTTGTTTTCTCTGATTCTTTTTTTTATTTTATTTTTTTAAAAGGATTTTGTTGTATCTACAACAGGGCAACTTTCTGGTGTACAAATGACTGTTTTAGCAGTTGCAAATCAATGTAGAAGTCTTAAATTGGCATGTGAACTTTACCCATCAAGAAATGTTACATTGTGTCTTGATCCTTGTTCAGGCGGTCTTTCATTTACTCTTTGGTGTCTTTCAAGGTTTTTCTTATTATTATTTTTTTAATTTTAGAAATTTAAAATTTTTTTGTGGATTATAAGGGAAATAATTTATTTTATCACATTTATTCTTTTAATTGTATAAGCATAAATAAGTTTTATGATCGAAGTAGGTATGGTGTAGTGGTATCGTTCTTGACTTTTCTCTATTTTCTGCTGAGTTCTATTCCTTTGATAGAACATTTTCTTCTTTGATCTTATTCATTTTAATTTTTAACTTTAAAAATTTTATTTTTTTTTAAATTGGCTTTAAAATTTTTTCTTTATTATTTTTAGCGTTTATTCCGGTCATCAATCAACACTTATTCCACCACAAGAAATGGAACAAAATCCTTTTTGTTGGTTACAAGCTTTAACACAAAGGAGAACACGTGATACATTTTGCTCACCAAATGTTTGTTTGATTTTTTATCTAGAAATTTCTAAAAAAAATTTTAGATGGTAGAACTGTGTTGTTCAGAACTTGCGCCACAACTTTGTCAACTTTTGGAAAAAGGAATTAATTTATCCAGGTTTATATTTTATTTAAATTTAATTTAAATGGGAGTGGTTGTGTAGTGTTAGAATTACCAACTGCTCCCCTAAATTCCTGTGGGTTCGATTCCCACCAGGAAAATTTTTCTATTATTATAATTTTCATGGATTAATTACCTCATTTCTTCCCTTAATTGTATACGTATAAATTATTTTTGTACTAAAAGCAGTGATGGTGTAGTGGTTAGTGTTCTCGACCATGACATTATTTGTGGCTGGGTTCGATTCCCCTCCTGGAAGATTTTTTCTTTTTTCATTTAAAAAACTTCCCTTTCTAATTAAAAATCTATTTTTTGAAAATTTGGCTTTAAAATTTTTTTTAATTATTTTTTTAAAGTCTTCGTAATTGTATCATTATTGCTGAAGAACGTCCACGTGTTTCTTTGTGCAATGCATTTGTTAAATTGTTTGCACCATTGGGTTTATCATCTAGATCAGTTAGTACAGCTTTTGGTTGCCGTGTAAATCCAGCAATTTGTATGCAAAGTGCTTCTTGTCCAGATCCAACAACAGTTTATGTTGATGCTAGAGCTTTAAGAAATGATCGTGTAACTTTAGTTGAGAAAGGTGCTCCACACAGTATTTGTTTAATGGAAAGTGGAAAGGTTTTTATTTTTTAATTTTTTTTGTTAATGTAAGTATGGAGGTTATGGGGCTAGGTTTTTAATTAAAAATAGGAATAGATGTGTAGATGAGGGATGGGAAAAAACGTCGAGCTGGGTTTTGGATCGAGTTTTCTAATTTTTTGGATCCGAGTAACCTGGCCCTCATCCCTATTGTAGATTAGACATTTCCAAAAGGAGGGGTTTTATTGGATAGGATTAAATAGTCAACGGAAGAACGACTTGGAGATCTTCGTTCTTTTACACATGGGAAATACACTTGAGTTCTTATTGTTGGCTGTTTTAAATTAATTCTCTTTTTTTCAGCTTCTACCTGGCGTTAAAGTTGCTATTGCCAATCCAAAAACACGTGGGCAGTGTGCAGATACACATTTGGGCGAGGTTTATTTTTATTTTTAAAATTTTTCTACTTTTTTCTCAAAAGATTTGGGTATCTAGTGGACACAATGCAAATGGATTTACTTGTCTTTCTGGTGAATTGCAACAAACTGACCATTTCAATGCTCGTTTAACTACCGGTGATACAAAAACATTATGGGCACGAACTGGTTATTTGGGATTTTTGAGACAAACAAAAGCAATTACAGCACATGGAGGTTTTTTTAATTTTTTATACGGGAAGAAAGGATGGGCAGGGCTACTCGAAACCTGGACATTTTTTTTTGAAATCCCGGAATCAGAACCCCCGATCCTAAGAAAATGTTCCAACGACGACCAGTCTTTTTCCCTCTTTGTTAATTCCTCAAACTGGCCCGAACCGAAATCCGATTCTTTTTTCAACCCGGAATCAGAAACACGATCACTCAAGAACCCGACCACTTTTTTCTCCCGACACCTATCCTTGATAAGAAATTTCTATAAAATAATTTTCTTCTTTTTAAAGAATTACACGATGCATTATTTGTTGTTGGCGCTTTAGATGAAACAATATTATTGCGTGGAATGAGATATCATCCTGTTGATATTGAATTATGTGTATGTAAAGCTAATCGTCAGATATGTGAAAGGTTTTTTTTAATTAGAAAAAATGATTTTGGAAATTGGTGATTGTCTATAATAGGACTAGTACTTTAAATTATTTTTCTGATTATAGAATCGTCCTAGATCCCAAAATTATAGCCAAAATTATAGTAAATTGGTGTAACGGACCGAAGATTCCCATGCATGGGCACTCTTTTATTAGCTTCCAAAAGGGTTTCCAAAAATTAGGAAAAATCACAAACATTAGTATTTTCCCTGAACATTATATTTTTTATATTTTCCCTTATAATTTCCAACAACAACCCCAGACTTTAAAAAAATTTTCATTTTCCCTAACAGTGCCTCCTTCCTTTGGACAAATTTACTCGTTATTGCCGCTGAAACAACATCTCCAGAATCAGATGCTTTAGATTTAATTCCATCAATAACTTCTGCTTTGTTGGAAGAACAACATTTAATTGCTGGAATTGTTGTATTATTAGACCCTGGAACTATTCCAATTAACAGTAGAGGAGAAAAACAAAGAGCACATTTGAGGGAATTATTTATGCGTGATCAATTAGATCCTATTTATGTGGCTTATAACCTTTGAATTTTTTATTAATAATTTTATAATTTAATTTAAGAAAATAAAAATCGTAAATTACATAAATTTTTGTAACATTTATATCAGAAAATGTTATTCGTAAAAACCCATCATTTATCGACAAGACTCAAACGTCCCCTTTACTTTTATTGGAAAAAATCATCCTCAAAATTAGAGAAAAATTAAACGAAAAATAGTGTAGTTAGAGAACAAAAGAAATACGTTTGTTTACGGCCAGTTTAGTGCCGAATGTTGAGAGCGTGATGGTTACTGTATTATCAATTAGAGTAACAATTAGAGTAATTTTTATAAACTCTTCAATATTTTATATTTATAAACTCTTCAAAGTCATGATAAACATTAAAAAAAATTGTTTTGCTTAATCACAAAAAATTTCACAAAAAGAAAGTTTTTCTTTTATGGGAAATTTTAAATTTTATTTAATTTAAAAATTTGCCAAAATTTGGTGTAATGTCTCATGCGCCAAATAAATGACAGTTTATCCCAAAAATTAATTCTGTTGAGTATAGGACAGTTGAGTCTGGCGACAGAAAATTGAAGAAATTAGTGGACGGTTGGGTGCGGCAGCTGAGAGCGATGAAGGAAATTCTGAAAAAATTTATTTTCCAAAAAATCGATACTAATCGATAAAATCGATACCAATCGATAATTATTTTCAAAAATAATTTTTAAATATTTATACTTTCAAAAAATCGATATCAATCGATAAAATCAATACTAATCGATAATTATTTTTTAAAAGATTTATTCCTTCCAAAAAGATCGATAAAATCAATACTAATCGATAATTTATTTAAATGAATTCTTAATTTTCCCAAAAATCGGGTTTTCAACTTTTGCCATTCCGCTCTCAAAATGAGCACCGAACTGGCCATAAATACTTATATTTATTTTTTTCTCTAACTACACTATTTCGTTTTTATAATTTCTCTAAACAACAGGATTTCATTTACTCGAGTTTGACTCAACTAGTCCGTTTATTACTGAACGTCCATGTTAGTCATGCCTACTGAGTCCCACATAAGTTTCTACAAAACAATAAAAACAAAGTCGAAACACTTTATATAACAAAAATAAAAAACCAAAAAAAAACAAAAAAAAAGAAAAAAAACAAAAAAATTCAAAAAAAGATTGTTGTAGAACCACCACCTCGCTTGTAATCCAATACAAGCGACATCTGTCCATCTTGTTGCTGCTGGGAAGTGTTCAAGTCTGAAAGAAAAAAAAGCATTTTGAGTTATTTTAGACCCCATTTCAAGCTCAGAATCTCCGCAAATTTTTGATGCAAAGGGTAGCTTAGGGGGGATTACAAAATGTATTCTCCCTACTTTTACCTAAAGTATAAGGAGAACCCCTACAAAATCCAAAGAAAACAGTCTGTTATAAATAAACAGGGTTTCAAATGTTCTCCGGGGAATGCGAGTATGTCCCCGAGGGGTTTAAACGGTGTTGAGACAATGAATCGGAAATTTGAAACCCCCAAATCATTCAGAAATCCACTCGAAAAACCCCTCAACTAAAAAATAAATAAACTAACATTGTCTCAATCACGCCTCCTTCCTCTCCCTTCCAAACATTCACAACCAAAAGCCGCCAATGCTTGTCTGTCGCCGCCAAGAACGCCCAACCAAGGAGTGTGTTCGCCCGCAGTTGAACAAGTTAAAAAAATTTTTTAAAAAAATTCTAAAAATTATTAAATGACCTTTCAAGCCAAGCTTTCAGGAGTGTTGCATCCAAAGCAACATCAAAAAATTGTCCAAAGGGTCGTCGTCATCAATTGGGCTCAAATCTAAAAGAAAATGATTATTTGGTGAAAAATAAAGAAAAGAAAACACTCAGAAAGTATTGAACCCGTGACGAACTTAACCAAATGTCATTACTAAAGACTTCACATTTTTTCCCTATATACAAATGTGAATTTTGAATTTGGGGGATCTAATTCTAATTATTGAAATCAAAGCCCCGAAAAAGGATTAATAACCTTTCAAACCTCATAAACTGCACATGTACAAGCCAAATAAATGCAACCAAGCAATTGTCTTCTTGTTGAAGCGATGCACTTTGCCAGTTGTCCTCTATGTTGTGGTTCAACCGTTCAGCCATTTCCTAAAAAATGGAATTCATCCAAAAAAAACAAATAAAGAACCTGAATGAACTCTGCAGCTTCTCTTCTATATTTGAGTTCGAATCCATAGACATTCAAGTTGGAAGCCGAGCAAGTTCGTTTAAAAACCATCCGTCTGCAGCAGTGTCTCCCAGTTACTCCCTACCCACGAAGGTTAGTGATTGATGGGTGAAAAACGCTAAGGATTATGAAACGGATATACCAAGGAACACCTAATAATGGAAAACGTATCTGCGGACAAAACTCGAGGGTGTTTAAAAAATTAAAAAACAAATACTACTTGTTGCTAGGACATCCACTTGCATCATGAAGAGCACTACCGATGGGACTCCCAAAGGCGGATACCTATGGGGGCCCCAAAGGCCAGCCACCAGAAGAGCACTACCGATGGGACTCCCAAAGGCGGATACCTATGGGAGCCCCAAAGGCCAGCCACCAGAAGAGCACTACCGATGGGACTCCCAAAGGCGGATACCTATGGGGGCCCCAAAGGCCAGCCACCAGAAGAGCACTACCGATGGGACTCCCAAAGGCGGATACCTATGGGGGCCCCAAAGGCCAGCCACCAGAAGAGCACTACCGATGGGACTCCCAAAGGCGGATACCTATGGGGCCCCAAAGGCCAGCCACCAGAAGAGCACTACCGATGGGACTCCCAAAGGCGGATACCTATGGGGCCCCAAAGGCCAGCCACCAGAAGAGCACTACCGATGGGACTCCCAAAGGCGGATACCTATGGGGCCCCAAAGGCCAGCCACCAGAAGAGCACTACCGATGGGACTCCCAAAGGCGGATACCTATGGGGGCCCCAAAGGCCAGCCACCAGAAGAGCAGACCACCATGAAGAGACTGAAGCTAATAAAAAAAATTAAATTGATTTAATGGTTGACCGACAAGTTTTGTCCGCAAATACCACCCCCTCCCCCTCAAGGATTAAACCCTTTCTTTTCTTGTGTGTTGTTGTAGTGTGAACTTGTTGTAGGAATGCCAACCAATGTCGCCCCGTATTTGCTTCCTTCTTGCTTTTTTTGTGCGCAGTTTCTATAAAAGGAAAAAAATTAATTTAAAGAAAAATTTTTTATTGCCAGGAAAAACGCTCCTAGAACACCCCGTTCACTGATAAACCTGACTCCCCATTTATCCGTTGTGTCAACAAAAGAAAAAATCGGTGGACAGAGCGAGGGAACATGGACTTCTAAAACCTTGATGCACCATCAACAGGTGATCAGGTGCATAACAAATGTATCAGGCCCCAGGACCGAGACTAAGGATCGACGCTTGACAGCGGATGCTTTCTCTTACAAGTCTACAAAAGAACCCCATCCCAATAAGGAACCACAAAAATAAAAAAACAAAACCTTAAATCATCAGCAAAAAGTTCCCAACATTTTTACAAATAGCAGATTGTTCCATCATTAGAGCCAGTGAAGGTGTTTTCAAGCAATTTTTGTTGACATTTGAAGAAGAGGAAGACAAGAATCCTTTACATTGTTGTTTTGATGGAGAAATAAATGATTCATTGAATGGAGGGCGTTGAAATAAAATGTTGTTTATTGAAGAACTTGTTGAAGCATTTTGATGAAATAATTCATCATCGATTTTTGAATTGTTTGTCTCTAAAAAATTGATTTTAGAAAAAAAATAAATTGTGATATTCACTTTTGGACTCGGTCCACAAAAGTGTTTATCAAACAAACAAAAAAGGTTATCGATGAACAAGAGACGCAACATCAAAACAACAATGGAAGATTGTTCCATCATTCGAGCAAAAGTGTTTATCAAACAAACAAAAAGGTTATCGATGAACAAGAGACGCAAACAAATCAATATAATCTTTTTCTCTATCAAAAGCAAGAAATGAAACTCAAAAACATGTACTAATTAGAGAAGAAAATTATCCTCTCTGAGAGATTATTAGAGTCTTATTCTATAAATTTTCTATAAGAAAGGTAAAGAGAAGACTTAAAAGTACACAAGCGGAAGAGAAAAGTGGCGGGCAAAAATGGCGGGCTTTTTACTTTTTGTAAATTTCAAAATGTAAACTCGATCAGACACTCAAAATACTATGTACTAATTAGAGAAAAAAATTTAAAACACCATAGAGAGAAGACTAAAAAACAAAAATTGGCGGGCTTTTCTCTCGCAAGAATATTCTTTTTGTAAATTTCAAAATGTAAACCAGTTATAAATATTTTAGAATCCCAAAATAAAATTTTCAAATAAACAAATTTTAAAATATTTTAGTCGTCATTTTTCATTTCGGTAAATAATGATAAATATTAAATTTTGTCATGCGACATTTACATTTTTTAAATTTTGTTGGCATTGGGAGAGACAAACTGACTAAACGAATTTTTTATGGACGATTTTCCAACCCTAAGTTAACCCAATCTGCCGCGCTTAATTTGCAAAAAAATGTTTAATTATTTTCCCCGTCTCTCAAGAGTTAAAAAAAGTTTTTCTTTTTAAATTTCCCACATTATTTTCCCCCAAATTTTTATTTCCATGAGAAAAAGACAATTTTATTTTTAGATGATTTTTACAAAATTTATTTTTAATTTTGGAATGTTACAACTAATTTATTACTCTCATCATCATTTTTTACAAAATAGCTACTTCCGACAACGTCCATCACCACCCAAAACTTTTAATATACTTCCAACAACTTTATTTTTACTTGAAAGATGACACAACCTTTTTTGGTAATTTATATAAACTCAGGTTTTTTTCTTTTAAAAATTATTTATGGGTATATTAAAGCCTTTTCGTTTACACGAGGGTTGTCACGGGTTATCCGAAACTTGGACTTTTATGACCAGAAATATGAAACCAGATTTTTTTGGAACCTGAAATCCGAAACCTCAAAAATGGGGAAATCCGGAAACCTCGATTCTTGACATCGAAATCCAAATTCCCGCTCCTAATAAAATTTTTAAACCCGAAACCCGGCCTGTCATTTTTCTCAACCCGTGACATCCCTGGTTTATGCCCAGGTGTATTTGGTGAATTAACGGAGACCGAAACCCTCGAGTTGAGAACCGACCATCACCGAAACTCGGGTTACCGGTTAATAACCGTTAGTGCACATCCCTGGTTTATTTACCTTATTTTTTATTTTCTCCCATTCACCCAAAAACAAAATGAAACCGCAACAACCCCTCCAAAAACATTTTATATTAAATAATAACTGCTCTTAATTCCGGAAAGTCTCTCTCTCATTTTTTTTATTTTAATAAAAAGTAGGGCAACTCTTTTTTAACGGAAAATAACGAAAAAAAATAATAAAATGATTATAAAATAATCAAAGCAACTTTAAAAAATAATTTTTTTTGTAGTTTAACCTTGTTTTTTTTGTTAATAAAAAATAAAATTTTTTTCCTTCGTTATTTTCCAGTTTTAATAACAAGTTAATTTTCATTAATTTTTTAGATTTACATAAATAAATATTTATTCAATTAATTCCTAATTAATTCACAGATAACTACAATAATCATCCAAAAAAACATCAAAAAATCAACAGGAAAATTTATTTTATGAAAATCAACTAATTTGTTGAATCTTTTTGGATTTTCTTCAACTCCAAGCAATTAACTGAGCCCTCAAAATTTGATTAGTTAAACTTGGTTAAATAACACAGATGTCGGCAAATGGAAGTAAATGGAGAAAAGGGCTGGAAGAAGGACAAAAACAAAGTTTAATACAAAAGGTTTTTTAATAAATATTTTGGGAATTATCTAGTAAAGGGGCATCTAGCGACGGTCCCTGAAATCTGATTTTTTACGTCCTAAATGTCCGGCATTTCAGTCTAAACATCATTTCAGATTCTTTCTTAACAATAAGGCAAATTGAAATTTTATTTTTATTTAAATATTTATCCCCAATTATCTCTTTTGCTTCACGCAAATGTCTTCCTCTCTTCATCTCTCCCTAATTAATCCAAAAGTTTCTTTCTTTACAATATTTCTTCACTAATCCTTTTAAGTAATCCCAAGGTCGAAATGCACAGCTTTAAAAGCTCCACATCTCTTTTATCTTTCTTACTTTATTTTCTTTTTATTTTTACTTTAATATTAACCTAAATTTGTGTTGAATCAGACCTTACTTCTTTTTAAATTAAAATCTTGGCTAAATTTTTCAAAAAAATTTTATTTGGCTTTCATCAGGGAATCCTAAACCCCGGGCTTTTTCCGACCCGTTTTCTCAACTTGTGACATCCATGGCTTCCGTACCTAAAATAGGGAGGACTTTTTCGTAGTCCTTTTTTCTTCTTTTTTCTCCTATTTTTTCCCCATTTCTTAATTCATCTAAAAAAACACAACTTTTTTTTGATCTTTCCCTAATGTTTTTCTAGAGACTTGTTTAACTAACTAAATATACACAATTTGCGCAAACAAGTAAATATAACTAAATTTGTATTTATAACTGTTGTTGGTTGCTGCTTGTTTTGTATGCGCCAAATTACGCCTTCCTTTTTTCTTTTAATGGTGGTTGAAGAGGGGGGAAATGCTTTTTATTTTTCTGTCTTTTTTCATTTTCCTTCAGTTCCTCGTCTTTCTTCAATCAGTTCCTCCTCTTAATTTCTTTCAAGCTTTTTTTTATTTATTTTTATGCATCGTTGGTTTATTACGTGATTTTTTTGATTATATTTTTTGGACAAAAAAACTTTAAAAATTAATTAAATAAAAATAATTTGGGTGCTTTTTTGGATATCCTCCCCTTTCCCAGGGAAAAGTACCAAAAAAATTAGAAAATTTTTTCTAATTTTATTTTTAAATCAAAATTCTTTAAGAATGATTAATTCTTCAAAAATAAAAATCATTAAACAAACAATTTCAATTTTCTTCTTTTTATTTTTATTTTAATATTTTTTCTTCTTTTATCCTTTTTCTAATTTTATTTTTAATTAATTAATTATTTCTCCTCTTTTTTCTTCGGTGTTCTCTTTGTGTGGCTAGGGCATTTTTTTTATCTTTTTTTTTTGTGAAATACTTAAAATTTTAGAAAAAGTTTAATTGACCGAGGGGTGGTTCGAAACCTGGCTGGGGGTTTCGAATATTTTTTCTTAAAAAATATTTTTCGATTAAATATACAAAAAATTAAGTAAAGAGGCAAATAGTAATATTATTATTTTTATAAATACACACACATAATGTGCAGTCAGCCAAAACTTTTATTTTTTTTGTATTTCTTTTAAAACTTGAATTTATATTTATTTAATTATTTTTCCCCGACTTCTTTTCCCTTTCAATTTAAATATTTAATTTTGTATTTTAAATATACAATTCATCTTCTAGACGATTCACCGTCTACCAGGAATACCAAGGGTTACCCGAACTCCCAGACTTTTTCCGACATGAAACTCAAACCCCAACTCAACTTTTCCCCTCTTAATCCCCAAACTGTCTTGACCAGACCCGACTTGTTATTTATACTTAAATTTCATTGGATTACAAAATTAGACCCTCCTCTATTTATTTTTAAATCAATTTTTATCAATATTTTGTTTTTAGCGAGAGACTTTTTTAAACCATTTTCTTCTTTCTTCAAACAATTTTCTATTTCAATTATATATTAATAAATTTATTTTTATGTGCACTTTTCGACCTTGTGTTTATATTTCCTTCTTTTTTCCACACACCTTTTACGCGGGGTTTTCTTCTTTCTTTTAAACCCAAAAACAACCAAAAACAATAAGTAAAAGACAAAATTTCGCGCAGCAGAAATTTTATTAGAAAGAAGAATAGCGCTGCTATTTTATAACCTTTTTTCTCAATCACACCTTTTATTTTTAGGTATTTTAAATTTTTTTATTTTTTATGGAGGAGAAGGGTCTCTCTTTCCAATTAATTTTTTATTTTATTGAAATTTAAGTCAAAATTTTTTGATATTTTTCCGTTATATGCCCACAAGTTTTTCTCCAGCGACGATTTATTCGGTAAAAATTTTGCCAAGAATATTCGAATAAATTCTTAGTCTCCCCTAGTTAATAAAAGGATTTGGGCCTGGTCACTTGCTAAAATACAGCAACCAAATTAGTGGAATTTGTGGGGCTATAACGGAAAAGACCAAAAAATTGAAAAAATTTTTTTTTAATTAAAGAAATTTAATTCTTAAAAAATTTTTCAGTGCCTTCAAGAACGGGTCTGTGAACTTTTTTTAATGCAAGATTATAATAACAAAAAAATAAGCAACAATAACAACAGCAACAACTGTCCAATTTCATCACCCCCTCCATTCTTTCGTTCTCCAACTTTTCTTAATGAACGAATACCTCAAGGACTTTTTAGCAATGGTATGTGTTTTTAATTAATTAATTTAATTAAAATTTAATTTTTAGGTACAAAAGGTTTATTACCCACCAACAATCGTTTAAGTGATAGTGGAGGAAGAAGAGATGGAGATGGAGGAAGTGCTGTGGGGGTCACCGGAAATGGCGGCAGCGGAAGCGTTGTTCGAAACATTCCTATTCGTGTGTTGGATACTCCCGATAATTTATCATCAAAGGTTTGAAAAAAATTTTTTTAATAAAAAAAGGAAAAAAAGAACAAAACTTGGTTAAGAAATGGGGGGAGAGCTAATTAAATTTTTGTGGGAAATTTTTTTTGAAAATTTTTTGAGTCTATTGTTAAGTTTTTTTGCTTGTTATTTAAAAAAATATTTTTTTAAATGTATTTTTTCTCTATATTTAATTAGCTCCCAATTAATCAAGTTTGACGGGAAATTCTTTCTCCCTTTTCTTTTCTCTTTTTCCGTTTGTTGCATCCGTATCAATTAAAATATAAAAATAGCAAAAGTGCCTCTCTCTCTCTTTTTTTTCGAACACGCCCAAAAAATTACACCAAAAAATATTTTTTAAGAAGTAAGCCTAGTTGAGCGTTAAAAAGATTTTTTCTTGCAAAAACGCCATAACGCCAATAATTGCAAAAAAATAAAAGTGCACACACACAGCCCCAAAGCTTTGAGGGGGGAGGATCAAGCTTTTTTTCGATAAAATCTTTTTAGTTGTTCCTTTTTTTGTTTTTCCTCAATAAATATATAAAAATACACTCTCAAGATGAAAGGGATATATTTTTATTTATTTTGCTAATATTTTTACAAGTTAGCATTTGTTGGGGTGTGTGTGATTTTTAGGGGAGGAAACTCGTTCCTTTTATTATTAAATTATTTTTTAAAGAAAAAAAAATTTTGGAAAAAATATTTTGAAAAAAGTCTATATATAAAATAAAGTGTACTTAGCCAAAAAGCCTGTGAGTATTTTTTTCTCAAACCCCCTATTATTTCCGAAATCCTTTTTCTCCAAAAATCCGTGGTTTCGGGTTAACCTGATTTTGTTAAAAAAATTTTCTAAATTTTTATTTTGATTAAAAACAAAAATTTTTTATTTACAGCACCAAAGAGAACAACACCAACAACCATTATTTGAACAACAACAATCATCTTCATTAAATACTCCTGAAAGAATGGATTTGTCAACTTCATTGTCATCAGAAAACAATTTTAATAATAATAAAAATTTCTCTCCAATTTCTTCACCTGATTTGCGCCGTCAATTTTCTTCATTATTTTGGACTCCACAACAAGCTAAGAGAATCGCTGAAAGAGAAAACTCTACAAATATTCCTGTTCAACAACAACAGAATAATAGAGAATTTATTGAAGATGCTAATCATTACGGTTTTCTTTAATTAAAAAATTTTGAAAACGACTTTTTTTGCGGTCAAAATTTTCGGAATTTTTAAAATATTTTTTTGAATATTTTCTAAATTAAAAAACATTATTTTTTCAAGCTAATTCATCAAAAGAAATTAATAATTATAATTCTTTATCGCGCCCTTCCAATAATCATACAACAACAAATTCTTCTGGTTTTGGTAATGGTTCAACAGTTACTTTTTATTCAATACCAATATCTCAAAAAGAAGGGGAAAATAAAAATATACCAAAAAATGAAAAAGAAAAAAATGGAAAATTAGAATTATCAAATAATAAGCAGCAACAATTAAATAATAATCATTATTCTGCTATACCTTTTCGTAGAAGAATTGGAGGATTGTTGGGAAGGTTTTCTTTTTCTTTTTTAAAAATTAAATTAAAAATTATTTTTTTAAAGTATGAGTGCAATTTCTACACCTTCACTATTTCATCAAAGAGAGGATGAAGAAGATAAACCAAAATCTCATTATCAAAATATTGAGTAGGTGATATTAAAATAGAAAAATTCTTTTTAAAAAATTTTCAAAAAAAATTTTTTAATAAGCAATTTTAAATTTTTAGTTTCAACTCTGACAAAAATAATAAATTAATGAAAGAGCAACATCAATTTAACCGTCCATCCAATCTTTCAAACAATAAATCAAACAATACTGGAACAATTACAACATCACAAACAACTTTCCCAACAAATTCAAATAAATTAAATGAAACAAAACATCAGCAAAACAATAATAATTACAGCAACAATTTTCCTTTACAACATTTGTTTAGGCGTAACCAAACAAGTGAAAAACAAGGTGTTTTTAAATTTTGATTAAAACATATGAAAAACTTTTTTTAAAAAAACATCTAATTTTAAAACAATCAAAAACATCTTAAAAACATTTTGTTCTAAAACAATCAAAAACATCTTAAAAACATTTTATTTTAAAACAAACAAAAACATCTTAAAAACATTTTGTTCTAAAACAAAAACATCTAATTCAAACGAACTTTTTAAGCGTTCTCTACTCCAAACACCGCTAATATAAACAACAACAATAATAATTCAACCCAACAACAAATTCGAAATAGGAGTGTTGAAGCAACAGATTTATCTTCAAGAAATGGACTAAATAAAACACTTCCTTTACTTCCTCGTCGTGATTCTGAACCTTCAATTATTTTATTTGCTGCTGCTGAATCACCACAACAACAACAACAATTTTCTGTACAAAAAGAAAAGCAACAAATTTCCTCTTCTATTCAATCACCAAATAATAAAAATATGAAGCAAGAAAATCGAGAAGAAAATGAGAAAACAACAAAAACAGTTTCAGAGGATTCTTCCAGTCTTTTATCAACTACCCAATCTTTAGAATCGTCTTCTTCTTGTTCTGCTTCAATTTCTGCTTCCCCTTTAGCTTCGTCTTCCTCAAATATATCAACAATAAAAAATAATATTAATAATTTACCTCAATCACGTCAACGTATAAAATCTCCAAGTCTTGCAGCATTAAGACAATCACTTTTGCGTTATCGACCTTTACGGAAAAATAGCACAAGTAGTAATAATAGTGGAAACAATAATAATGAAGAAAATGTTTCAGGTTGATTTAAAAAATTAAAAATAACCGGAAGGAATGTTTTCCGTTGGAAAAGAATGTTTTTCCGGACGAAAACAATGTTTTAGGTTTGGGAAGGATGTTTTCCAGTTGGAAGAAATGTTTTCCCAGTTGGAAAACAAATGTTTTTCCGGTTCAAATTAATCTTTTCCTAAAAACAATTCTCTAAACTTAAACAACAATAAACTCTTTCCCGTAAACAAACTTTCCGGTTTTGTTTTGTTTTTTCTTTTTATAAACAATTTATTTAGCAAAAACAAAAGGCAAATTAGAAGAAACAACTTCATTAACATCAACAGACACTTTATCAAATTCTGATTCAAACGAACATTCAAAACAACAAAAAAACTTTATGTCACGTTCAATGTTTTTAACTCCATCAAAACTTTGTTTAACAAAATTTGCAACAAATAATCAAAATAAAAATTCTGAAAATAAAGAGAGTAGCGAGAAGATGGATGCTGTTGAAGAAGCAATACGCAGTTTGGAACAATTTGGTATTTTTTTAGATTTTTATAAAAAATATTTTTATTTTCAGATCCAAATGAATTTGTTCATTATCAATACCAACAAGATGCTGAAAATAATAAAAACAATAATTTTACTCAAAACCAACAACAACAGCAACAAATAATAGCAATTCAGTCAACTACACCACAACCTAAATTATATATTGCTAAAACAGAACAACCTATTTATTTAAGTCAGCCATATTGTTGTTCTGTTACGGCATCTCCAATTGTTTTTGAGGTTAAAAAGATTTTTCTATATTAAAAAATATTTTTTTAGCAACCCAGCCATCTATCCTCTCTTTCTTCCCTTCCTTCTGCCATCGAAGATCAACAATTTAATAATAATAAAAAACCTCTACCCCCTTCACTTCCATCAATATTACATAGAGGTACCTCTACAAATACAGCATTTTCTTCATCTTCTGGATCTGCAACACCAACACAAACTGCTACTAATTTTGTTTTGGATGGTTTATAAAATTTTTATTGTGTAAACTAAAATTTTATTTAGAGCCATCATCGTCCTCGTTTAACTTTTCAATGGATGATAATCAAAATAATAACCAATTTTGCATTAATAATCCATCTACAAATACTACAAATACTCCTAGAGCTAATTCTCCAACTATTGAAGGAAATGAGGAGGCAAATGAGGAACAAAATAAAGTTATTTCTGAAGCACCACCCAGGTTTATTTATATTTTTTTAATTTAAAAAATTTTTTTAGAAGAGGTGTCACATTCAATGATAATCTTGTACAGCATTTTTATGCTCCGTTTGATGGGTTTGTGCTGAAACATTCTTAGAATTTATAAAAAAAATTTTTTTCAGTCCTCCTCCTGATTACAGTGAAAGTGGAGGTGATAGTAATGATGATTTGGATGATGATATTTACAATGCTGAAGAGCTACCAGATGATGAAATAGATGCTTTAGACAGCGTGACAGATAGCGAAGAATTTTATATAAATAACAAAATTGTGCCAAATTCTTCATCATCCTCTGCTGCTTTAGAGGCGAAAGCACAACTTCGGAAAAGATTTCTTTGTTCTCAATTAAATGACTGTGCAAAAGTAATTGAAATTGGTGCTTTAAAAATGGGACAATTTGTGAATGTTAGCTTAGAAATTGGTGGATGGAGGCAACCACATATTCTTCGACATAATTTGGGCGCTATACGTGACACAATGTTTTTTTTTAATTTTTATTTTTGAATTTAAAAATTATTTTTACAGTTACACTGTTGAAATTGCTCTTGACGAGTTAGTTGAAACATTGGGACGAATTTCTTTACATCGGAGAGATCCTCGACAAGAACACTTAAGGCTATTATTCCAACCTTGTGAATATTCTCTAACTTTGTTGAGACGGTAACTAATTTTTATTTTTCATTAATTTTTCTTTCAAAAATAGATTGCGTTCTTCTCTTGATTCTACCGGTTGGCTACTTTTGACATTAGCACGCCCTCGTGGTAATATTGTTGGACATGATGCTCTCGATCAAGTTGTGGCACTTCTTCCTCAAGTAATTTTTTTAAATAACTAACTAAAAATAAAATTTTAAATTTATAGCTTCCCAGAGACTGTGCCAAACTTGTTCAATGGGTTTCCTCTCTTTCTGCTTGGTCAGATCCGCAACGTCCTGGACAACTTCCAGCAGTTGTTTTCTTACCTTCTTCAAATACTTCTAAACCTCAAAGGCAGCAAAATAGCAATGACGGTTTATTTCCACTTCCGCATTTTCCACTTTACCGTCAACCTTCTCCAACCTCTTCACTTCAAAATTTTTATTATTCATCATCTGGCGGGGAAGAAGAGATGAGAGAGAAGGTATTAAAACAAAATTATAATTTCTTTAACTATTTTAAAATTTTAGAATTCAAAAGGATTGGCTGATATAATGGATGGAGGTGAATCAACAAGTAGTACAACAAGCTCAGTGCAAACAACGCTTGAACAAACAACTCCACAAAAACAATTAAAGCAGCAAGAACAAATATCCAATGAGAGAGATAATAATATTGAAAATACTGATTTGGTATTAGAAGAAGATGATTTGGCTAGTGTATTAAGTGTTGATTCTAATACAACAACTGAAGGTGGACAACAACATCAATTATCACCACCAAATCGACATTTCTGTAATACTGGAGTATTATCCTCAAAACTTGGTATTTGTCGAGTTAATGCTGAATTGGCTCGTTCTTTGGCACCTGAACAAAGAGATTTATTCAGAATATGGGAACCACAAGTAGAGACACATATTGATACAATCTGCTCTATTATTGAACAATTTTTTGTTTTACTCGAAGAAAATAAAGAACCAACACCTGCAGGTTTTCAAAAAATTCAAATGGTAATTTTGTTTATTTTTTTTACTAAAATTAATTATTTGTTGTTTTTAGGTATATATTGAAGGCCATTCTTTGGTTGGAATTGGACGTGTAATATGTCGAGATGATGTTGTCTTAAAACATCGACCACTAAATGCTTTTATAGAACATGAGTGCTCAAAGTTGGACTTGTTGTTAAATGAATGTTTGTCTAATGCTAAAGTTGCCAAAAGTCACACGGTATTATTTTTATTAAAACAAACAAAGTGCAAATTAGAAACAACATCCAGAAAAAAAACTAGAGAATGGGAAAAGATTCTCAAAAAAATTTTCCGGAAATAAATGAAACATAAAGAAAACAATCCGGAAAAACATAAAGAATAAAAACACCAAAACATTCCGGAAAAACATAAAAATTAGAAAAAACATTAACAGAAAGAAAAACATTAGTAAAAACATTCCGGAACATAAAAACAAAAACAACAAAACATTAACAATAACTGAAACATTAGCAAAAACATTAGCAAAAACATAGTAAAAACATAAAAACAAAAACATCAAGTACTTTAATTTATTAATGTTTTTAAGCAAAACAACAATCAAAACAACAACAAAAACAACCAGTCATCTCAACAAACTGTGCCAGCTATTCGGAGTATGTGTAAAGCAGTTGTTTCAGTATCAGAATCTGTTGGACATTTACGATTATTTTGGAGAGCATGTTGTGGATAAAAATGTGAGTGAAAAAAAATCAAAAATAATTTTAGTTTAGAATTTTATTTGTTTTTATTGTGAAGCACAGATTAAAATTTTAACAAAATTATAAAAATTAAACAAAATTGACCAATTAATTTTTAGTTTTCAAATTTTGAATTTTAATGTCTTGTTTTAGACTAGAAAAACATTTCCGGTTTAAATGTTTGTCCTAACATTTTCCGAAAAACATGTTTGTGGCTATTGTTTCAGTTTTAATAGTGTAAACTGGGAAGCAAACATCTTCCGGGAAAATTAATAAAACATGGTCAATTGTTGTGAGATCATAGATATGCGCGTATTATTAAAAGATATTTAGGTAATACATATATAGAGTGTTTATTTTAATTAGCTATATCTATGCAAGGAAGAGGGTTGTTGTTGGTGTTGTATAGATTGTTGATTATTAAATTTTCTTAATAATTCAGTACTTTCTTCTCCTTCATTATCTAATAAATTATTTCCACCAATAAATCCATTCCAATGTTGGTGACAATTTATTACCCCTCCACCACCACCTCCATAAATACTTCCAGGCCCAGAACTTGCCGTTGTTGGTCCATAACATCCATGGTAAATATCTGTTGAATAATGCCCACCACCAAATGAATGAGTTGCTGCTGATGGCAAGGATATTGGTGGAGGGGGTGGTGGTTGAAATGAAGAAATAAGTCGGTGACTACTTCCACCTTCTGATGAATCTGGATAGACAACACCTTTAGAAATGTTTTTATAATTTAAGTTCCTTCTATATTACCTCCACTACCACAGCCAAATCCATGACAAAGCCTCAAGTTAGCTGCTGCTTCACGCTCTTCTGCCCGTCTTCGATCACGGCGTTCTTTAGCACGTGCCCGGCATTGCCACATAAGACAAGCACAAAGTAAAATAAGAATGCTCAAAAAGAAGGACAATAGAAGCAAAAGGAATAATAAAGCTTCATGTTGTCTATCATTTAATAAAGGCCAAGCAGGTTTCCAATCAACATTATTATTAATATTAATTATATCCCTTTCTTCCTGATTGTTGTTTTCTTTTTCCGGAATCTTTACCTGAATTGTTTTCTCTTTAATATTCTCAATTGTTTCCTTCTCTTTGATTTGTATCACCTCTTCATTTTTCTCTTCTACTTCATCTAATTTATTCAGATTATTTCCCTCTTCTTCCTTTTTCTTCTTTTTATCACCATATTCATCTTCTTCGTTTTCTTCATGGTCGAAATCTTCATTTTCATCTTCCTCCTCTTCATCCTCAGCTAACAGAGGATGTCTTTCAATTCGAGGATTGGTTGATTTTTGAGGGAGTAAATTATTAGAATTGTTGTTTTGACGTTGGAATGAGTCTAATTCCTTTATTTTAAAAGTGGATTTATTAATTTATTAGAATCTTTCAAATTCTAGTACCTTTTTCAATTGCCCCATAGCTTCAAGTCTTCCACTTAACGCCCCTTCACTAAATACTTCTTCGTCAACACAGGCAAAAATAACACTCAAATATTTTAGATTATTTTGTTGTTGTTGACATGGATTGCCTAAGAAGTAATCATTTACTTGAAATGAACACCAAGGTTGAGCATGACAATGACTGGCTATTTGGGGAAGTACATCTAGCAAACAATCTAAAAATATATTTAAATTAATTCTGATTTATTTCTGATTTTTAAAACAATTCTGATCCTTTCTGATTTTCTAAATTAATTCTGATTTCTAGAATTATTCTGATTTTTCCGATTTGTTTAATAATTCTGATTTTGTTTCTAATTTTTAAATAATTCTGATTTTAATTTTCATTTTTCTGGGTTTTCCCACAATAGGCCAATAATTTTCTTTTATTTGTTCCTCAAAACAATTCACACACAATTATTTTCCGGCGATTTAATTTTCTTTTTATTTTATTCTTATAATTTGTTTTAACAACTTTCTTGATGTTTGCCGACATTTTTATTTGACAATTAAATGGTTGGGAGAAAAAAAAGGGAAATTAAATAGAAAATAATTGACAATTTAATATTAAAAATAGGATTCAGACACTTGTGTAGATGAAGGGGGAAGGGGGTGCTTGCGGATTTTCTGTAAATTTTTGACTCAAAATTGAAAATAATTTTTACTTAAAGCCTTTTCCATTTTCTCTAGAAAAACAAATAATTTACATAAATTTATTTTCACATTTTACTAGTGTCAATCCTATAATTAGGCAAATTATGCTAACAAGATGACAAGCAGAAAGCTTTTTCTTTCCTCCTATTTACTTAAATAGATTATTTCTATTTTAGTTTCTTTTTGTTGGTAAATAATAAATTGAATTAAACACTTAAACTGAAACAGAATTTTTGACAAACATGAAAATAAAATCAGAATTTAATAGAAACATAGTCAAAACAAAATCAGAATTTAATAAAAACACTGTTCAACCTAGTCAAAACAAAATCAGAATATTTAAAAATCAGAATTTAATAAAAACATTTATTTACCTAACCAAAACAAATCTATGTTTTTATAAAATTCAATTTATTTAAACAAACAAACAAAACCGTTTGAGGACAGTTGTCGAACATTTTTATTGCCCCTAACAACATTTCCTTCTTGTTTTTGTTGTCCTTTTCCTCCACAATAAGTTTGCTGTTGTCCGTTCGATGAACGTCCATAGTGTGCCGAGTAAATAGAGAGACGCTGGCCTCGCGCACAGCCTAATCTCGTCTGTTGGCCTTCACAAAAGTTTTGGTCCTCGAAAGAGACTAAAAAAATATTTTTTATTCTTTCTTTAAATAAACACACCTGGTGTGCATTTATAGCCAATTTGTAAATATTTTCCTGTATTAGGGCAAGGGTCCTTTTCTCCAAATACTTCCGGTTCTACCTTAAGCCTACATTTTCTTTTAGCACGGCATAAGTCTGTTATACGCTAAAAATAAATTTAAAAATTAATATAAATTTTGCGGGTGTCCGCAAATGTCGACCAATATATCCCTAAAGTCTCCCTAAATTCTCTCTCATTTTATCTTTCCCCCAATTTGTCCAAAATATAAATAACAATTAATCTCTCCACAATTTTCATTCAATCATTAAAGTTGTATATATTTATTGACAAAAATATTTTTTGAAAATTTGGGCCATTGCACACTCCCTATTGTTGTGTGTTTTGAGGGATATTCTCTTTTTTGTCCAAATTATTTCCTTCAAAAAAGGCCACAGCTGTTGAATGATAGGTCAAATAATATAGAAAAAAATATTTTTTTGGTAGCAGACATTTGGGGTTTCTATTGTTTTTATTTTTTTATTATTTGCATAAGAATGCCAATAAAAATTTTTTAATTTTCTTTAGGAAATTAGAGGGGAGAATATAAGAAAAATATAAATTTTTATTTTTTTCAAAGAAGCTTAATTTGTAAAAATTCAAAGAAATTTTTAGAATTTTAGATGTCTCCCGGCGGTCACATTAAAAGTTTTTTTCCTCTTTCTTTTATTTTTTTAAATAATTTATTCAATCAACAACATCTCCTTTATTTACTACATACCAATTTGTCGAGTATTTAGATATCCTCTTTCTTTTTTTATTTTTATCTGTTTTTAACCCATTCATCATTTAGAACCTTCCCTCTATTTATTGTAACAAGCCCTCAATGACGGCAAGTTTTTGGGGGATTTTCTTCCCCTTTACAACAATTAGTCTTCCTTTATTTATTCCCTCCTTTCAACACAATTTTATTGATGAGGGAGAGAGGAAACAACAATGACCACTCTAATACACCGTTACTTAAAATGTAAAAGAGAAAGGGTATATGGCCCCGCGGGATATTTAGACTTTTTCTTTTTTTTTAGAATTTTGTTTAAAGGATTTGGAGGGGGATTGGAAAAAAGAGGGAGAGATACGAGGAAACAATAAACAAAAGAGAATAACAATAACTGATAAAGGCACAGATATAGGCATTATTAGGCATTTTGTCGAATTTTTGGTGTGGTGGCATTTTGTCGCTCACCAATATTTTTTTAATTCTCCCTTCAATTTTGCTGGTTATCCCCCCAATTTAATCTTCACTCAATTCCTGTTTTTACTCAATTTCATCACTTCCAAATTCCTCTCATTTAATGTCTCTTTTACTCAATTTCATCACTCATCCTTTACAAAATTAAAACCTCTTCCCCCTCCGCTTCCATTGAGGGAAACTGAGGGAAAGGAGAGGTATATCTTTTTAATTTATAAATTCCCAAGAGAAATTAGAGAGAAGTGACCACGAAGAATTTTTATGACACTTTCTCTTCTCTATTTTTTTAATCAAAATTTTTTAAAGAAATTTTCAAGGATATTTCTAATCTTAAAAATAAAATCCATTTACTCCCCTCTCTTCCCCTCTTAAAAAAGGTAACTAGGCCATTGACCACTTTTCTACCTAACAACCACCAACATCCCCTTCTTGGCCACAAAATGAATTTAAAAGGAGAAAGAGATGAGTGTTGTGGATAATAATATATTATGGCACAGTTGGTTGGCGCAAAATGAATTTTCCTTCTCCCTTTTTTACCTCTTTTTTATTTAAAAATGAAGGGGAAGAAAGGAGAGGAATGTGCCACTGAAGCAAAAATAGATTGAAAAGCTTTTGGACGGTGCGCGCAAAAATTTCCCTACGGAAATGGACGTTGGTCAATGAATGAATGAAGTTGGTGTGTGTTAATGGGGATTGACTATGTGTAGATAGTAAAAGTATATATGTACTTACAAGGGGATAAGAATTGAGAAAATTAGCCTTTTGGGAGCTTAAAAAAAGAAAGAAAATGGGGAAAAATATGAAAAAATATTTTTAAAAAATTTAGAATTTTTTTGAATATTATATGAAGAGTTAAGCCCGAGTTTAAGTCACTTGGAGAGGTACATATTTGAACAAGCAACCTTTCCCCAGCCCAGCAAGCACCCAGCAAGCAACCTTCTCCTTAAATATCACCTCAACTAACCTACATCATTACAATATTTTTTCCGTTTTTTCTCGAATGTTTTGTTCCAATAAAAAGATGTTAATTTTTCTATTTTTATTTAAAAACCCCCAGTCATAAAAACAAAAAAAAATATTTTTTTTTAATTTAACTACTATTTTTAGTCTTTTATAAGCTTTGCATAATTTGGCACGCAATGTTTTTGTTTCGCATTTCTAATATTATAAATATACTGAGAGAGAAGGAATAATGATTTTAAGGATTTTAAGAGATTTTTCTGTTTATAGAAAAAATTTAAAAAAATTAAAAATTTTCGGATTTTTTTGTACGACATTTGCGGGCATACGACATTTGCGAACTCAATTTTTTAAAAAAATTAAGTAAAACTTTTTTCTATTTTTAAATTTTTATTTTTAAATTTAGAAGAGTTCGTTCCATTTAGAAAATTAGAAAAAAAAAACTTTTCTTTCAAAAAAACTTACAGAAAGTGTTTCAGCAAAGTCACAGCTTGTATCCTCCTTTCCCCCAAAATTCTCTTTTATTTTTAAATTGCTAGTAAAAGGGCAGAGTTCACTGCTTGGCACTAAACGACCAAAGAAAGCATTATGGGGGGAAATATAAGTGTTCTTGGGGCATTGTAAATTAACTCGGTCATTTTGACATGCTTGGATGAGTCGAAGACGTAAAGAGTCCGTTAGAAGGGCTTTTTAAAAAATTAAAAGAAATTAGATGAAAAAATAAATATTTTTTTGGGAGTTTAAAAAGTTTATTTTTTAATTTTTTATTTTTTAATCTCAATCTCGAAACTCAAAAACACCTTCTTAATGGTACCTACCCAGGCCACACAAATCGAAGGGTTTACGTGACAAGGTCACGAAAATATCTTTTTTATAAAATTTAAATTCCTCTTCTCAAATTTTACTCTAATTCTTCTTCATTTCTCAAATCCCTCAATTATATAATAAAAGATTTTAAAAAATCGCCGAAAAATTTTTATTTAAAGCCGATTATGCGAAATTAGTCTATTTTCTCCATTTATTTATTTGCAGCTGTAAAATGAAAGGCAAAAAATTTTATATTTAAAAAGATGCGCGCATAACAAAAGAGAACAAATTGGCCAATTTTCTTTTTATTTTTAGGGTAAAGGGTGATTTAAAAAATAAAAAAGATTTTATTTTAGTAAAGCAAGGTTATCTTTTTTAGTGAGCTTGTGAGAATTCTGATTTAAATTGAAGCTTTAAGGGTAAAATTCTGATTTGTATTTTTACAACTAAAAATTCTGATATTTCTTTGATATTTGTATTTTTGTTTGTATTTCTGATTTGTATTTAAGAAAAAATTCTGATATTTTGTATTTTTAACTTATATTCTGATTTTAAATTCTGTTTTCTATTTTACAATTACAAATTCTGATTGTATTTCATTGTATTTTAAGTTGTGTTTTTAACTAATACATATTCTGATTTTTTTTAATTTTTATAATTCTGATTTGTATTTTTTTGATTTGTATTTTTATTTAAATACTCTCTCTTACCTTCAACAAGTTCTGATCTAATATTTTGTTCTTGAAAAATTTGTTGTTGTTGTGAATAAATAATTAAAATAAATAAAAATAAAATTTTAAAAATAAAAGGAAAAAAAGAAAAATAAAATAAAAAATTAATTTTAAAGTAAAAATACATCTTAAAAAATTAAATTTATTTTAATGAAAAAATTGTTTGTTTACCAAAAAGAGGTAAAATATGTAAGGGAAAGCCCTCTCAAAATTGGCCAGTAAAAGAAATATGAAGTGCCAAAATTGGATGAGGATATAATGGATGAGGAGGGAGTATAAAAATAAAATATATGACTAGGAAATAAATAGAAAATGAAGAAAAAATACGAGGGAGGAGGAGGGGTTTAGAATCAATAAAAAAATTAAAAAATTAATTAAAATAAAATATTAAAAAATATATATTTAATTAAAATTGTGTATTGTTGGAGTAAAAGCCTTTAGAAAAAAGCGAAAATGTTTCTAAGCTTTACTGAGGAAATAAAACCTAGGGAAATAATTTAGAGGAAAAACCCCGCCCATAAAAATAAAGCAGAATAATTTTTAGTTCCGGTTGAAAAATACAAGAGATTGTGTTTTTAATTAATTAAAAAAATCAGAATATCTGTTAAAAATACAAAATAAAATACATCAGAATTTTCACTTGTAAAATACAAATCAGAATTATTTTATTTAAAAAAATACAAACCCGGATTTTACAATTAAAAATTCTGATTTTGTAACTTGTATTTTTAACAAATACCGTAAATCCTCTAAAATAGCCCCACCCTCTAAAATAGCCCCACCCTCTAAAATAGCCCCCCTCTAGAGGTTGATCGAAAAAATAGCCCCTCCCTCTAAAATAGCCCCTCCCTCTAAAATAGCCCCCCCCCCCTCTGGTTTGGAAACTTTGAAAAGGGCTGCAGAAAATGAATTATTAAATGATATTACTGATTCGGTTACTGAAATTGATTTGTTACAAGATGAAGAAAATGGATTTTTAAGTGATAATTCTATTGAATTTTAGAAAATTGTTATTTAATATTTGGTAATAAATTTTAGTTTTCAAAAATTTAGGCATCGAAAAAAATAGCCCCTCCCTCTAAAATAGCCCCACCCTCTAAAATAGCCCCCCTCTAGAGGTTGATCGAAAAAAATAACCCCATGGGGCTATTTTAGAGGATTTACGGTATTCTGATTTTTTATTCTGATATTTGTATTTCTGATAGTTTGTATTTTCTAATTGTATTTTCTGAATGTATTTCTAAAAAATTTTGATATTTTGTATTTTTAACAATTCTGATTTTGTCTTTCAGAATTCTGATTTTTATTTTTTAATTTATTAGTTGTAATTGAGAGAAATAAAAATACAACTATTTATATCAAAAAAAAGTTTAAAAGTATAATAGCATCCACCGCCATTTTGCGGAGGTTTTTATGTGTTTTGTGTGTTGAGTGAATGGATAAAATTCGGCGATTCTCTACACAATTGCAATTAATCCTCCTCTCTCTACCTGTCATTTTTCCCGCCCTCGTTGATCTCTTTTTTATATTTAATTGCTTTGTTCTAAAACAGTTAGTGTTTTATTAGCAATTATTTTTATTTGTCAGAAAAAAAATTAATTTTTTGGGGTGATTTTTAGTAAAGTTTATGGTAAAAAATATTGTTTTTAAGGGGTATATTTAATATTTTTAAAAGGAATTTTTTTAATATTTAATCCTTTCACTTTTAATTATTTTTAAGATGATCTTTCTCTTTTTATATCAATCATAAGCCACAATTATAAATAAATTAAAGGTATTTTTATATTCACTGCTGCGCGCGATTTATTAAAGATATTTTCTCCTTATCTGCTATATATCTAGGTATTTTCACACAAAACTTCTAATAGAAGAAAGCACAGCAGGCGGCAATATGGGAATAAAAATACTTTTTAAATTAATTAAGAGATAAAAAATCAGAATTACAATTTGTAAATTGTAGTTGTAGTTAATTTCAGAATTATCAGTTCTAATTAAAATACATGTTCTGATTTTTAATGTATTTTCTTTTATGTACATATTTTAATTCTGATTTTTGTATTTTTCTATTTTCAAAATTCTGTGTTTTGTATTTTTTCAGAATTTAAAATTCTGATTTGTAATTTTAATTCTAATTTATTTCAGAATTTTGTATTTTCTGTTTTTGTGTTTTGTTTTTTTTCTAATTTAAAATTCTGATTTGTATTTTGTCTTTTTTCTAAATACATGTTGTATTTGTGTATTTATAAAAATGAATAGAAATATCAAAAAATGCCCAACTTAAATTGCGCAAATCTAAAAATTCCCTTCAACACCTTAGTGACCTTGGCGATCATGAATATCATCAAAATCGTCATTAAAACTCGTAAACGAAAAAATAAAAAAGAATAAAAAATAAAAAATTATTTAAATTAAAAAAATTTATTTAATTATTGAGCCATAAAATTAAATTAAAAATTTAATAAAAAATAAAATATAAAAATAATCACAATTTCTATCAAAATAAAATAATTAAAAGCTCTTCTATTATTTAAACTTTTATTTAAAGTTGTTATCTGGTCATAATTGCGAAAATAAACAGAAGAAGATGGAGTTATGCTTCTTCGTAATTCTGAAAAAAAATAATTCTGATTTAAAAGAAATAAATTCTGAATTTAAAAAAATAATTCTGGTTTGTGAATAAAATTCTGAAATTCCAAAAACCTTTATCAGAAATTGCCTGTTGTTTCTGTAACCACAAAGAGGAAGTTGTTGTTGTTGTGAGTATTCCGAAGGGGTTTTCAATCCCTGTATCGCCCCATTCTTCTTCATCATTTTCTTCATCAATATTTGGGTAAATACCTGAGCCTTTTTTAATTAATTAATAAAACACTGTATTTTAATTAAAAAGTCCGCAAAAAATGTCCGCAAGTTTTCAAAAAATATTTTTACCTTCACTAATTGAATGATAATTATTTGCATAAGAATATTGTTGATTTAAAGGCAATTCTATTTAAATTTTAATTAAAGAAAAATTTTTTCAAAAAATCTACAAACCAACAAGTCTAATTTCACCAAAATGGCTTCCATAATCATTATTAGCTACACATTTATAAGTTCCAAAATCAGAATTTTTAACATTTTTAATTTTTAGAATGTGAACAGAACGGTAACGTTCTGATACTAATTGCTCCTTTAAAAAATAATTTTTTAAATTTTTTTTGCCCGCAAATTTTTTTTCCCTACCGTTGAATACTTCTCAGAATCATGTAAAGGTTTATTCTGAAATAGCCAAACCAAATTGGCCCTAGGCCAGGCTTCTACAGTACATGCCATTTTTACAAAGGTAGCATTTAAAGGTGCTTCTACAATTAATCTTTGGGGAACAACAACTGGCTCGACTTTTAATTAATTTTATTTTCAATTAATTTTACAAATTAATATTTTACAAAGAACGTGTAATTTAATTGTCCAAGATTCATCTGGAAATATTCCATTTGAAGCAGTGCAGATATATTCACTCATGTGTTGTCTAGATACCCCTCTTAACACCAATTCTGGACCTTTATGTACACTATCTTAAATGATTTAAATTTTTTAATTTTGTTGTCCGCAAAAGATGTCCGCAAAAAATTTTTTGTCCGCAAAATTCTTTTTAAATTTATTTTCAATAAATATTTAGTATTTGATTCACCTCCATACCCATCATTTTTTCCATATTTAATAATCTGTTTATCAGCTCTCCTCCAAACTATGGTAGGTAAAGGATTGCCTCTAGCATTACAAGATAAGGTGACATTTAATCCTTCACGTACTTCAACAGCAGAGGGAGTTGAACTTTTTAAAATTATTGGAGGAACTTTTAAATCATTTAAATTTATTATTGAAAATTAAAATTACTTTTCAAATTTAAATAACCAGTTTTTGTTAAAATCGGATTAGAATTTAATTGGCAAATATAACCACCAGAGTCGTCTTCCTTTAAAAATAATTTTTTTTCTCTTTATTTTAAAATTAAAGTTGCGAATTTTTAATTTTATTATTCCAATATTAAATTATTTTGAAATAGCAAATAGAACTAAAAATGGGTATTAAAAATAATTTTTTAATTTTCTGTCCGCAAATATTTTCACTGTCCGCAAATGTTGTCCGCAATTATTTATTAATTTTTACTTGTATATCTTTAATCCGTAAAAGCCATTGATTTCCATTTAGTTTAGATAAGAGTTGGTATTTATCTGTTCGACGAAATATAGATTCTAAAAATTTTTCAATAAATTTCAAAAAAAATTCTTTCAACTCTAACCATCATAAGCAATTAATCTTGGGGGTATTCCTTCTCTAAAAAATGCAATTTTATATTTTCCAGCATTTTCTATTTTACATCTAAATTCAATTGTATCTCCACGCATTCCTGTTATATTATTCATAGATTCTTCCAAAATTAAAGGTGAACGGTTTGGGCGAAGACTGGAGACTTTAAAAAATATTTTTTATTTTTTAAAAAGACGCAAAATGGTCAATCCCCCCTTTTCTTGTTTTATTCCCTCCAAGCTTTCTTTTTAACACTTTTGGATGTATTTGTCAAACTCAACCAACTACTAACTAGCTAAAATATTCATTTATACTCTTGGGAATGTAAATTATCTAGTTTAAACAACATTTTTAGTAAAGGCGACATTTGCGAATATTTTTTACATAAGGAGATGTGTTGGTTTAGCACTGTGTTGAAATAAGGAATTGTGTTTCAATTTCCAACCTCAATTTCAATAAGTTTCATTTTTGTCCGCAAATTTTTCTTCACAACTTTTATCCGCAAATTTTATCTGCAAAAATTTTTGTCCGCAAATTTAGTGGGACACATATTTTAGTTATTTATGGAAATAGAAAAATAATGTTATACTTTTACTTATTCACACTTTTTCTTTCCACTAAAGGGTCATTGCTAAAATTAAAAAAAACGGTTCCGTGACTTTTGCGCCGAGAACATTTGCGCCGCGACTTATGCGCCGCGACTTTTGCGCCGCGACTTATGCGCCGAGCGACTTTTGCGCCGGGGGACTTTTGCGCCGCGACTTTTGCGCCGGGCGACGTTTGCGCCGCCACTACCATTAATAATTATGAAAAACTACAGCCGGACCTCACTATAGAAGATGTAGGATAGTTGGAGATCTTCGGATATCAAGATCCGGATCCTATATCCGACCTAAAATTTTCGGCTACCCGGGCTTTTTCATATCCGGATATCTGGACCCGACAACCCTACACTATAGTGCACCCTCTTCTGGCAGAAAATCATGCCTGAATAGGGGTAGCAGACCAAATATCCTGATCGGAAAAAGTCAAGATCTTTAAAGATGACCCCTCTAGGGGGTCGGTTTATTTTTCAACCTTCCTCTAGGGTGTCGGTTTATTAAAGGGGGCTATTGTACTTCCCGAAATATTGTACTTCCTGAAATTCCTTCAGCTCCTGGATACCATTTTTTAAGAGTACACTATAATTAAGTCCGACTGTAGATATTATTTTTTTAAAATTATTGCGGCGCAAATGTCGCGGCGCAAAAGTCACCCGGCGCATAAGTCGCGGCGCACAAGTCGCGGCGCAAAAGTCGCCCGGCGCATAAGTCGCGGCGCAAAAGTCGCGGCGCAAATGTTCTCGGCGCAAAAGTCGTGATACCAAAAAAAACTTTGTGTTATTTCGGGAATAAAGTCAATGAGAGAAAATACTTGAAAAACAACTTTGTATATAAGTTACTCTTATAATTAATGGGGGAAAAATTGTTTTTCCCTCTTTTAAAATAAAAATAAAAAGTTTGTTGTTTTATTGTTGTTATTGTATTCTTATAATACAAAAACAAATCTCTGGATTGGAACGAAAAAATTAAAAAGTGCGCAAATAAATCAGTGACCGCGAATTGTTGGATTTTTAAAGGGTTATTGTTGATATGTTTTGGAAATTTATTTTTATTTAAATAAGGGCTGTTTTTGGGGATGTCCCGAAAGTCTCCCTTCCGTTTTCTTCCGTCTTCTGCTTTTTCCCTGGTCTTTATTTAACAACTAGAAAAGGTCTAAAAATTTTAAAAATTATTTTTACCAAAAAATTTAAAATGTGAACAATTTAAAAACACAGCTACTAATAAAACAATTGAAGATAATGAAGGATTACAGGAGAAATATGATGTCATTTCTAGTTAATTATTGTTGTCCTTTGAAAATTTTTTCTGAGGTGACATTTCATCCCAAAAAATATTTTTTTGATTTTTAAAGTAAAATACTAGATCACTTTAAGAAATAAAAATAAAATTTATTTAAATTAATAAAAATTTCAACTCAAAATCATTCAACCTCAAAAAAATAAAGGAGAAAGTCTTTTCTTTTTATTATTTTATACCTTATGGTGACAGACTCTGCGTGAATCGTTTTTAATGAATAAGTGATGAAAAAGTGGATATATTATATATTGAGTGAATAATAATAAAATAAATTTTGTGAATACAAAGAGAGATAAGGTTTAGTTTTTTAAAATTAAAAAAATTTTTTGTCCGCAAAAGTTGTCCGCAAAAAATTTTTTGTCCGCAAATTTAATTTTAGAGTTTCGCTTAAAATCATCCCCTGTTTATATTTTAACAGTAAGTTCTGATTATAGTTAAATGCTTTTATCCTATATAATCAACCTTCTATTTAGTAAATTCTCACTATTGTGGACTCTTTAAGAAATAAGCATTTTTGGTCAACAAATAAAATTAAATTTCTTCAAAAAAATTCTTCAAGAGAAAAAAATGACAAAATAAATTTTTCAAAAAATGGAGATGAAAAATAAATTTGATTTTTGAAAAAAAAAAACTAAAAATTAAGAAAGAGAAAAATGCTTTTTAAAAATATACATACTTTCTATGGCTATTTATTCTACTAAGAGACAGCCAAAATTGCTCATATCCTCTTTTAAAAACATGAAATGACCCTTCCCTTTCTCTTTCTTTTTTTTGCTCCTCCCATTTAAATATTTATAAATCCATTTATCATTTCAAAACTTTAACAAAATATGTATTTTTAGGCTAAAAATCATTTTTTTAATAATTTAAATTGTTGGACAAAATATATTTTTTTAGAAAAGTCGAAACTAAACAGGAAGGGTTAACACTCTGGGAATTTCTTGCATGGATAAACCAATACTTCTAAACATTAAATGCCCCCTGAGCAGGGGACGGTCCCATGTACAAAACGGCACATGGACACTCCAAAATTCTTCATGGTCACCAGTGCACTGCCACTGCACAAAGCACTACTGGGTGCACAGCCACCGAAGTGCACTGCCACCAATAGTGTCTGCCAATACGCACAGCCACTGATGTCTATCTACTAGTAGTGTCCACTGGTCGCACAGCCACCGAAGTGCACAGGCAACCAGCTTTCTTCTACTGAAGATAGTCCGCCGAAGCGGTCCATGGATAAATTGTGGGAGATTAGACAAAAATAAAAGATTTGAGCATAAGTAATTCTTAGACGGTTAATATAAAGGGTATAGAGAACACTAATTATTCTTCCATTTTTTAATAATTTCCCTTTCTCTTTTCTTCTTCTCTCCTCTACTTTTCTTCTCTCTCCTTTACTCTCTCACCTTTACTTTTCTTCTCTCTCCTTACTTCTCTCCTCTACTTTTCTTCTCTCTCCTTACTCTCTATCCTTTACTTTTCTTCTCTCCTTACCTTTACTATTCTTTATAATTTTTCATAATAACAAATCGCTTAAAATAAACAAAATATCTACAGCGCGTTGTATTTAAAAATGGTCAAAAAAGGGAATTTTTGTAAATCGTCGAAGGACTATTTTAAAAATTTAATTTTTATGTATATCAGTGATGGGACGGGTTACCCGAAACCTAATATCCTAAACTCGGACTTTTTTTCGTCCCAAAACCCTACACGAGAAGTTTTCGAAAACTCGACCCGAAACCCGTCATTCAAATCACGTTGATTTTGGGGCCATTCGATGCAGCTCGATTTTGAATATCTTGAGAAAGAAAAAAGAGGAGGGGGTACGAAACCGACTATTACCGAGATACGTCTAAATCCGCAAGTATAGTCCGGAGATGTTGAGTCCGCAAATAACACAAATTTTTCCTACGTTTTTTCTAAATATTAAAAAATGGCAAAAATTCATTTGTTTTTCCTAAAAAAATTTTTTAAGTTAGGGATGTGAAAAGCAAAGCAATAATCCTCGTGAAAATGAGAAGAAAGTAATTGAGAATGAATTTTTATTTATTTTTTTTGTTTGTTTTTGGCATAAAAATAAATTGAAAAAAACAATGAGAATTTAATGAAAAATGTTTTTAAATGGGAAAAGAGCTGAAAATTGGGAAGAAAAAACGGAATTTGAGGAATTAATAAAAAAAATTATTTATTCCACGGAAATATAGAGGATTTGAATAAAAATGAGAAAATCAGCAAAAGTTGTCCGCAAAAAAATTTTTGTCCGCAAAAAATTAAATACAAAGAATTCTTTTAAAATTTATTTAAAATTAAAATAACATTTAAATTATTAATTTATAATTAAAAACCATTTATTTATCTCCTTTTCAATGTTTTTTGCCTCTTTTTTCACTTCCCCCACCACCTCCACCAACACTAATTGAAGCATTCAAATCGTAATATTTGTGTGAAATTCCAACTAAAAAGAAAAGGAAAACTCCAGAAAACAAAATTGTTAAAGTTATTGCAATTCTGTGTATTAATGCTGAAGCTATAATTGATATAATTAAGGAAATGAAGCAGTCAAAAAGTCCAGATTTTGAATTGATTCCAAATTGGGCCATTTTCTGAAAATTTTATTTTTTAAATATTTCTGAAGATTTTTGGAATTTTTTCAAAGTTACTACAACTAAAATAACCCTAAATAATCAATATATAAGCAGAGCAGGTCAGCCATATAACAGGAAATAAATTAGAAAAAAATCAGTGGGGGTGTCCGATCTGGTAAGTTACGCAACGGTGAGACACGGCAAAGGTTCGAACCCGCTCAGGGTTTTATCAGTCAAAACTATTAATATTCATATGCTGTGTTAAGATTTGGATGACTATATGATAAATTACACTGGAAAAGAATTTATACGGGGTAGACGGGAAGGCAATATGCTAAATAATATTGGGAGAGGAATGGGGAATAATCTACAATAAAAATTAATTTTTTAACTAATTTTAAAAATAAAAAAATTTCCAAACCATATTACTAATTGTTGTCAATGTAAAACAAAATATAAAAGCACCCAAAACTTTAAATTAAATTTTAGAAAAAAATTTTTTAATTAAAAAAACCTCCAGCACACAAATTTCCTTGACGCGAATTAGCCAAAAATTGTTTAAATAATTGTCCAATACCAATACAAACAAAAACAAAAAATGCAG
Source organism: Meloidogyne arenaria (assembly GCA_036172955.1). Taxonomy (NCBI): domain Eukaryota; kingdom Metazoa; phylum Nematoda; class Chromadorea; order Rhabditida; family Meloidogynidae; genus Meloidogyne; species Meloidogyne arenaria. The sequence goes on from JARQAB010000017.1 coordinate 5,796,011, forward strand.
AAATTAAACTACTTATGCCGTTATTGCTTGCCATAACTAAAAATTATAAAATAAATAATTTTTAAAAAAATAAAACAAAAAAACGTGGAATTGAAAAACTTGTTAGACACAACAACAGAATTTTTTCCTTCTCTTTCTCTCTTTTCTTTCGAAGTTACGACAAATTGGTATCACGACAAAATGGTACCTCGACAAAATTGTACACGGACAAAATGGTACATTGACAAAATGGTACTTGGACAAAATTGTACACTGACAAAATGGTACTTTGACAAAATGGTACTTGGACAAAATTGTACACTGACAAAATGGTTTTACGACAAAATAATATATGACAAAATGGTACATTGGAGTATTTGAAAAAATTTTTTGAATTTTTCCATTAAATTTTTTAACTTTTAATATTTAGTTTTTTCAAAAATAAAATGAGACATCAATACAAAAATTCTGAAGATCACTTGAATAATTTGAGGTTTTTTTAAATTTTATTTTACAAAATTTATTTAATTTTTTCAGAGATTGGTATCAAAGAAGAAGCGCAGATTTTAAATCATTTAAATATTTGGAAAACAAAAAAAGGCATTCTTTTACAAATAATTTAATAAATGAAAATGAAAAATTAAAAAGAAGTTTGGAAATTGAAAATTTAAATTTTTTGAAAGAATTTGAGAATAAAATTAATTTAATTAATAAATATCAACAAAAACAACAGCAACAAAAAATTATACAAAATGAGGAATTTATATTTAATAAAAATAAAGATTTGTTTAAATATACAAGGTTTGTTTTTCTTCGTAAAAGGGATTTTCAGATTAACGAGTTCCCTATTTTCTAATCTCTAAAAGGAATTTTTGAAGTTCGCCAATTTTGCGGACTTTTTATTCCTAGAACCTTCGGATTCCCTTCCGAATGTCCAAAAAAAATTCCTAAGATCGACAACTACTTAAATTTTATTTTCAGAAAAATAAACTATTCGCAACTTAAACCAGAAGATTTTATTGAAATAAGTGATGAAGAAGAGGAAGAAGCCGAAAATGATGAAAATAGTTTTGTTGATGTTGAAACTTTTGGAAATAGTTTGACAGAAAATGTTGACAATTCTTCTCTTCCTCTAATTGAACAAACAAATTTTGAATTTAGTAAAAAGTCGCCAACAATTTCCAGCCAAAATATTGCTTCTTCCACCAATTCTTCTCCAATTTTTAAATGGTTAAATTATTTTGATAATTTTAATTCTGAATTGGTAAAAGAAGTAAAAGAATTTCAAGCAGATTTGACACAGGTTTACCTTTAAAATTATAATTTTTTAAAATGGTCGTTTTGGTTAGGTTGGATAGTGTTAGGTTTTCACCCATGAGAGGTCTCGGGTTCGATCCCGTTGAGGGGTTATTTTTAACTTCAATTGTTTTTTGACTTTATTTACTTCAAAAAAATTTTTCTCATAAAAAATTGAAAAAGTGATCGTTTTGGTTAAGTTGGATAGTGTTTGGTTTTCTCCACAATAGGTCTAGGGTTCGACCCCCTCGAGAGTTTATTATTATTTTATCTTCAAATAATTATTAAAATTTGTTTGTTGATTTTATTTACTTCAAAAAAATTTTTTTCGTTTTAAAAATGTTTAATAAAAAAATAAATTTTTTAAAGAAACAATTACGTCAGCATTTATCACGAACTCTAGCTGAACGTATTAATGACACCTCTAAAAAGACTGTTACAAATCAAGAAATTGCTGAACTTTCAAACTTTTTCGACGACTTATTTAAAGGCCAAACAATAATTTCTTGTCGAGACAATTTTGAATTTAAATTGGAAAAAGAAAATAAACAACAAAATTTCTATGCAATGATGACTATTTGTGACAGATATATTGTATTTTTTAAATTTATTTTTAATTAAAATTAGGGTTGCCCCATTTCCGAGTCGGGACGGTGTTGGAGACATTTTTCAGGCTTATTTTTATCGGACCGGGTCATTCGAGTCACTTTCGGGCCAAATATCCTATGCCTTACTCGATCTTTTGGACCGAGGCGGTCAACCCTAATCAAAAAATTTTTTTGCAGGAACAACTTAAATGGGAAGCAGAACTTGTTGATCAAACACGTTTAATTATTGTTTTACTTATGAAGAATCAGCCATTTTTCTATGAAATTTTTTGTGCTAGAATTGTTGCTTCGTTAGTGCTGATTTCTTTTGATTTGGAGAAAATGTAAGGGAAGAAACAAAGTTTTTTTTTAATTTTTTATGAGGGAGGTTAGAGGGGGTTTGTCCGTTAAATTAACGATAGATTAACTCCAAGGAGATAATCAAAAAAAATTTTGTAGCTCTTGGCTGCCACATTTTTTATATTTTTATAAAGGCGGGAGTAGGGATTCTAGGAGGGCTGGCTGCCCCGGTGAAATTTTTTTCACAAAAATGTTTCTATGGAAGTGTGGAGTGGTGGAAAAATTTTTAAATTAATATTTCTTTTTAAATTTTAGAATAAACAAAATCGATTTATTCGAAAAAGAAAATTCACAACAAACCAATTCAGCACTTTCCCATTGGATTTCTGACGAACAAATAATCTTCAAATTATTTTGTAAAGTTCAATTAGCCTTAAAATCTTCAAAATTAAAAGAAAATATGGATGAAAATCAACAAGAAAATTTTTGGATTAAACAAAGAGGGCCGAAACTTTTAATTATGTTTTTTGAGGAAAGTGTTAAAATGGCTGAAGATGTTCCTCTTTGTTCTCCTTTTGTTTTGGAAGAAATGTTAAAAAATGTAAGAGGTTTAAAGATATTTTTTTAATTACTTTATTGGGAAGAGGGAAGGGTAGAAAACATTTTTGCTTGAGAAAAAATTTCTGAAAAAAATTTTTGCGGACATTATAAACCAGTGTTGTGGCCAATTCTCTAAATTATTCATATATGATTATGATATTGAGTACATGGCCCATCGGGCCGTTTGTCCCTACTTCATTAGGCTTAAGTTTTGTCCGGAAATGTCATCCGCAAATTTTTGAGGTGGAAAGAAAATTTGAAAAAAATCATGTCAGTCAATTTGGCAACGAGACAAAAGAAAATTGAATTTAGAACTCCCTAGGAGTCCTTACTGTCCACAAAATATTTTTAAAATTCTAATAATTTTAAATTTCCAGCGTTCAACAAAAAGTATTATACGTCAATACCCAGAATTTTCTGAAGAATTAAAACATTTATATATTCCAACAATTAAACAAAAATTAATTAAAATTGAAGAAAATATATTTTTATTAGAAGAATTGGAATTAAATGAAGGAATTAAAAGAATATTAATTTCGAGACAAAAATATTTAATTTGTTTATTGGAAGCAGAAATTAATAAATTTGAAGAGAAAAGATGAGGGGATTGGAAAAGAAAATTATTTTTGGTTTATTTTTTGTTTTATTTTTGATGATAAAAATTTATTTATGAGAGAGAAAACTTATCTAGAATTTATAAAGAAACCCCTAATGAAAAATATAGGAACATAGAAACTACGAAACTGCCTAGGCTAACTATAAGGCAAATAGAATACTTTATAGGGAAAAAATCAAGCACTATCTTTGACCTTCCTCCAAAGTTTTCGTCACTCCAGCTCAATCAAACAAACAAAAAATTCGAATTTTCGCTTAACTAGAAGCTCAGCAATTGACTGCCTAGGTACGGGACAGGGATGTTATGAGTTACCCGCCATCCGGACTTCCTTCTGACCCGATCCGAGAAGTTTTCCGAAACTGACTTTTTCCCTCCTAATCCCACTGACTGACTCGTAACCCGGATTTTTTGATACGAAACCTTTCCGTAGAAAATTTTAAAGACCCGACCCAACGTTTTTCTCTACACGTGCCATTCTGCTACAGAAAAACAAGAAACCAATTTTTGAATCAACTAAACTTTAGCCTACACAATTATTTTTATCCCGACATTAAAAAACATTATTTAAATCAAAATCACCCAAAAAACAATTTTCATAAACAAAATTAAACCTTTAATATTTTCCTAGACAATTTTCCAAACATTTTTCTTCTTATCAAGCGTCTATAGAGTACGTTCTGGCTCTCAACTTCCTTCCTTTGACTTCTTCAATTGATATTCCACAACGCTATAAATGAACAAAAGTTTTAAAAATAAATTTAAAAGAATACAAAAATGGAAGCCAAAATGCAGAAGCAAGGTAGATTGCCGCCTTAGCAAAAAGTAATGGAAGATTGTGTGGTCGAGTATAATGCCAATACTAAAAATTAAAAAAATGGAAAGAATGAGAAAATTTTTCAAAAATTTACCCCCATAGCCCAGCCATCAAGATAAGGTCCTTGTGGACTCTGTGGGCGCCAACCAGGTCCAGGCTTCCAATTCGGAACAGTATTGTAAATTCCCGGAGTTCCATTCAAGTGCGCATAACGGCAAAGAGGACGCAGCATTGGACGAAAAATGTTGCTACAAATTGGAGGCATTGTTGTTGAAGACAAAAGAATTTATTTTGTATTTAATTTAGAAATCTAAAATACTAAATAGAGTAATGATTAAATGGTCAGGAGTAGGGTTGTCGGCTTCACCAGAATCTTCGGTAAACTGAGCCCAAAAAAATTTTCGGTGTAGTCAGTTCAGTGTGAAATGAACATCCGACGAGACTGATTAGATTATGAGTATTTCGAGTTTAACACTCGAAGGAATCTTTTAGAATTCCAAAGACAGTCAGTCTGTCACACTGAACTGACTATTTCGCACTGAACTGACCTCGACCCTTTAACTGTCTAATGTATCTACTATTTCCCACACTCTTTCTGTATTTATTGATTTTATTCTGCAACGATGCTTAGACATGCAGAAGCATAAAAGGAGAGAAGAAAAAAAGAAAAAAAGGAAATTAAAAATGGAAGAATAATTAGTGTTCTCTATACCCTTTTTATTAACCGTCTAAGATTTACTTATGCTCAAATCTTTTATTTTTGGGAATTCTTCCACAATTTATCCATGGACCGCTTCGGCGGACTATCTTCAGTAGAAGAAAGCTGGTTGGCTGTGCACTTCGGTGGCTGTTCAGCCAGTGGACACTACTGATAGATAGACATCAGTGGCTGTGCGTATTGGCAGACACTATTGGTGGCAGTGCACTTCGGTGGCTGTGCCCCAGTAGTGCTTTGTGCAGTGGCAGTGCACTGGTGACCATGAGGAAAATTTTTGGAGTGTCCATGTGCCGTTTTGTACATTGGGACCGTCCCCTGCTCAGGGGGCATATCTTTAGAAATAGTGCTTTATCCTTGTAAAAGATTCCCAGAGTGCATTAGCATTCTACGGGCACAAAACAAAAAAAAGAACAAAGCAACTCAAACACATCCCTAACTTTCACATCCCTAACTTAAAAAAATTTTTTTAGGAAAAACAAATGAATTTTTGCCATTTTTTAATATTTAAAATAACGTAAGAAAAATTTGTGTTATTTGCGGACACAACATCTCCGGACTATACTTGCGGATTTAGACGTATCTCGGTAATACTCGGTTTCGTACCCCCCCCCCCCCCCCCCCTCTTTTTTCTTTCTTAAGATATTCAAAATCGATCTGCATCGAATGACCCCAGAATCAACGTGATTTGAATGCCAGGTTTCGGGTCGAGTTTTCGAAAACTTCTCGGGTCGGGTTCTGGGTCGAAAAAGGTCCGGGTTTCGGGTATTAAGTTTTGGGTAACCCGTCCCATCCCTGATGTACATAAAAATTAAATTTTTAAAATAGTCCTTCGACGATTTATAAAAATTCCCTTTTTTGACCATTTTTAAATACAACGCGCTGTAGATATTTTGTTTATTTTAAGCGATTTGTTATTATGAAAAATTATAAAAAATAGTAAAGGTAAGGAGAGAAGAAAAGTAAAGGAGAGAGAGTAAAGGAGAGAGAAGAAAAGTAGAGGAGAGAAGAAGAAAAAGAGAAAGGGAAATAATTAAAAAATTGAAGAATAATTAGTGTTCTCTATACCCTTTCTATTAACCGTCTAAGATTTACTTATGCTCAAATCTTTTATTTTTGGGAATTCTTCCACAATTTATCCATGGACCGCTTCGGCGGACTATCTTCAGTAGAAGAAAGCTGGTCGTCTGTGCGCTTCGTGTGGCTGTGCGACCAGTGGACACTACTGGAAGGTAGACATTAGTGGCTGTGCGGGCTGGCAGCACTATTGGTGGCAGTGCGCTTCGGTGGCTCTGCTAATAGTGTTTGTGCGGTGGCAGTGCGCTGGTGACCATGAAGAATTTTGGAGTGTCCATGTGCCGTTTTGTACATGGGACCCGTCCCCTGCTCAGGGGGCATTTAATCTTTGGAGTAATTTATGAGTTTATCAGTTTTTCCAATTAAAAAATTTGGAATTTATTATTGTACAGCACAAAGTCGTTTGAAGTTTGGCGTTTTTAATTGTTTTTGGTCTACAAATACTGGGATGAATTACAACAGAAATCAGGCCAGGAAGAATTTGAGGTTATTCTTTTTTTTTTATTAATTCTCACAATCGGTGTTAGGGGGCCCTTTTAGGTGAATTAGTCATCTTTTGCGCCAAGCGTTTACAGCCATTTCCTCTGTTTTCGGCCAATCGATGGTTATGTTTGCTCAAATTCTTATCTAGTTTTCTCTTATTTTTTCATTACTGGTCCTATTTATTTGACTCACATATTTTTGGGAATAATTTAAAATAAGCAACAATCGAAAGGTTTTAAATGAATTTTGCTTGTAATATTTTCTCAATTATATTTATTTTTGTTTTGATCTTGTTAAAACGTGCCTTTGCAAGTCTTTGGTCAGAAACAGGAAGGATGAGTGATATGCAACAGGTTTTTATTTTTGTTTAATTTTTTTAAAAATTTACCAGGCCCGTAGCCATAAGAATTTTCGGGGGGAGGCCAGGGTAGGATTGAACCTGTGAATTTTTTATCCGTCATTCTATACCTATTCCTCTTTTATTTTTTAAAATTCAGTGGCGTCTCCTTTGCTCCCGTTATCAAGTTGCCCAAGCCTATATGGAGGACGTCAATGCAAGAGTGACCATTTTTGCCCCTGTAAATGATGTTTTTCTGTATAATCCAGATCTTAGAGCAATGGATCAAAAAGAGGTTCTTTCACATATTGGTATTTTTTAATTATAAAAATTTTGGTTAAATTTATTTTTTTATTATTAGTGGATACTCAAGTACCAGAACTTAGCAGCGGTCGACGTTGGGAGAAGCAAACACTTATACGGTCAACAATAAATAGTGGTTATGTTTATATAACTCAATTTGAGAATCCTGGACCACCTGGGAATTTTGTAAAAATCTTTTAAAATTTTGAAAGAAAATCAATTTAATTTTTTAGTCCTACTTTGCAAATGCTGGCACAATTTGTAACCATGTTTCCAATCAATGGGGCATTATCAGCGGTGAACAGTAAGAGGCAATTGACTTTAATCAATTTTTTGAATTTATTTTTGGTATCTCTACAAAGTGTGTACTCCGATGGGACATCGTCCTTACCCTGGAACAGCCTTGAGTTTTGTTCGAGATGATGAAAATGCTATTTTTGTGGACAGACATTATGATAATAGAGATTTAACGTTAATTTTTTGTTTAATTTTTTGAATAATTCAAATTTTTATTTTTTAGTGAATTGAGGAATATACTCGATCGTGTGCCGGATATTGGTTATTTTATTATTAATGAATTTTTTAAAAAATTTTTAAATTTTAGCTCTAGTAATTTATGGAAGTTCAGCATGGAATGGTTTCCATACCTTTTTTCTTCCAACAAATAAAGCATTCGCCAAAGTGATTGATCGAAATCGGGTGGATCGTGAAGTTTTGTTGGCTCATGTTTCTGGAATGAATCGCGTGGGTGAGCTTAAAATTTAATACAAATATGGATTCTGGAGAGCGTTGTTTGAGAACACTTGTAAAGATTGAAGTGGTTTTTTGCTGACTTTTCTCTCACAATTAGTTGATTGTTGGATTGGGAAAGGCGAACTGGGAGAATAAACGCAAAAATTCCGCAAAAAATATTCCTAAATTTATCGGGAAAATCAAATTATTATTTATAATATTCATTTCTGCTTCAGGTTTTATTCACCTATCCTTGGCTATTTGATGGAGGAATTCATTTTTATCCTTCAATTAGGCAGGTTTAATTTATTTTTATTTAAAATTATATTTATTTAACTAATTCAGATTTTCTTCAAACATAATTGAGGATAATTACAAACTCAAATTGAGCATGAGGAACATTACTGATCATAGAACTGGTAAATGGGATTTGTATGCAGTGTCAACTATTTATGAGGTTAATTTTTTAAAAATATTTTTTAGGATTTTTTTAAATTATAGCGTTATGGAGAATTTAGAAGAGGTGCTGTATGGGCTAAAATTCTTGTTCCAAATATTCCTGTCCAAAACGGAGTTAGTTTTTCTCTTTGATTTATAAATCTTCCTTCTTTCTAAAGGTTGTGCATATTGTTGATAATGTTCTTGGGATAGTAACCAACACAATTGATCAGGTTAGCCTTATCTTCCTCCGGATCTAATCTCAATTTATTTTTTAGATGCTTATGGACAATTATAGATGTACAACTTTAATGAGGTATATGGCTACTATTGGACAGGTTTATAAATATTTCTTAAATTTTCTAAATTTTTTAAAGATTGTCAGAAATTACATGTCAGCAACTGGAGGTCTTGTCACATTTTTTGCTCCATGGAATGAAGCTTTTGAACGTATTCCTGAACCAATAGAAAGAAGATTGTTGAGGGACAGAATTTGGTTGGAACAAGTACTTAAATTACACATTATCCCGGCAAAGGAATTGGTTAGTGAAGAAATTACAAATGACACAATAATTGCTACAGTGGACAATATGAGACATTTGTAAGGAAAATTTTAATTGAAAATGTATAAACAGGTTGTACTTTTACTTAAAAACAGATATTTTTCTAAAACTGAATGGCCTAAAAATAATATAACTTATTATGTTATTGGTGGAGGAATTCGGACAGCTGTAATTCTATAATTCTATAATTTCTTTAAATTTATAAAATTATTTTTAAACAGATACAAATGGAGGATGTAACAGCAACAAATGGTATAATCCATTACATTGATAGAGTATTGGGTGTTCCCTATCAGGTTATTTAATTTTTTTGATTTTCTAAATCTATTTTTAAATATTTTAGTCCCTCTGGGAAGTACTTCGTAATGAAACTAGAGCCCATCAATCTATGGAAATGCTAAATAATTTACAGGTTCTATTAAATTTTCAATTTAAATTTTTATATTTTTAAGCTTAAATACACTCTTGACCCGTGGCAAGTGCTTACTCCAGAACAGAATATGACCTTTTTTGTGCCGATTGATGAGGCTTGGGATAAGGTTTATTGTTATAAAATTTATGGATAAACATTAACAATTTTTTAAAAGGTCAGCCCGTCAATGAAGAATCGATTGCTTGACGGAAATCACTGGCAGGCATTACAATATGTTTATAAGGTTTTTTAACGTTTTTTAATTTTTGATCAGAAACTGGGTTGGAATTCCCCGCATTTTTGATCTCTAAAATATTTTTAAGATTTCCAAAAACATTTCCAATTGTTCTGACCCAGTTCCGTGGGTTAGTTCACTGGGAACTTTTGTGAGTACTTCTGCTACCCATTTCTGAATCCTTTTTTTGATTTTTTAAATAATTATAAGAATAATTTTTAGCGACACATTCTCCAAGGACAGGCACTTATGTATACAGGTTAATATTACTTTTCTATTATTTAAATTTTTTTTTAGATTTGCGTGAGAGAACCTATGTAATGATGAATGATGAAAAAGTGATCATTAGACGACGTGGCAGATGTATAATTTTTTTTAATTTTTATAAATAATCTTCCCTTAAATTTTAATAGATTTTGAACTTTACTGGCCGAGAGGTAATCGAGTGGCCAGAATTATTGAAGGAGGTGAAATTGCTGGAATTAATGGATTTATGCATTTAATAGATGGGGTAAAAATAATTTTTTAAATTAAAGTAAATTTTTATTTTGATTAGGTGCTTGTTTATGAACCAGATCTTCGAGCTGGTTCTGCAATTGTATTAATTGACAATCAATTGTTGTTATTTTTAATATTTTTTATTTTATTTTGGTGATAATAAAATCTTAAAAATGTCAGAAAATAAAGTCTCTCCTTGTGTCCCATTTTGTCATCCCTTCCTTATGCCCCCGACCTTCTCAATAGGAAATTTTAAAAATTTGTAAATTAATATTCCAATAATAAAAAAAATTAATAAATTTCTACATACATTAAATAATATAAAATTGAAAAATGAGCATTTTTAAAATAAAAAAAGATAAAACGAAAATGCGTTTCTTAACAACTAAACCGGATATATCGGTATCAGAAGGCTTTGAGAGAAAATAAAAGGCATCGAAATCAGCACCGTTTTAATTAGAAAATCTTTTGTTATCACAAATTGATTAAAAAAATTCACAACTTATAGCACCCCACAATAATTTCGGATACGTTGCCGTGCTTGACGTAAGGAAGCTCGAGAGGTTCTTCGACTTCTCTCGTGCTTCTCTTGTTTAACGTCATCTATTTCATGACTTCCACCACCATTTATTGTTGAAAAGTGTGGAAGAGGTGGGGGAGGTGTGTGAATACCTGGGGGAAGTATACGCGTTTCTAATGGCAGGGTTTTTGAATCTAAAAAAGGAAGATTAAAAAGAAAATTGCTTTGGAAAAATCAAACGTTGAATTGTTGTTCGAGTTTCCTCAACTCCATTCTGCGGGTAAATAGAAAGAGGTGTCTCTTCAATATTGGAACGTTGCGCTTTGAGTTGCTTCTGCTATAAGAGAATTTTTTTAGGAAATGACAAAAAAGGGATCTTTTGCAAAGGCAAAAAGGGGATAATAATAATAAAACCTAGGGGCATAAACCTCGGAATCCCCAAATTTTTATTTAAATAACAAACTATACCATTCTAGGCGATTGATCAGGGACTTGTTGCCTGTTAATTGAACTTTCATAGTTCATAAAAGTTCGACGTTGTTGGAGTGGTGGTGTTTGTGTTGCAATAGGCGCAGTTGTGGCGCGTGGAAAGCCTTGAAAGAAATTAAAATTTCTTAAATTTTTTATAAAACATACCACTCCGCATTGGAGAATCATCATTTAATCTTCCCAGTGAATGTGTAGAGCGTTCGGTACGATAAGCAAATGTTTCTGGACTTGCATCACAACTCCTCCTTGGACTGCTATAGTCTCGGGCATAGGCATGCCTAATTAAATTTTTTTTAAAATAACTCTTAAAAAATCCTTCAACCTGTCATAAAGGTGTGAAGAATATGAACGATAAGTACGTAAATGATGACTTCTTTTTTCTGTTGTTGTTGTTCTCCCCACACTTCGAGAAGTGTGTTCAAAGGGAGCGTTGTTTAATTCCATTAATTCTTCGGGATCAGTCTGCAACCATTTATCATGTTTTCGTTGTCCTCTTTGCTCTTGATCTTGGGAACGGCTTCTTAGGAGAACAAATGGTTAGGAAGGTTAGGAAAGTTACCTGTAATAATTGTAACGTTGACTAATATTATGATAACGTTCATCCAAATAGGAGCTTGGCAAAATACTCTTTTTAGTTGCCGGAGCTTTGGGAAGGCCTGGAGGAAGCATACGCCGAACAGGACCGGCACTTCCACCTCCTCCGTGTCTATAGACAATTATATCCTGAAATTATAATTTTTTCTTTCTGTCCTAAACCCAAAATCACCTCAACAACATGTTGAACTTTCCCCTCTTCCGTCGTTCTATCAAATGAATGACGTTTGGCAAAAGTAATTGTAGTAGCCTCAGTAACACTTGTCCATCCTCTAGGAGAAGCACCTACTGGTCTACGAATAGATCCTGGTGAGGAGTATTTATAGAGTTGGTCAGAATATTGAGAAGTATATTGAGTACGGGGAAGTGGTTTTGCTGGAAATATATTAATGTTAAAGAGTGTTGAACTCGAGAAACTTTCTACCAGGATTCTGGGCAAACCCCTTATAGAGAATGTAATTGGAAAATGAGATAGTTGAACCAGGACTTCTCAAATCGAATTATTAAAACACGCCAAATGTCAGAATGCCAAAACTAGTCAAAAACCTGTTTTGGCGCTGGTCAATAAATTTAAAACATAAATGGGTTCGGATCCGCTTGGGGTTTAATTTTTCACTCCCTTATTTCTAAGCCGGAAGGTGCTGAATTATAATAAAACATACGTTTCGAATCTATACTCAGATCTTCACTTTTCATAACCATTGGACGTCTCATTCTTTGGGTGGCAGCAACAGGTAGTCTTTCTGGAATACTTAGTTAACTTAAGATTAATTATCTTTCTCTCACCATCTCTAAAAGATGCCGCTTTTGCATAAATACTTTGTAATTGATCCTCTCCAAGTGTTCTTTCTTCAAATTTAGCTTCCTTAACAGGAAATGTTGTTGGAAACGATAATTGTTTTAATTTCTTCTTTTTATTGTCTTCAGTAATCCCTGGCTTCTTCTTTAATTCACTTATACGAACGTGTAATTCAACGGGTTCTACAGTTTGTCTTTCTGTTTCCCCACCAACACTTCCAATAACATCCCTTTTCTGTTCAATATCGCTCAATGTTCCATTCATTTGAGGCAATATCTGTCTTTGATCTATCGCATCTTTTTCATCCTCAACTTCAGCAAGTCTTCCTCCATACCAGCCATGATGATATAAAGAAACACTCTTTTCAATTGGAATATAATCCAACTCAAAACTTTTATCTTGAACATTCTTAATTAATTTTTCTTCTGTTTTAACTTCAATTATTTCCTTCTTTAATGGAATATTCTTCTCCTCCTTCTCTTCCTCAACAAAGGAGTATCCATTATTGTAAACTTCAACAAAATCCTCAATCAAAACACTTTTAATTTCATTTTTGTTCAATCCAAGCACTAAAAATTCTTTTTCTTCCAAAATAGGCTTTTCTTCAATTTTTATTTCTTCTTTTAAAGGTGCAGGAACGATTGTTTCAACAGATCCGCGTAAAAACCCTTCTTCAGATTTTAGCGATTTTTTATCAGAAATTCCATTAATTTCTTTAATTTTAACAAAATTATCGTCGAGGGGCACACTTTTCATTTCTTGAGTATCTGGAGAAGTTTGGATTATTTTAATTGGTTCATAATGCCCGGGAGAGTATAAGTTGACTGAAGAATTAATTGGTTCTGGTATCATCTCAGAAAATTTGTTGAAATTTCCAACAGAGCCAATATAAGGCTCAGAATCAACAGGAAATCCTTCTTGTGTTTTCCCTCCTTTTATGAGTTTTGTCAGTTTTTCTAAAGTGCCAGGCTTCTTCTCTTCCTCATCTTTAGAAGATAAATGTTCGTAATATCCAATATGTTTATGTTCAACTTCCAATGGCACACTTTTAACTTCATTTTGTTGTAAGGAATGAACATGGCCGATAAATGGTTGTTCAAACTGTAGATATTCTGATGTTTTTGAAGATGTTGTAGGCAACTGTTCATAATGGCCTATATACTTCTTCTCCACAACAAGAGGTAATACTTCCAGTTCCGGCTGAAGTTTATTTTCATGAATATAACCAATAAATGTTTCTTTTGTTGGTATTGAGGGCAGATGTTCGTAATACCCTACATATTTATTTTCCAAATCCAGAGGGATATGCTCAATTCCAGATTGCAGTTTTGACTCTGGGACATAATCAACGAATGGAGTTTCATTAATTGGGAATTCTGAATGTTTTTTTGTTGGAACTTCATCAGATCGTCCGGAAGAGTAAACGCTAACCAGAGAATGGATTGGTTCTGTTGTCAAGTCAGTAGCAGTATTGGTCAATATAACAGGGCCAGAGTAAGGCTCAGAATCAACAGGAAACTCTCCTTCAGATTTACTTCCTTTGAACAGCTTGGTTAATTTTGCTAAAGCCCCAGGCTTATTCTCTTCTTGATTTGTGAGAGGAAGATGTTCGTAATATCCTATATGCCTATTTTCAACTTCAAATGGCACAGGATGGATGTCGTAATGTTTCATTGCCTCTGGGACATGTCCAATAAATTGTGCTTCAATTTTTGGGAAATCCGTCAGTTTTGTTGTTTGAGTTTCAGCAGGCGGTTCATAGGAATCCACCTTTTGAGTGGGTAGTTGTTCATAGTAACCAATATTTCTCCTGTCAACTTCGAGAGGAATTGAGTGGAAATCATTCTGTGTAAATGACTCATGCACATAACCAGTAAATGGAGCCTCGATTCTTGGATATTCCGCCGGTATTCTCATTGTTGGGATTTCATCAGAACATCCAGAAGAGTAGACACTAACCATTGAATGGATTGGTTCAGTTGTCAAATCAGTAAAGGTGTTAGTTAATGTGATGGGGCCAGAATAAGGCTCTGAATCAATAGGGAATTCTCCTTCAGATTTACTTCCTTTGAAGAAATTTGTTAGCTTTTCTAAAGCTCCAGGCTTCTTTTCTTCTTGATTTGTAGATGGAAGGTGTTCGTAGAAGCCAATATGTTTATTCTCAATATTCATTGGCAAATCTTCAACCTCATTTCTTCGCGTGGAATGAATATGGCCAATAAATGTTTGTTCAATTTTTGGATATTCTGACGGTTTAGATAATGTTGAGGGTAGCTGTTCATAATAACCAGTGTGCTTCTTTTCAATTTCATATGGAACATGATGAAGATCGGTATGTTTTGTCTCTGGGATATGTCCAACGAATAGTGCTTCAGTTTTTGGATATTCTAATGTTTTTGTTGTTGGAGTTTCGTCTGAACGCCCAGAAGAGTAAACACTGACTAGAGAATGGATTGGTCTTGCCTGAGCTTCAGGCATCACATTAGTACTTGCAATATATCCATCAAATGGTTGAGAATCAACAGGAAATTCTCCTTCTGTTTTACTTCCTTTGAAGAGTTTAGTTAGCTTTTCTAAAGCTCCAGGCTTTTCTTCTTTGGCTGTTTTTGAAGACGGAAGATGTTCGTAATATCCAGAATGCTTGTTTTCAACTTCCAATGGAGTAGCAGTCAATTCACCCTGTCGTTTTGCTTCATAAACAGTGCCAAGAAATGGAGATGATACAATTTTCGGGTATTCTGGAATTGTTGTTGCAGCTGGGATTTCATCAGAACGACCGGAAGAGTAAACATGGACAAATGAGTTAATAGGCTCCATTTTGACTTCAGAAGAGATTTTTGTGTTTGCAATTGGGCCACCGAAAGGTTCAGGATCGAAAGGAAATTGTTCAATGGCTTTGCTGTCTTAATAAAAGGAATTTCGATTAAAATTCTGATTTTTTAAACTCCAACCTTTAAAAATATGTTTTAACTTTTCCAATGCTCCAGGCTTCTTCTCTTCCTCAATTTTTGTTGTTATTAAAGGCAAATGTTCGTAATAACCAATATATCTGTTCCCAACTTCTAATGGTGAGGAATTAAGTTCTGTCTGTTGTCTAGTTTCAGAGACGTAGCCAAGATAAGGTGCTTGATTTACTGGATAATCTAATAATTTCGTTGTTATTGTCGGTTGTTTGTCAGAAAATCCAGACGAATAAACATTAACAAAAGAATGGATTGGTTCATATTTAGCTTCAGTTATGTTTGTATTATTAACAGGGCCAGTATATCTTTCAGAAATTGAAGGAAATTCTTCGATGGATTTACTTCCTTTAAAGATTTGTGTTAATTTATCCAAAGATCCAAGCTTTGTTTCTTCAATTTTAGGCAAATGATCGTAATAACCCAAATGCTTCTTCTCTATTTCCAAAGGTAATGAATCCATTTCTAATTGACGCTTTGATTCGGAAACATTTCCTTCGAATGAAGCTTCAATTTGGTGATATTCTTTCTTAGCTTTTGTTGTCTGAATTTCATCAGAATATCCAGAGGAATAAACATTCACATAATTATCTAGTAATGATTCCTTCATTTCTGAAGTTCGAACAGTTTGGAATAAGGACCCTGAATATTATTAAATATTTTAACAACTTTTAAACTAAAAATACCTTCAATTTTTATTTCTTCTTTAATTACTGTTGGAGGTTGCTCTAAATTTTCGTAGTAACCAACATGTTTTGTTTCAACATCCAAGGGTACATTAATTAATTCGTTCATTATTTTTACTTCAAAAATATTATCTAATTTTTGCTGTTCATTATAATGCCCGGAAGAGTAAATATTGACTAAAGAATGGATTGGCTCTTCTGAGAGTTCAGAAATTGTATTAGTATTTGAAATAGGGCCAATATAAGGTTCCGAATCAAAAGGAAATTCTCCTTCATTTTTGCTTCCCTTCAAAAGTTTTGTCATTTTTTCCAAAATTCCAGGCTTCTTCTCTTCATCATGTGAAGATTGCTGTAGTTGTTCGTAGAAGCCAATGTGCTTTGTTTCAATGTCCAAAGGTGTTTGATTCAATTCTAATTGAGGTTTCGAATTGTGGATAAAGCCAATAAATGGAGCTTCCATCTTGGGATATTCTGTTGGTGGAATTTCATCAGACCTTCCAGAAGAGTAAACACTAACTAAGGAAAGAATTGGTTCTGTTGTTGCTTCTGGAAAGACTTCAAACTTCGCAATTGGTCCCAAATAAGGCTCTAAATCAACAGGGAATTCTCCATCCGTTTTACTTCCTTTAAAGAGTTTAGTTATCTTCTCTAAAGCTCCAGGCTTCTTCTCTCCCTCATCTTTAAAAGGTAAATGGTCGTAATATCCAATATGTTTATGTTCAACTTCTAATGGCACACTTTCAACCTCCTTTTGTTGTAAAGAATATATGTGGCCAATAAAAGGTTGTTCTTCATGTTTTGAATATTCTGATATTTTTGTTGTAGGCAAATGTTCATAATAGCCTAGATGCTTTTTCTCCACAACGAGAGGTAGTATACTCAATTCAGACTGAAGTCTATTCTCATGAACATGCCCAATAAATGATTCTTCAAGTTTGGAATATTCAGATTTTTTTGTTGATGTTGAAGGCAGCTGTTCGTAATACCCTATATACTTCTTTTCCAAATCCAGAGGGATATACTCAATTCCAGATTGAAGTTTTGACTCTGGAACATAATCAACAAATGGGGCTTCATTAACGGGAAATTCTGAATGCTTTTTTGTTTGTTCTTCATCATATCGCCCAGCTGAGTAAACACTAACCAAAGAATGGATTGGTTCTTCTCTTGCTTCAAAAATTTTATTTAATGACGCCAAAGGTCCAGTATAAGGTTCAGAATCAACTGGGTAATCTCCATGTGTTCTGGATCTCTTGAAGAGGTGTGTTAATTTTTCTAGTGCTCCAGCCTTCTTTTCTTCATCTTTAATTGTTGAAGGCAAATGATCATAATACCCAAGATGTAGTTGTTCGACCTCTAATGGAATTGGAATAAGTTCCAATCGTCGATTTGATTCAGAAACATTTCCAGTGAATGGAGATTCAAGTAAAGGATATTCTGTTGGAGTTTCATCAGAACGTCCAGAAGAATAAATATTAACAAAAGAGTGGATTGGCACATTTGTTGCTTCATTTGTTGTGCCAGTCATTGAAACATGCCCTGTATAAGCTTCTTTATCAATAGGGAAATCTTCATCTCTTGTGCTTCCTTTAAATATTTGAGTTAACTTTTCTAATGCTCCAGGCTTCTTCTCTTCTTCATGTGTAATTATAGAAGGCAAACTTTCATAGTAACCAACATGTTTTCCTTCAATTTCCAAAGGCATTGTATCAACTTCGGATTGTCGTTTAGCCTCATTTATAATGCCAAAATATGGCTCTTCATTTAACGGAAATTCTGATAACTTTGTTGCCTTAAATTCATCAGAACGGCCAGAAGAATAAACATTAACAAGATTATTTAATTGATATCCAGCCAATTCAGTATTTCTTTCAGTCTCAAATAAATGTTGAGCAGATGGCTCTTAAAAATGAAGGAAATTTTAAAAATATTGAAAAAATCTTGAGCTACCTTCAACTGATTTTATAAGCATAGAAGGATGCAGCTCAGTTTGTGGGATTGATTCATGTACATAGCCAGTAAATGGAGCTTCATTAATGGGGAATTCTGTTAATTTTACTGTTTGTTGTTCATCAGAACGTCCTGAAGAGTATATACTAACCATAGAATGGATTGGTTCCGTTGTTAAATCAGTAACGGTGTTAGTTAATTTGATAGGACCAGAATAAGGCTCTGAATCAACAGGGAAGTCTCCTTCTGTTTTACTTCCTTTGAAGAGTTTAGTTAGTTTTTCTAAAGCTCCAAGCTTCTCTTCTTTGGCAGTTATTGAAGACGGAAGATGTTCGTAATATCCAATATATTTATTTTCAACTTCCATTGGAACACTCACAACTTCATTTAGTTCTAGCGGATGAATATAGCCAATAAAAGGCTCTCCAATTTGTGGATATTCTGATGTTTTTGCTGATGTTGAGGGCAGCTGTTCGTAATACCCTATATGCTTCTTTTCCAAATCCAAAGGTATATGTTCCATTCCTGTATGAAGCGTTGATTCTGGAACATAATCAACAAAAGGAGTTTGATTAATTGGAAATTCTGTCATTTTTATTGTTGGAACTTCATCAGAACGTCCTGAAGAGTAGATACTGACCATTGAATGGATTGGTTCAGTTGCTAACTCATGAACTATGTCAGTTCTCGTCACTGACCCATTGTACGGTTCCGAGTCGAATGGAAACTCATCAGTAGCTTTGCTGCCTTTGAATAACTGAGTAATCTTCTCTAATGCTCCAAGCTTTTGTTCCTTCTCCTCTTCAGATTTTATTGAAGGTAAATCTTCATAATAACCAATATGCCTCTTTTCAATTTCCAGAGGTAAAATATTCGCCTCAGAATGCTTGTTTGTATCAAATATAATCCCATTGAAAGGGGATTTATCCATGGGATATTCTATCAATTTTGTTGTTGAAGGTTCATCCGAACGGCCAGAAGAGTAAACATTTACATGTTGTTCTATTCCTGATTCACGAAATTCAGTGGGACGATTAATTTCGAATACATGTCCATCGTATGGAGCTAAATAAAGGGGGATTTTAAAAGTAATGATTCTGAATTCATACCAGTAACTTGAGGATAATTACTATCCGTCACATCCTCTTTGAAAAGGTGTGTTATTTTATCCAACAACCCAGGCTTCTTCACCTCTTCCGTTTTTACTGAAGGTAAATGTTCATAATAGCCAATATGCCTCTTTTCTACATCTAGGGGTAATGCACCCAATTCAGGCTGAGGATTCTTCTCATGAATGTGACCAATAAATGGCTCTTCAATTCTAGGATATTCTGATGCTTTTGTTGTTGATGTTGAGGGCAGCTGCTCATAATACCCTATATACTTCTTTTCCAAATCCAGAGGTATATGTTCAATACCAGGACGGAGTTTTGACTCTGGGACATAATCAACAAACGGAGCTTCATTTATTGGGAATTCTGAATGTTTTGTTTTTGTTCGAACTCCATCATATCGTCCGGAAGAGTAGATACTAACTATTGAATGGATTGGTTCAGTTGTCAAATCAGTAACGGTGTTAGTTAAAGTGATAGGACCAGAATAAGGCTCTGAATCATTAGGAAATTCCCCTTCCGTTTTACTTCCTTTGAAGAATTTTGTTAGCTTTTCTAAAGCTCCAGGCTTCTTTTCGTCTTTGACAGGTGTTGAAGATGGAAGGTGTTCGTAATATCCGATATATTTGTTTTCAACTTCAAATGGAACAGGGTGCATGTCGTAATGTTTCGTTATCTCCGGGATATGTCCAATAAATTGAGCTTCAATTTTTGGGAAATCTGTAATTTTTGTTGTTGGAGTTTCAACAGCCTGTTCGGAGGTATCTATTTTTGGAGTGGATTCATAATAACCAACGTCTCTCCTTTCAACTTCAAGAGGGATTGAATCTAAATCACTCTGTTTAAATGACTCATGAACATGTCCAATAAACGGAACTTCAATTTTCGGATATTCTGGCATTTTTGTTGGAACATCATCAGACCGTCCAGAAGAGTAGATACTAACAAAGGGATGAATTGGCTCAAATGATGCTTCTTTCATAATAAAAGTACTTGCAATCTGACCTGAGTAAGGCTCTAAAATTTAAAATATTTCTTCAATGATTGCATATCTAAATATTTACCAGTAATCTGTGGATAATTATCTCGAGTCTCTCCACCTTTAAAAAGGAGAGATATTCTTTCTAATGCGCCAGGTTTCTTTTCCTCCTTCTCAACCTTTATTGAAGTACTAGGCAATTTTTCATAGTAACCAACATGTTTATTTTGTATATCCAATGGCTCAGTTTGAAGCTCAGAAAATTGTTTAGTCTCAAAAATATTTCCAATGAATATCTCTTCAAATTTGGGATGTTCTGGGAATTGTTTTGATGGAATCTCATCAGAACGTCCAGAAGAATAGATGTTGGCTATAGAATGTAAAGATTGTTCAGGCAATTCAGGAAGGATGTCAGTTTTCGATATTTGGCCACAGTAAGGCTCAGAATCAGATGGATAATCTCCATCAGCTTTACTTCCTTTAAAGAGTTTTGAAAGTTTTTCAAGAGCTCCAGGTTTCTTCTCTTCATCCTTAGTTGGAAGCAATTGTTCGTAATACCCAATATGCTTATTTTCAACTTCTATTGGCACAGTTTCAACTTCATTTAGGTGAAGAGAATGAATATGGTCAATAAACGGTTGCTCAATTTCTGGATGTTCAAATGTTTTCGATGATGTTGTGGGTAGCTGTTCATAGTAGCCCACGTACTTCTTTTCCAATTCGAGAGGTATATGTTCGATTCCAGAACGAAGTTTTGACTCTGGGACATAATCAACAAATGGAGCTTCATTAATGGGAAATTCTGTTGTTTTTGTTTTTTGAATTTCATCAGAACGTCCGGAAGAATAGACGCTAACAAAAGAGTGGATAGGCTCATTTGGAGCTTCTGATGTGGCCTCAATTCTTTGCAGAGTCCCGGTGTAGGGTTTCGAATCAAAAGGAAACTCTTCTGTAGCTTTACTTCCTTTTAAGAATTGAGTCAATTTTTCCAGCGCTCCAGGCTTCTTTTCTGAGTGTTCAGCTGTTGTAGGCAAACTTCCATAGTAACCAATGTGTTTTGTTTCAATCTCCAAAGGAACTGAATCAATTTCGGGTAAACGTTTAGACTCTGGGACATGTCCAGAATAAGATGTTTCTATTGGATATTCTGTAGTTTTTGGAATCTCATCAGAACATCCGGAAGAGTAAACATTAACATGTTGTTCTAACTGAGATTCATACAGTTCAGTAGGGCTGTTGGTTTCGAATACATGTCCAGAGAATGGAGCTAAATAAAGGGGATTTGAAAAGTTCGAATGATTCTAAATTCATACCAGTAACTTGAGGATAATCACTCCTCACGTCCTCCTTGAAAAGATTTGATATTTTATCAAACATCCCAGGCTTCTTCCCCTCTTCCGTTGTTACTGAAGGTAAATGCTCGTAATAACCAACATTCTTCATTTCAAATTCAAGTGGTAAAGTTTCACATTCTTGTCGTTTTATTTCATGAATATTTCCAACAAATGGGGCTTCATTAATGGGGAATTTTGTTATTCTTGTTTCATCAGAATGTCCGGAAGAATAAACATTAACAAGATTATTTAATTGGTATTCAGGCAAATCAGAATTTCTTTCAGTTTCGAATAAATATTGAGCTGAAGGCTCTTAAAAGGAATAAAAGTTAAAAAATATCAGGGAAATGTTTAGATACCTTCTACAGATTCTGTCGGTATTCTCGTTGGTGGAATTTCATCAGACCTTCCAGAAGAGTAAACACTAACTAAGGAATGAATTGGTTCTACTGTCGCCTCTGAAACGACTTCAATCTTCGCAAGGGATCCAAAATAAGGCTGAAAATCAACAGGAAATTCTCCTTCCGTTTTACTTCCTTTAAACAGCTTAGTTATTTTTTCTAAAGCTCCAGGCTTCTTCTCTTCTTTATTTGTAGATGGAAGATGTTCGTAATAGCCAATATGTTTATTATCAACATCCAATGGTAAATTTTCAACTTCGTTTCGTTGTAAGGAATAAACATGGCCAATAAACGGTTGTTCAATTTTTGGATATTCTGATGTTTCTGTTAGTGATTCATAATAGCCTAAATGCTTCTTTTCCACATCAAGAGGTACTGCACCCAATTCAGACTGAAGTCTATTCTCATGAATATGACCAATAAAAGATTCTTCAAGTTTGGGATATTCTGAGGTTCTTGTTGATGTTGAGGGCAGCTGCTCATAATACCCTACATGCTGTGCTTCAACTTCAATTGGTGAAGTTTCAATCTCTGAATGTCGTTTTACTTCATGAACATTCCCAACAAATGGAGCTTCATTAACGGGAAATTCAGTTATTTTTGTTGTTCGAACTTCATCAGACCTTCCGGAAGAGTAGATACTGACAATTGAATGAATTGGCTCTGTTGCCATTTCAGACATTTTTTGTGTGCCTTTAATTTCCCCAACAAAAGGTTCAGAATCAGAAGGAAACTCTCCCTCATGTTTACTTTTTTTAAAGAGTTTTGTCAATTTTTCTAATCTTCCAGGCTTCTTTTTTTCATCCATACTTGATTCTAGGGAAAGTTGATCATAATAGCCAACATGCTTCTTTTCAATATCTAAGGGTATGCCTTCTAATTCAGTTTGGACTTTGGTAGCGAATTGAGTTTCAGTTACTGTTTGCTTTATAATCTCTGATGGAATTTCTGAAGGAGCTTCATCATAACGTCCTGAAGAGTAAACACTAACCAAAGAATGAAGTGGTTCCGTTTTAGATTCAGGCATTATACTTGTACTAGCAATCGGGCCAGAATATGGCTCTGAATCTAACGGAAAATCTCCAGCGTTTTTGATTCCTTTGAAGAATTGAGTAATTTTTTCTAATTTTCCATGTTTCTCTTCAATTATTGAAGTAGGCAAATGTTCGTAGTATCCAATATTCTTCATTTCCACATCAAAAGTAACTGCATCCAAGTCAGACTGCCGTTTAGTTTCAGGAATGTATCCAACAAATGGTGCTTCAATTTTAGGGAATTCTATCATTTTTGTTGTTAAATGTTCGTCAGAAATTCCAGAAGAGTAAATATTAACTAAAGAATGGATTGGCACGTTTGTTGCTTCAATTGTTGTGCCAGTCATTGCAACATGCCCTGTATAAGCTTCTTTATCAATGGGGAAATCTCCATCTTTAGTGCTTCCCTTAAATATCTGAGTCAATTTTTCTAATGCTCCAGGCTTTTTTCCATCTCCATCTGTTGATGTAGGAGGTAAATGTTCATAGTACCCAACATGTCTTTTCTCCAGTTCCATGGGGACTTCATTCAATTCATTTTGACGTCTTGAATCTGGAATGTAACCAAGATAAGGCTCTTCGTTTATTCGAAATTCTGTTGTTTTCAATATTTTTGGTGATTTTGGAGTTTCATCAGAAGAATAAACACTAGTATGGTGCACTAAAGGTGATTCAATGAACTCGGTATGAACGGATTCAAATACATGCCCAGAATATGGATCTTAATTAAGTCGAGACTTTAGTACAAATAATTATTAATTACCGGTAATATGGGGGTACTCATCCTTTGACTCTCCACTCTTGAAAAAGTGTGTCAACTTAGCCAATGCTCCAGGCTTCTTTTCTTCTTCACTTGTTGTAGAAGGCAAACTTTCATAGTAACCAACATGTTTCCTTTCAACTTCCAAAGGAACTCCTTCAATTTCTTCTTTCTTTGCTTCAAAAATATTCCCAATAAATGGATCTTCATTAATTGGAAATTCTGATATTTTTATTATTTTTGTTGGAATTTCATCAGAACGTCCAGAAGAATAAACAGCAACTTGGTTATCTATCGGTGCTTCAGTTAATTCTAGTTGTCGAGTAATTTCAGAAAATGTTCCAGTAAATGGCTCCGAATAATCCTCTGAAATAAAGGAAATGTTAACTTGTATCAAGCGTTAAATACTACCTATGACTTCCATTTTGGGATATTTAGTTTCTTCCTTTTTTAATGGTGGAGGCGATTTTTCATAGAACCCGATATGCTTCTTGTCAATTTCAATGGGTAATGAATCCAATTCACCCCCAAGTTTCGTCTCTGGGATATTGCCAATAAATGGAGCTTCATTAATGGGAAATTCTGAATGTTTTTTTGTTTGTTCCTCATCAGAACGCCCGGAAGAGTAAATACTAACCATAGAATAGATTGGTTCAGTTGTTAAATCAGTAACGGTGTTAGTTAAGTTGATAGGGCCAGAATAAGGCTCTGAATCAACAGGGAATTCTCCTTCTGTTTTACTTCCTTTGAAGAATTTTGTTAGCTTTTCTAAAGCTCCAGGCTTCTTTTCTTCAATGACAGCTGTTGAGAACGGAAGATGTTCGTAATACCCAATATGCTTATTTTCAACTTCCAATGGTAAATTCTCAACTTCATTTCGTTGTAAAGAATGAATCTGGCCAATAAATGGCTCTTCAGTTTGTGGATATTCTATCAGTTTTGTTAACGGTTGTTCATCAGAACGTCCGGAACTGTATATATTAACACAAGAGAGGATTGGGGAATTTTGAGCTTCGGGCACGGCACTAGTAGTTGAAATTAGGCCGGAAAATGGCTCAGAATCAACAAGGAATTCTCTTTCTGTTTTGCTTCCTTTGAAGAGGCTAGTTAATTTTTCCAGAGCCCCAGGCTTCTTCTCTTCTTGATTTTTAGAAGGATGATGTTCATAGAAGCCAATATGCTTATTTTCAATATTCATCGACAAATCTTCAACCTCATTTCTTCGCGTGGAATGAATGTGGCCAATAAACGGTTGCTCAATTTTTGGATATTCTGATGTTTTTGTTGTTGTAGGAGGTAGATGTTCATAATAACCCACATTTTTCCTTTCGACTTCCAAATGAACTTCTTTAATTTCTTCAAGTTTATTTGCTTCATAGATATTCCCAATAAATGGATCTTCATTAAATGGAAATTCTGATATTTTTATTATTTTTGTTGGAATTTCGTCATAATGTCCAGAAGAGTAAACGGAAACTTGGTTATCTATCGGTGCTTCAGTCAATTCTAAATGTCGTGAGGTCTCAAATAAATGTCCAGAGAATGGAGCTAAAATTAAGGGAGGTTAAGAAAGAATTTTACTGAAAGACTCACCGATATCTTTGGGATAAACATCGTGTTTTGTTTCACTTTTGAAAAAATGTGTTAAACTTTCGAGTGCCCCATGATGTCTTGATTCTTCTTTTGGATGTAGAGGAAGGTGTTCATAATAACCAATATATCTTCTTTCAACTTCAAGGGGAGTTGGAAGCAATTCATTTTGTCTAGAAGAATCTGGGACATGACCAATGTATTGTTGTTCTTTTGGATATTCGGGTATTTTTATTGTTGAAGGAGGTTCATCAGAACGTCCAGAAGAATAAACATTGACGAGAGAATGAAGTGGCTCCATTATGGATTCAGGCATTGTATTTGTGCTAGCAATTTGGCCAGAATACGGCTCTGAATCAACAAGATAATCTTCATGATTTTTGCCTCCTTTAAAGATTTTAGTCAATTTTTCAAGTGTTCCAGGCTTCTTTTCTTCTTTCAGAGTTATTGAAGGTAGATGGTCATAGAACCCAATATAGTTGTTCTCTACTTCCAATGGCATAACTTCCACCTCATTCCGTTGTAAAGAATGAATATGGCCAATAAATGGTTGTTCAGGTTCTGGATATTCTGAGGTTTTTGTTGATGTTGAGGGTAGTTGTTCATAATACCCTATATACTTCTGTTCCAAATCCAAAGGTATATGTTCCATTCCAGAATGAAGTTTTGACTCTGGGACATAATCAACAAATGGAGCTTCATTAATTGGAAATTCTGACATCTTATTTGTTGGAACCTCATCAGATCGTCCTGAAGAGTAGACACTAACCATTGAATGGATTGGCTCAGTTTTCAGATCAGTATCGGTGTTACTCAATGTGATAGGGCCAGAATAAGGCTCTGAATCAACTAGGAAGTCTCCTTCCGTTTTACTTCCTTTGAAGAGACTAGTTAATTTTTCCAAAGTTCCCGGTTTTTTTTCTTCTTTGCTAGTTATTGAAGATGGAAGATGTTCATAATATCCAACGTGCTTATTTTCAACCTCGATTGGCACACTTTCAATTTCATTTTGTTGTAAATCATGAATGTGGCCAGTAAATGGTTGTTCAAGTATGGGATATTCTGATGTTTTTGTTGATGTTGAGGGCAGCTGTTCATAATAACCTATGTGCTTCTTTTCGAATCCAATAGGCATATGTTCCATTTCAGAATGAATTGTAGGCAGATTTTGATCAAAGCCAGTATGTAACCTCTCGAGCTCCAAGGGTTGTACACCTAATTCAGCCTCTTTTATTGACTCTGTGATATGTCCAGTAAATGGCTCTTCAATTTGTGGATATTCTGTTGGTTTTGTTAATGGTTGTTCATCAGAATGACCAGAAGAGTAGACATTGACTAATGAATGAATCGGTTCTGGTTGAGCTTCAGGAATGGCACTAGTAGTGGCAATTATGCCTGCAAATGGCTCAGAATCGACAGGAAATTCTTCGCTCTTCTTGCTTCCTTTAAAAATTCTTGTTAGTTTTTCAAGCGTTCCATGCTTTTTCTCTTCGCTTGATGTTGAAGGGGTCCCTTCATAAAATCCAGTATACTTTTTCTCAACTTCCAATGGCACATTTTCTACTTCATTTCTTTGTAACTCATGAATATGTCCAATAAATATTTCTTCAAAGTTTGGATATTCTGTTAATTTTGTTGAAATTTCCCCAGGCAAGTCAACAAGTTTATCTTCAATTTCTAATGGTATTCCTTCCAATTCCGGTACTATCCTTGACTCCGGAACATAACCAACAAATGGAGTTTCATTAATAGGGAATTCTGAATGCTTTTTTGTTTGTTCCTCATCAGAACGCCCAGAGGAGTAGATACTAACCATAGAATGGATTGGTTCTTCTCTTGTCTCAGAAATTTTATTTAATGACGATAAATGTCCTGTATAGGGTTCAGAATCAACTGGATAATCTCCATCTGTTTTGGATCTCTTGAAGAGATGTGTTAATTTTTCTAGCGCCCCAGTCTTCTTCACTTCTTCATTACTCGTTGAAGGTAAATGATCGTAATAACCAGCATGCTGTTGTTCAACCTCTAAAGGTATTGGAGTAAGTTCCAAGCGTCGATTTGATTCAGAAACATTGCCAGTAAATGGAGATTCAAGTGAAAGAAATTCTGTAGTTTTTGTTGTTGGAGCCTCATCAGAACGTCCAGAGGAATAAATGTTGACAAAAGATTGGATTGGCTCATTTTTAGCTTCAATCATGGCACTAGTACTAGCAATTTGGCCAGTAAATGGATCAGATTTGACAGGATATTCTTCGGATTTCTTGCTCTCTTTGAATATCTGAGTTAGTTTTTCGAGTGCTCCAGGCTTCTTTTCTTCTTCTGCCAAATTTTTGTAATAGCCAATATGCCTCCTTTCTACTTCCAATAGAACTGTTTCCAATTCAGATTTATTTGTTTCAGAAAAACCTCTTTTAGTCCCATTTAATATTCCCTCATCTTCTTCTACTAATTTTGAATAATATCCATTAGAATATACATTAACATAATTATCAATTTCAACACTTTTAGCTTCATTCCAACGGCTAGTTGAAGGAACCACATTCTCTTCAATTTCTTCTGCTGTTTGTGTACTACATTCCTTTAATTGTTGCTGACTGTCCGGTAACATAACCCAATGTTCTAAAGGTTCTTCACTAATTTCCCTAACTGGCTTTATTGTTGTCGTCTTAAAAGAAGGTGATATTGAAGCTTCAGCTGCTTTTGCCAATTGAGCACAAAATTCTTCATCATCAAATGTATGCATAATACCTTCACTATTTGGAGAGGAAAATGTAGATGTATTTGCAAAAGAATGTGGAGAATAGGGCGGTGAGCGGATTTCAGAAGGGATTACCTTTAAAAAGTAGGAATGAAAAAAAAAAATTATTTCTGTGCAAAATAATTTTTATTTTTTATTGCACTTGCAATTTTTTAGTACAAAAAAAGTAAACTTACAACAATATTAGACGAAGTAACAATAATTTCTTCGTCTTCCTTCTCTTTATTTTCATTTAATTTATCAATTGTTGTATTAGTTGTAGTTATTACAGTTTCTTCATCATCCTCTTCCTTTTTGGTTTTTAAAGGGATTTGTTTTAATAAAAGTGAAGATGTTGAAGATTTTAAATCATAATTATCATCGTCTTCACTTGTTGAAGTTATTGAACTATCTGTTTTATTAATTATTAGGAAATCATCTTTTTCTTTTATTGTGGTAGCTGTGGATGTTGATATTGTAGATTCTGGCATTTGTACAAACTCCAAATCATCATCGCTTGTATCTTCCAATATTTTATATGTTGTTTTGGTTGTTGTGATTATTGTTGTTGTTCGGCGAGATTCTCTATTTAAGAAAATGCCGCTGACTATGGGGACCTGAGAAAAAATAATTATAAATCCTTGAGTAACTTCCTTTTCCGGATCTTAATAAAATACTTTACAAATTGTAAAAACTTTTACGGAATTTAATAATATATTTTACAAATTGTAAAAACTTTTCCGGAATTTAATAATATATCTTACAAATTGTAAAAACTTTTACGGAATTTAATAATATATTTTACAAATTGTAAAAACTTTTACGGAATTTAATAATATATTTTACAAATTGTAAAAACTTTTCCGGAATTTAATAATATATTTTACAAATTGTAAAAACTTTTCCGGAATATAATAAAATATTTTACAAATTGTAAAACTTTTCCGGAATATAATAAAATATTATATTTTACAAATTGTAAAAACTTTTCCGTAATTTAATAATATATTTTACAAATTGTAAAAACTTTCCGGAATATAATAAAATATTTTACAAATTGTAAAACTTTTCCGGAATATAATAAAATATTTTACAAATTGTAAAAACTTTTCCGGAATTTAATAATATATCTTACAAATTGTAAAAACTTTTACGGAATTTAATAATATATTTTACAAATTGTAAAAACTTTTCCGGAATTTAATAATATATCTTACAAATTGTAAAAACTTTTACGGAATTTAATAATATATTTTACAAATTGTAAAAACTTTTACGGAATTTAATAATATATTTTACAAATTGTAAAAACTTTTCCGGAATTTAATAATATATTTTACAAATTGTAAAAACTTTTCCGGAATATAATAAAATATTTTACAAATTGTAAAACTTTTCCGGAATATAATAAAATATTATATTTTACAAATTGTAAAAACTTTTCCGTAATTTAATAATATATTTTACAAATTGTAAAAACTTTCCGGAATATAATAAAATATTTTACAAATTGTAAAACTTTTCCGGAATATAATAAAATATTTTACAAATTGTAAAACTTTTCCGGAATATAATAAAATATTATATTTTACAAATTGTAAAAACTTTTCCGGAATATAATAAAATATTTTACAAATTGTAAAACTTTTCCGGAATATAATAAAATATTATATTTTACAAATTGTAAAAACTTTTCCGGAATATAATAAAATATTTTACAAATTGTAAAAACTTTTCCGGAATGTGAAAAAAACATAAATGTGAAAAATTCACCCCAGAACTAGTTAAACCTCCAACAATAGGTACAGCTCCAGCTTCAATAGTTGTTGTAGTTGTACAAACCTTATAAATAAAAATTAATTAAAAAAAATTTATTTATCTACTTCTCTGCTCGCTTCCTTCTCTTTATTTTCATTTAATTTATCAATTGTTGTATTAGTTGTAGTTATTACAGTTTCTTCATCATCCTCTTCCTTTTTGGTTTTTAAAGGGATTTGTTTTAATAAAAGTGAAGATGTTGAAGATTTTAAATCATAATTATCATCGTCTTCACTTGTTGAAGTTATTGAACTATCTGTTTTATTAATTATTAGGAAATCATCTTTTTCTTTTATTGTGGTAGCTGTGGATGTTGATATTGTAGATTCTGGCATTTGTACAAACTCCAAATCATCATCGCTTGTATCTTCCAATATTTTATATGTTGTTTTGGTTGTTGTGATTATTGTTGTTGTTCGGCGAGATTCTCTATTTAAGAAAATGCCGCTGACTATGGGGACCTGAGAAAAAATAATTATAAATCCTTGAGTAACTTCCTTTTCCGGATCTTAATAAAATACTTTACAAATTGTAAAAACTTTTACGGAATTTAATAATATATTTTACAAATTGTAAAAACTTTTCCGGAATTTAATAATATATCTTACAAATTGTAAAAACTTTTACGGAATTTAATAATATATTTTACAAATTGTAAAAACTTTTACGGAATTTAATAATATATTTTACAAATTGTAAAAACTTTTCCGGAATTTAATAATATATTTTACAAATTGTAAAAACTTTTCCGGAATATAATAAAATATTTTACAAATTGTAAAACTTTTCCGGAATATAATAAAATATTATATTTTACAAATTGTAAAAACTTTTCCGTAATTTAATAATATATTTTACAAATTGTAAAAACTTTCCGGAATATAATAAAATATTTTACAAATTGTAAAACTTTTCCGGAATATAATAAAATATTTTACAAATTGTAAAAACTTTTCCGGAATTTAATAATATATCTTACAAATTGTAAAAACTTTTACGGAATTTAATAATATATTTTACAAATTGTAAAAACTTTTCCGGAATTTAATAATATATCTTACAAATTGTAAAAACTTTTACGGAATTTAATAATATATTTTACAAATTGTAAAAACTTTTACGGAATTTAATAATATATTTTACAAATTGTAAAAACTTTTCCGGAATTTAATAATATATTTTACAAATTGTAAAAACTTTTCCGGAATATAATAAAATATTTTACAAATTGTAAAACTTTTCCGGAATATAATAAAATATTATATTTTACAAATTGTAAAAACTTTTCCGTAATTTAATAATATATTTTACAAATTGTAAAAACTTTCCGGAATATAATAAAATATTTTACAAATTGTAAAACTTTTCCGGAATATAATAAAATATTTTACAAATTGTAAAACTTTTCCGGAATATAATAAAATATTATATTTTACAAATTGTAAAAACTTTTCCGGAATATAATAAAATATTTTACAAATTGTAAAACTTTTCCGGAATATAATAAAATATTATATTTTACAAATTGTAAAAACTTTTCCGGAATATAATAAAATATTTTACAAATTGTAAAAACTTTTCCGGAATGTGAAAAAAACATAAATGTGAAAAATTCACCCCAGAACTAGTTAAACCTCCAACAATAGGTACAGCTCCAGCTTCAATAGTTGTTGTAGTTGTACAAACCTTATAAATAAAAATTAATTAAAAAAAATTTATTTATCTACTTCTCTGCTCGCTTCAGTTTCTGGCGATAATGAAATCATTTCCAATTGTTCTGAGCTAACTTGGCTCAATTCCATTGGCATTTGTACTATTTGAACTCTTTCTGTACTTGTCACAGTTCTAGCTCTATAAATCCCTCCTCCACGTCAGAGTCGGAATCTCCTCCTTCCGTTCCACTTCGACTACTACTACGACCTATTAAAGGGAGAAAAAAGAAGAGAAATATTTTTTGAGGGACAAGTTACCTGGAGGAGTCATTTCTGTTCGTTCTCTCCGTGTAATCGACCATTGTGGAACACCTTTATACGATATTTAAATTAATTAAATCTCAAACCTGTTCTAGGTGTAGTACTTTGGGGTGGCCTAGGCGGTAAATTATTTGGATCCGCCATTTAAAATTCTGAAATAATTTTTTAAAAATTATTAAACTAAATAAATATAAGTATTTTTAAATGGCATTTTAGCTAAAATAATTTTTTAGCTTCCAAAAAGGAAATGAATATGTAGAAATTGAGAACATAAATTTATATTTATTTATTTTAGTTAAGCGCGGATTGATTTTATTTTCAGTGAGGAAATAAAAATAGAAAAATAGAGAATTAAAAAATTGTAAAAAGGGGATTAAAAAGGTAAATATAGGGCATCTTTTATGCAGTTTAACTAATTAGAAGGTGAACACATTTAATTACATACGTTCTTTATTTTTTATTTTTGAATTAAAATCTCAAAACTTATCTCAAATAAAACTAAAAAAACAAACTTTCATGAAAAGTTTATAAAAATAAATTTAGTTATTTTTAGTCTCAAAGTTCAGAAAAACATATGTTTTTCAGTTTCTTTGCTTCTTCCCAGATTTTTCCGTGAACAAAATAGTGTAAGGGAGAACCAATAATATTGAGCATGTTTGGAGTTTGCTTTAAACTTATTTAAAGCTTGAAAAGTTTTTTTAAGTTTGTAAAAACAGATGTTGTAAACTTAAGTTTGCAGACCGTACAAAAACAATTAAAAACAATTTATGTTACTCGTGGTTTAGTGGTATAACGTGTCAGAAACATATGGCAATTAATAACAAGGTTCGGATCCTTTTGTCTGCCAGTATTTTTTTGTTTTAATTCTAACAAAACTATGACTCAAGTTAAATATTTTTTATTATCAATTTAATTTAAAAATTTTATCAGCCATTTTCAAAACAAAATACCAATTTCCGCCCTAAATTGATCACGTAATTTTAAACGATTTTGAAATCTTAATGCGCGCACACAATTGTTGTTAGGGTGTTATTTTCTTTCTTTTTTTACTACTTTCTTAGGCAAATTATAAAAAAAGAGAGGAGATTGAAAATAATTTAAAAAATAAAAGAGAAAACGGAAGGTTGAAAATAATCGAAAACTTGCATTGAAAAAACGTACAAAAACAAAGCGACAAATCAGTTACACATTTATTTTTTACTTGCGGTAAGACAAAAAGAAGAAAAATATTTTAGACGGGAAATTGTTGGGGGTGGTTATTCGTACTATAATTAAAAAATGAAATTTGGGACATATTTAAGATTGAGAAGGAAAGATGTTAGGTGGAAAGATGGAAACGATTTAAAAGACCGATATGAGTCATTCGGGATTCTAAGACTTATTAAAAATAATTTACAGAATAACTAAAAAACCCTCTCAAAATAAAGGACATTGTATTGTTGCAATAGTTTCATGCAAAAATTCTTTTTTCTCTTTTTGCTTTAATTCTTCTCTCGCGCACTTTACTATTATAAACGGCCTTTAATAATATTTAGTAAAATACTCTTTTTCTTGTTTTGACGAAAAAACAAGAATAGAAAATATTATAATTAGATTAGGCATACTTATCAAAAACATTTCAGGTTTTATTCAAAACAAACAAATTTTTTAAACTTAACCTTAGTCTTAAAAACAAACATTTTAAAATTAATTTGTTATGTTTGTTTTGTTTTACAAAAGTATTTCAATAAAAACACAGGAGGAAATTTAATCGGGAAAAAAAGGAACTTGAAAAAAGTGTAAAAAAAGAAGGAAAAACGTGTTCGAGCATTTAAAGTGTTAACCACACACACAGACTTTTACATCAAAACAACTAGTAGAAACAAGAGGAAAAAGGGAAGAGCTAATATAAACACGTATTTATTAAATCATTCAGAGATTTTCTCGGCTAAAAATAATGCTTTATCCTCTTTTTCTTTAGCCGTTCGATCAACAAAATAATCGATTATTCACGCGAGATTTTTTGACTTTAAGGGCGTCCATGAAATGAGGAAATGTGAGGGAAATGAGAGAATTTATAAGAGGAAAGGAGGGACCTCTTCACTTCTCTCCCAGCAAAAAACATTTTTTTAATTTTCCCCTAATTTGTATGAACAGATGTCTAAAATATAATATTTTTATTTAGTAATAATATAAATAAATACATTTCTATTAAGTATTTATTATTATTTTTACAAAATTACAATATTAAAACTTAATAAAAAAATACGTAAATGTTCCTTTAGCAACGACTTGCCGCTGTTGACCATTCATTTTCTTCCTCCTCATCTTCATTACTAGTAGACCAATTGTCGTTATTGTCAGCTAGTCTTAATGCCTAGAAATTATTTTTTTTGAAAATTTTAATTGTTAAAAAACCTTACTTGAAATTTTTTACGCTGCCCAATTAACAATTTTTCTTCTTCCTCTTTTAATTTTGAATCTTCTTTTCTTGGAAATTCTGAAATAATATAAATCAAAAAATTTTTTTAAATATTGCTCAGACCTCCAATTTGCAAAATTGTTGTTTGATTATTTGAAGATGATGGTGATGACAAAATAGGAATTGTAGGTGATTGTACCATTTTATTCTTTGAATTGGTCGTTTTGGTTTCGTTAGCCTTTTTCATGGCAGCAGCTTGTCTTTCAGCAGATTCCATTAAAGGGGCTAAACTTGGCCGTAATGGACCGTGATGACCACCAGGCCTAATTGCTGAGTGGGGAATGCCTTAAAATTTAAAACTTTCTAGATCTCTTCCCTAAACACCAGGCCTATTGTTATAAACAGAAATAAAATTTACCACTAGTGCTTCCACCAATTCCGTCAGAAAAAAAGTGTCGGAAAGTAAAATCTATAAAATTTGGAGGAAGTTGTTGTTGCTGTTGAATATTTGAAGAGTGCTTCTTTCCATTTTCTTTGTTTTCACGCAAAACATTTGAAGGAGTTACGGCTGCCATTTGTTTAATATTTTTGTCTTCATTTATTTCATTATCTTCATCATCTTCTTCCTCATCAGTACGGCAAACTTCAAATGTATCAAAGTTTGAGGTGTCCTCAGGATGGCGTACACGAGGAACATGTTCAGGCGTAATGTTTCGTAGATTTAAAAAGTCTATACCCTTAAAAATAAAAAATAATTTTCACAGATAAAAAAAATTTTACTTTAAACCAAACATGTTCTTTAATATCTTTAGCTCCTTGTCTATGGCCTAAACGAATGCCTTGATCACAACATAAACGTGCAATACATTCTATGCATTGACGTGAAAGACGCGCACCCATCGGGTTTTTCAAGTCAAGGAAACGATACCAATGGACAATCATGTATTGAGTTTCTGCGGGGTCATCAACACGACTCATGAATGGAGGACCTTAAAAATATTTTTGTTCAAAATTTGAAAAATAAAAAAATTACGTCCAAAAACCATTTCATATAGAATTACTCCAACACTCCACCAATCGCAAAGTTGAGTATGTCCTACAAAATATAATTACACTTTTAAGGTTTTAAAAAATATTACCAGTTCTCTGAATTACTTCGGGAGCCATATAATTTCCTGTTCCAACAACAGAATGAGCACGATTTCTAAAAAAAACTTTTTATAGTAGTAGAGAAAATATTTAAAAAACCTTTTATGATGATGCCTCATCTCCAAAACTTTCCAACGTTGATCAAATCCAGGAGGCAAGGAAAACGAATCCTCACGTAAATGTGTAGCTCCATCTTCATGATTGTCATAGACAACATAATGTCGTTTATCGTGTGTCCATCGAAGTCCAGTACAAAGACCAAAATCAGTAAGTTTAATATGTCCTCCTTTGTCGATCAATATGTTGTCTGGTTTTATGTCTCTAAAAATGATCAAATTTAAAAAATCTTTCATAAAATAAACCTGTGAATAAATCCTAAAGAATGTACATACTCCAAAGCCAATGTTAGTTCAGCAATGTAAAATCTAAAATAAAAAATTTACTAAAAAATAAATTTTTAATTAATGACCTTGCCAAACTCTCTGGAAAAATACCCATATTTATAAGTAATTGCATCTAAAATTTTTAGGAAGTATTTAAAATTTCTAAAAATATTTAGACTACCATATCTCCACCCGGTACATATTCCATAATAAAATAAAGATTCTGTGCATCCTGGAACGAAAAGAACAACTTTACAATCCACGGACTGTTGGCTTCAGCAAGTATGTCCCTTTCTGCTTTGACATGGGCTGCTTGTTGTTTCTAGGAATAAAATTTAAAAAATTTTTCATTTAAAATGTAAACCTGAATAACATCAGCCTTAATCAATGTTTTCATTGCATAAACTTGGTCAGTATCCTTTTTTCTTACCAGAGTGACTTTACCAAAAGCACCAAT
Organism: Meloidogyne arenaria; assembly: GCA_036172955.1. Classification (NCBI taxonomy): domain Eukaryota; kingdom Metazoa; phylum Nematoda; class Chromadorea; order Rhabditida; family Meloidogynidae; genus Meloidogyne; species Meloidogyne arenaria. The sequence goes on from JARQAB010000017.1 coordinate 5,832,122, forward strand.
TCCAATATGGCGTATGAGCTTAAAGAAGGTTAAATTAATTTTTAAAAGCAATTTTTTAAAATTTACTCTAAACATTCTTCTATTCATCTTCTGTCGTTGTAAACGTAAATATTTTGATTCTTTATTTCTAAAATTTTTAAAATTTAAAATTAATTTGAAAATTTATTAAACAACAAACTTTAAAAGCCTCAGCATATTATCTTTAACATTATCAGCTAACCCAGCAGCTTCCATTTCATGGCTTAATTGCCGAGCACGCTTTCTTCTTTCATGAAATTGTTGAGTTAATTTTTCAATATGTTGTTCCATAAAAAATCTAAAAATAAAGAAAAATATTTTTGTTTCCTATTAATTATTTGGAAAAACAAACCGAAACATGGAAGGCCGACAACTTAAAAAAACAAATTTTTGTTAAAAAATTTGTTTTAAAAAACATACGGTTTACATCCTCTTTCATAAGTTCCCGACTTTAAGCGTTTAGCTACAGATTCAGGCAATGGAGACGTAGAACGCTTAATTTGTTGTTGTTGAGTTGGAAAAGATTGAAATTGGGTGGAAGAGGAAGAAGATGAATTATTAGTTGTAGTAGCAGCAGAAGAGGAAGAAACAACAACAAATTTACGGTTTAACTGCAAAAAATAAAATCAGAAAAAAAATAATAAATTTTTTAAACCTCCTCTGTATGTCTTCTTCTGTTTTCTTGTGTTTGTATGGCATTATTTGAAATGTTGTTGTTGGCAACTTTCGGGTCAATAAAAATTCTTTGAACACATTGTGGCGGTTGTTGTGGCAAAATTGAATGTTTTTGAGATGATAATAAAGAGGTAGAAGGTTTTGTTGATTCATCAATATTTTTAGAAGGAAAATTTGGAGGAAAATTTGTAGTTGTTTTATCATTTTTTATTAATAATGGTTGTTGTGTTTGGTTTCTTTCTATTCGAATAACTGTACCACCCCCTCCAGAAGCACTCAAAGGAGGATGATGGGCATTAAAAGGAGGGGGAGGATTTAGTTTTGTAGCAGCCACGGAAGCAGCTGTGGCAATATGAGCATCAGAAGGCCCAAAAGATTGACTTTGACGACTAAAAAAGAACATTGTTAGAATTGAAAAAATAAATAAAAAATTACAGTGTTTGTGTTATTGGAGTAGGTCTATGTGCAAGTGTTGGTGTTCTGTGAATTGGTCGATTTGTAAACGGCAAAGCATTGCTTTGGGGTTTCCTTGAAGACGAGGGGGAAGTTGTTGGAACAAAACTACAAGTTGGTGTTGTAGTAACTGTGACAATTGGCAAATGAGAAGAATTGTTAATGTTGTTAGAATGTTGTTGAATTATATCCTAAAAATAAAATAGGGTATTTAAAAAACATTTTTTTACCTTACAGTTTTAATTGTATGCAATACACGCAAAGCATCCGCAGCCGATCTAAAATTGACCAACTTTAGTGCATAGAAAGCACTTTCCTATAATTAATTTAAATTTTAAAAAATTTAAACAAATTTTCTTACCTGATCATATCCAGCATCCACAATAGACCTAACCATTTCCAATTTTTTAACATCCAATAACCTATCATCTTCGTCTTTATTTTCAAACTTTTCTTCATTTAAACCATTCTCCAATTTTTGTGGCAATTTTTGTTGTTGCTGTTGAAATGGCAAAAGTGAAGAACGAATTGCATTTAATTGTTGCTGCCTATTATTAATATTGTTATTTTGTTGTGGTTGAGGCATTTCTAGACAGGAAAACTAAAAAAATAAAATTTTAAAATAAAATTTAGAAATTGATTAGTTTAAATTTAAATTCTTTTTTAGTTTGCGGAATCAAACGGAAATTGTTTTTGGTTTTGTAAAAGCAAAAGAGAAAGACAAATAAGGGAGTGGGTGTGAGAGAACGCCGCTAACCATCGGCAACACACTTTATGGTGAATCACTTTTAAGGCATCAAAATTTGAAGGGGGGAAAGACTCTTTCTCCCCTTTAAAGAAAAGGAAAAAAATATTTTTATTGTACAACTACTTCACCCCCACAACCACCAAAACCCCAAAACGCGTTGCCCCCTTTCTACAATGCATTCCATTCTTTCCTCTCTCAAAAACTCTTTTAATGATAAAAATGGGGGGAAAGAGGAATTTTTAGTCGTTTCTTTCCTCGAGACAAAGAATAAAAAACAGGGGAAGGGGAAGAGACACTCCTCAAAAAGCCCATCGATGTCAATCGCCAGTCTTCCGCCACACATTCTTTTAAAATTTCTAAAAGATCAAATCACTTGAGATCAACACTTTGACCAAAAATTCTCTAATCGTTTCCCAAAAATTTTAATTGAGTCTTAAAAATATTAGGAGGATATACACAGATCTTGTAAAATAAATTCTACTTAATAAATAAATTCTCAAGCTCAATCTATTATAATAAACATTAAAAATGTACTACTAAAAAATGTAAAAGGGAAAAAAGTCGTTACCGATTGGAGCGAACAAATCGATTTTTTACTTGATAGAGTTGACGGTTATTTGGGGAAAATAAATAAAATAGTTGGGGATTGTTAAAAATAAGGGAGAAAGAAGCAATGGAATTTGCTAAAAAAAGATAAATTGTATCGATAAAAATGTATGTTGATATTTTATGAAATTGATAAAAGATTATTGATAATATTGAAGTTTATAGGTCCCTTTTTCCTCCCCAAATTTTTCCTTTAAATGTGCATAATGGTCAGACTTCATTATTTAATAATCCTTAATAATGTCTCATCATGTCTCCTAGATAAAAAAATCTGGGGAGGAAGGGGATCTTTAATCTTCAATATTACATGATTATTTGGTAAATTGATTAAAAAATTTGTTAATTTTTAAAAATAGAGAAAAAAGAAAAATAGGTTAAGTGAAAAAATTGGTTGATTTTTACTTATATTTATGTAAATTCCTCTCTCTCAAAAAAAAGAAAGAGGGCAAGGCTAAAACCTTGTGGAAAGGAATTTTAAGAGGGAATAAATATATATTTTTGAGAGATACTTTTGTGGATCAAATGGCGGAAAACAATTTTTCTGTCAATTAAATGAATGGAATTTGTCTTGTTTTAATGTGCAAAAAAGCGTGGGAATTGTCTTAAAAGTGGAATATTTGACAAATTTAAATGTTGGTATAGTTTCATTGCGTGTTTTATATATTGAGGTTTTTTGAATTTTTTTCTTTAATTTAATTTTACAGAAAATTTAACTAGCTATCAAAAAACTTTTCGAAAAGATTTTTATTTAAACAAGCAGTAAAACTAACCTTAAGAAAATTTTCTTTTAAAGGTTACCGGAAAGAGAAACGGAGAGGAATGTTACTTAATTGGTTTTGTTTGATCTAAGAGCGCATTTAAGAAAAAGAGATTTTAAATAGAACTGACAATATAGAACTTAAGTTTTAAATGAAAGAAATTTTTTAAAAACTTTGGAATTTATGGAATGTTAAAGTGATACAAACAAATTTAAAGAAAAAAATACAAATAACTTTTTATTTTGAAGTTATCTTTATTTTTAAATTAAACAACAGAAACGTATGAGATTGATGACAAAATTTAAAGAAAGAATTGAAGTTAAAAATCGGAAAGACAAAAAAAAGTATGAACAGTAGAATGGTTAGCTTTTTTAAGAAGGACGGGGAGTGGGGCAACGCTCTAAACCTTGAAGAAAAATGAAGGAAAAAATCCGGAAAGAGTAAAAAAATTATATACTATAAGATGGACAATCAGATTTTTCTGATTATTTCTTTAAAAAGGGGAAGGAAGGGGCAACACGTTTTTAACTTGCAGAAACATTTAAGGAAGGCCTATTAAACTTAAGCCTAATTTTAAATTAAAAAAGCAAAAACCTTGTTGAAAACCTTCATTTAAAGGTACACATAAAAGTAGAAGTTGGAGTTTAAGCAATTAATTCCTGGTCATAAATTCTTGAAGCAATAGTTGTTTGGAAGTGATGAAATTCTAGTTTATTTTCCATATTTGTAGCAGCTCCATTTTTTGATATTAACGAGGAATGTGAAGTCTAAAAAATAAATTTAATAAAAATAAATAAACAAAAAACCGTAAAGCATTTTCCGGCACCCTTTATCTAGAAAATTTTCTAAAATTTTGGAAAAATCCACGCCACATTTTAAACAAAAACACAAGCCGCGCGAAGTTTAAAAATGTAAATTTCAAAGTGTAAACTAAAAATTTCAATATGTAAAAATCAAACAATTTTTCGTTTCGGTAAATTGCGTTAAATATGCCATTAGGCCGCACAAAAAGTTTTAAATTTTTTAAAAAAATTTTCATTTTCAAATTTTGATTTTTTTTAAATATTGATTTGATTTTTCAGGAATGTTTTTGTCAATTGTGAATAAAAAATTGGCTTATTCCATCATTTTGAATAATCAGACATTAAAATATGCGAATATATTGCTTTTAAAACGACAGGCATCTTCTTCAAGCAATTTAAATTCATCTCTATTTAATAAAATTGAGCAGCATTTTGCTACTAAACATCCAAAAGTTTATTCTTATTATGTTATGTCTGTATCAGGTTTCTTAAACAATTATTTTATTAAATTTAAATGAGTACTTATGTAGTTTCCCTCCCCTAGCTAACTTTTTTTAATGTACATAATGGTCAGACAATTTTATGTATTCCTTTTATGTTTGCCTGTAGCATTATTTATTCAGTCTTCCTATTTATAACTATACATGAGAAAAGTTTTCAATGGAAGGACAAATGTCTGACCATTATGTACTTTCTACGAAAATTGAGTGGGGGATAAAATGATTTAATCACTAAATTTTATCAATTTCAGGAAGTAAATCGTGCCTTTCCGATACAAAAATTTATTTTAAACTTCGCAAGCAGATTCTTTCGAAGGAACGCACATTTTCCGATTTCTCAATCCCAGAGCTTTTAATTTATTTACAGGTTATTTTTTTAATTTAAAAGTTTAAAAAATTGTTTAAAAGTTCCCTGCTGAATTGGTCCATATTTGTCTTCTTGTGTTTTTACTTCAAATCCCAATTATTGGAGAAATAATTATTGCATTAGGGTAAGAGGAATTTAATGTTTTATTTTTTGTAATACTTTGGGTTATTTGGAAAAAAATTTTTAAGTTTCAGTCCTTCCAAGGAAGCCCTCCAATTCTCAAGGAATTTTTTAAATAATTAAAAAAAAATTTTTTTAAATGTTTTCCTAAAATATTTTTTAGACAAACGAGAATATAGCAAAGATGGTCTCCTTATTGTTTGTCAGTTTTGTAGTCCCTCTTGGTCTTCCCCTGGTTATTTTAACAATGTGTGATTTTATTATTATATTATGACGGGCAAAAATTTTTGGGTTTTGACTTTATTTGGGGTTTTGACATTTTTAAAATTTTTGTTTTTGTTAATTTTAAAATACACTCACATCAGAGAACTCTTTAAAATTATTTTTAAGTTTTTTACTTAAGGATCTTTCGCCCTCAACTTGTTTTAACAAGACATTTTTGGACACCTCAACAAACTACTTCTGTTCAATTAAATGAATTGAAGAAAATTCAAGATGTTAATTTTCCATGTATTTTGCAACAGTTATCTGAGAAAAATAAAAATGTAAGATAATTAAATATTTATTTTTAGTTTAAATAGTGGGCCCGCCCTATTTAAAAATGTGGTAATGGATGGGGGTGTCGTTTTTTCTCACCCAGTTCCGTTAATTTCACTTAAGAGTTAAACATTATTTATTTTTAGTTATCAACTCAATTACCTTTGAAGTTTTATCAATTGCCGTCAACAACTGTTAATCTTTCAAAATTGGAAGAATTGTCTTCTTCACAATTAGTATGTTTTTTGAATAATTTTTAATCTTAAAATACAAATTTTTAAAGTATCATCTAAAACGTCTTCACAAAGTTTCTCCATTCTCTCTTGGCACTAAATCATTAAAGGAGCGTGTTTTAATTTTACAATTATTGGACAGAAAAATGGCTGAAGATATGGAGAAAGAGCTCAAAGGATTAGATGTTAATCAATTGAAATTGGTAATTCGTTTTGATTAAATCCCGGACCGAGACGAGATCTCACATCAGTCAAAAATTTGGGTTATTGACCTTGAACAAAATTTTCTTGAGATTTTTTTCGAAGTCTCGTTTCTCATGTAGGACCCTTCAAGTTAGAGCTCTAGTTCTGATTTTTTCATTTAAAAATAATTTTTTGACAATTAATATTGTTTAAAATTTTTTTTCAATTACAAATTTAATTTTTATTTTTTTCTAGCACCTTTACATTCGAAAACTTAATTATGCTAAAATGGACGCTGAAAGGTTTTTTTTAATTATTTTATTTTTAAACAAATTTTTTTCAGTATGCAATCCTTGTTAAATAAATGGCTTCAGCATTGTTCAAGTGATTAAAATATAAAAGTATATTTTTAAATTAATTATTTATTTTAAGCACTTCCACCTTCCACTTACGTTTATGCTCCGTTTTTGATTCAGGCAAAATTCTAGAATTTTTTTTTGAAATTTTTTTGAGATTAGTTGTTGAATTTTTTGTTATTTTTTGAATTTTGTAAGTTGAAAAATTTTTTATAAAAATAGAAATTTAAATGATTTTTTTGTTTTTTTTTCGATTTTTAAAAGAATTTTGAGACTATTAAACTAGGATATAAATAAAAATTCTTCCCCCTTTTTTGCCGCAAAAGGAAGTGTATTAAGATTTTTTGGGGGGTGGTGAGTACTTTTAGTTAGTTACTACACACTGCTGGACAGAGCTAACAAAAACACACATTTCCTTTCTTTAAAAAAATAAAATTTTATGTTTTGTCCATTTTTTTAGTTTAGACATTAGCTCTACAACTAAATTATATTGTCCACTTTTTTTTCTTCTTTCCCTTTTCCTTAAAAAAATTTTTTTTGAAAAAGAAAATATATTATATCTTTATAGAACGTTAACTGCTAGTTGCCTCAATATGTTGGCCTTTATCATTAAAAAAGAAAAAAATTTTTTGAAAAATATAATAACTCTTAAAATTCAATATTGCCTTAAAATTAATTTTTATTATTTATTATTGCTTATATCGACAGTTTTTCCTAGTTTTGTGGTGGCAGGTTATTGGGGATCACTTCAAGGCAATTTTTTATTTTTTTACTGTTTTAATCAAAAATTAAAATTTAAGCCGCTGAACAACGCTTTTCTGGCTGCTGTTTAAAATCAGAATTTGACTGTGGTGATGGAAAATGTGTTCCTGTTGGACGCTTTCATGATGGTATAAATTAAAAACTTAAAAACAAACAATTTTAATTAAGGTCAGAAGGATTGTATGGATGGAAGTGATGAATGTAAGGAATTTATAAAATTTAAATATTCAAAAAAATTAATTTTTAGTTTGTCTTCCTGGTCAAATTGAATGTGGCGGTCAATTTTGTGCAGAACCAATTCATTTAGGAGATTGTCTTCTTTTGGGTTCAAATTCGAGCTGTACTTCGAAAAATAAAATGGAAGGCGTTGGATCTATTCCTTCCTTTTGTGAATTTTTAAATGGTAAAAACCCAAACTATTCATTAAAAAATTTTTTAAGCATCAACACGTCGCCGTCTCTGCCATTTACATAACTCAATTGCTTGCCGAGGGTATGGTCAATGTATATTAACCAGATGGCTTATGGATGGGAAAAATGATTGTTTGGATGGTTCTGATGAGGATCCGGGTTATGTGGTATTTTTTAAGTTTATTTAAGAAAAAAATTATTTTTAAGGGTTTGTTCAATACAAGCTTTGACCGTCCATTTTTGTCATTGCCATCTACATCTAATAATCCTGAAAGACTAACAACTCAATCAACCAGTACAAAAACAATTGTTGATTATACAAGCAATAGTTTCACCAATATTCATCAACTTGTGTGGCCTCAACGTGGAAAGATTTTAAAGCCAATAAAAAACACCAATAATAATATTGAACCATTACAACAGCAAAAACTTAGAGAAAATAATATTCTTGTGACAACTCCAACCTATCCATTTGAAAAAATATTTACTTCCTCCTCAAAATCAACACAATTGAATGTTGAGGATAATAGAAAATTTGGTGAGACAAATGAAGAGGAATCACAATTAGAAGTAGAAAAGTCAAAAAATATTGAAATTTGGGAGCCTAAAATAACGGAAAAACAAACAGCATTAATAGAGACTTCTACGGCAATAATAACAAAAGGTTTTGAAGGAGAAACTACAACAACAGTTCCTGCAATAAATAATGTAAATAAATATTTTTTCTAAAAATTCTTTAGAATTTTTAATATGTAAATTTTCAGTTTATTAGTATAACAACAACATTAGCAACTGAATCTGCTACACAAGAAATTGAAAATGTGAAGCTTTTGTCAACTAAGCCAATTGTTATTGATGTTGATACTACTTTAAAATCAGAAGAATTATTAACAACTAGCAAGTCCGACGAAGAAAATGAAAAAGAGAAAAGGTTGATTTTTTTCAAATTTTATGAATTTCGGGTTAGGGAGGTATGTATTAATAAGAATTTTTTTTAAACAGTTCGTTATGGTTATTCCTACTTTTACTATTTTTATTTTGCCTTTGTTGTTTAATACTTCCACTTTTTTGGTGGTGTTGTTCTTCAAAGCAAAGACGTTCAAATTTTTTTACAATATTTAGACGAAGATGGCGAAATATAAAACTTAAAATGGTTAAATTTTGTAAAAAATAACTTAAAAAAATTTTTTTGAAAGGGAGGAAAGCAAACTCAATCAGCTTTATTACCTACAATTGCAGCAACAACAGCATTAACAACTTCTACTATTCCAACAAAAGTGGTTATTCCACAAGAAAGTGGTATTAGTGTTATATCAGAATCTGTTGAAGAGTCAACAAGAGGTGGTGGTTTTTCTGTAGGAGAGCATGAAAATACTTTAAAGGTTTGGAAAAATTTTTTTTAATTAAAAATTTTTTTAAAAGATTCCAACAATTGGTGAAGTTGGCCGAATTGCAAGTTTAGCACAAGCTTGGCAACAACAACATCAAAGACAATCAAAAATTTTTGATGACTCTGAAGATTATTTAATTATGGAAGAATGTGAAGAAGAAGAAATTGTTGGAGGTTTTTATTAAAAATTTTTTATAATATAATAAATTTTGTAGGAACAGATTTAGTAAGAAGACAATCTTCAATTACAACATTTTTGGATAAAGCTAAAACTTTTGAGAAGAAAGATACAACAACAACAAAAACAACCACCACAACTACAATAACAGAAGAGAAGAAAGAGGAAGAAGAAAAACAAAAGGAAGAAGAAGAGAAAAAACCAACAATAGAATTACAAAAATCGAGTACAATTACAGAAGGGACATCAACTATTGTTGAAACAAAAACAGAAGAAGAAAAGGAAGAAAAAGACATTGAAGTTGGTGATAAATCTCTTCAATTACCATCATTATTACCTAAAGAAAAAACAATGGAAGAGGAAGAATTGCCACGTTCTTCAAGTGCAACTTCTAGACCTGGAACTCCAACAATTTGGGATCAATTTCGAGTTTTAGGTGAACAATATTCGGGAGCTGATGATCAAATTGCTTTGGCTACAGGTTTATTCTTCTAAAATTTTTAAAAATATTTTTTTAATTTTTAAAGAAAGAAGAGATTCTTTAGATGATATTTTAATTAAAATGGATACAATAGAGAAACAACAAATATTGCCAATAATTGAAAAACATGAAGTTATTATTGAAGAATTGGATAAAGAAAAGGATGAGGAAATGTTTGAAGATGAAGAAGAGAAGAAGGAAGGGGAGGAAGAAGGAAATGTAAAAGATGAGGCAGAAGAGAAGTTGGAGGAGGGTAAGGTTTTGGAAAAGGATACAACAACGCTTGGTGATAAAATTGGATTAACTGATGAAAAAACTGAAGAAGATGTTGAAAAAGAAGAGGAAAGAGAAGAAGAAAAAATAAAATTAGGAAGAGATATTAAAAAAGGTATAGAGATTTTACCAAAAATAGAAAAAAATGGAAAGGAAGCGAAATTGGCTACAAAGAAAATTGGGGAGTTCAAAAAACAGCATTTAGAAAAACAACAAAAACTTACATCAATTCCTCCTTTAGACATTAGAAAATGCACCAGGCAACATCCTTCATCTTCAACTTTTATCAAAACAAAAAAAGAAGTTCCAGGATTGGATAGAATTGAAAAAACAACAAAAGAAGATAAGTCTAAAAAGGAAAAAGATGTTTTTGTTTTAGTTAAAGGACATCGAGTTTTTGATGGGCATGAAAGGAAAACACCTTTATTTTCTTTAAGAAGAGAAGATAAACAAAAAGAAGAAAGAATATTACCAAAACAAAAACAACAAAATATTGCATTAAATGAGAAGAAAAGAACGGAGTTGAAAGAGGATGCTCAGCCTAAAATCAAGTATACATTTTTTTAGTAGTATACATTTTTTTAAAACTTAATGGGAGACACAGGTTCGATGCCTGGCGGCAGTTTGTGGCTGTTTTATGTAGGCCCTGTAACGCAGTGGCATGCGTTGAGTGGGGAGGCAATCGGGTAGCAAGATTCCCCTCCACTCCCTCTCCAATGGAAGGGAGAATTAAATAGCCTTTCTTGTTGATTTAATTAATTTTTGTTAGTCAACGAAGAGAACGTCTACTCAAATTGAGAGCACAACATCCAATAATTGAATCTTCTTGTGATGAACAATTTGTGGAAGAGCCTATTTTTGATCCAGATTTGCCTTCAACTTCAAATTATCATCAACAACATTTTGTACATAAACATTTACATCTTCCACAAATTGAAGAAGATATTGAACAAAGGGTTTATTTTTAAAAATAAAAAATTTTAACCTAAAAAAATTAAAAGGTTCATTCTGGTTGCATTCTTTCTGGTCGACAACCATGGAATTCTAATCCACGTACCGAAACTTCCAATAAATGGTTGCCTCCCTTAATAACTGAGCCTATTACAAGTGCTGAACGTTCTCCGGAGAGGATTGAGTCTTTAGTTCATTCAGGTTTTATTTTTTTAGATTTTATTTCACAAAAATTTTTAAAGGTTGTATAACCAACAGAGAACCTTGGGATTCACATCTTAAACCTTCCCCTTTATCTCCACCCAATATTAATTCTCCTGTAACTTCAAAACGTCTTAAAACAACTGAAAATCTTTTGAAAACACAAAAGAGCATAAGAAGACAACCTCGGCCACGTCCCAAAAGTTTAAGAGAATTAACTGATCCGGATTGGGAGAAAGAAGAATTTGAAGAGAAAAACAACAAAAATAATTATTTTAATCAATTTTCAACATCTATGAATTTTAAGAGACCAAAAAAGGCAACATCATCTCCAGATACAAAAGAAGAAAATGAAGAGGAAGTTGAAACAAACGACAATAATTTTTATTCCAAAGATTTTCTGGTGAATAAAAGAAGAAGAAACATGTAAAGAAGAGTCAAAAGTTGGCGCGCAAGAGGATATGTGTAGATAGGTTGGTTTTAATATTTTAATTTTATAGCAAAAATTCTAACATTTATTAATGGTACTTTATGGATATCCCCCCTCCCCCTCTAGTTTAGGTCCCAGAGTTATTCTTTCCTTTCCTCTATTATTACTGTTATGTAGATTATTACTAGAATTTTATTTAAGTAAGGATTTCTGTACTTTTACTTTACAATTAGACTAACTTTTATGTTTTTTAGTTACACAATTAGTTGAGAGAATGTATGTAAGTGATAAAGAAATGTGTACTTCTCTCTTTAAAAAATTTCTTCCAGCCGGCAAATAAAAAAAGAAGGGAAAAAATGGTTAGGGCTTTTTCTAATTTGTAAATTGCGAGACTTTAAAAAAGAAAGAAAAAAAGCCATTTTGATTAGTTAAGTTAAAAACAGAAAAATGGGGAATGAATTTTTTGGCACTCTTCCTTTCTCCTCTTCCTGTTTTTTTCTTCTAATTAACAATCTGAGAGAGAATAACAATGTGTGGTGGATAGAAAATAAATAAAAACTTTTTTCCATAACAAAAAAAATATGTCAACTGCATGTGCGCACAAGTTGGCATATTTTAAATAAAGGAAAATCAGATTAGTATATTACTTATAAATAATTTACACTATTATGTGTATAATTCCAAATAATTTTTCGGCTTGCGGACATATCGGGATATTTCAATATAATATGTTCAGGCTTTCCTTAATTCCAATTGTTACAATCCCACCCAGAATTACCCCCATTTTTCTTATCCTCTTAATCTCTTACAACCATTTTTCTAAGTTTTTTTTCCATCCTAAAAATAAATAATTGACGTAGTGTGCCACACATTAACAAAAAACATTATGTATATACTATAGTTGAGGATGATACTGGTCTGACATGGTTAAAAAAACTGTGGCACTAATGGCGCGCGATGTGTGCTCCTCATTTTCTTTTTGAAGATAAAAAAATTCTATACTTTTTATGTAAAGGCAAAAGGACCATTAAGAGAGCCAAAGCTGACTTTAATACTTTCTCTCATTAAAAAATTTTTTATGGTGTTATTGACTAATGGGCTTTGAATAAAAAATATTTTTAGGAAAAAATTTTTTCTAATAATTCACTTAAAATAATTAATTTTTTTTTTATTTTTTAGAAGAAAATTTTTAACAATACAATGTTTTATGCGTGCCTTTCAATTCTTCTACTATTATTAATTTCATTGGCTTGTGTTTGTTTGTCTATAATTGATCTGGAAACTTATAATTTTGGTCTTTATATTGTTTTGCTTTGCATTGTTGGTAGGTAGGAAAAATTAGAATAATTTTGAAAAAAAAGTTTTTGTCAAAAATTATTTTTAAATTGAAAGGTACAATGCTTGCATGTGCTTTATGTGTGGCTAATCCAAATGCATGCCCAAATCCTGGATGGTACTCCAATTTTTGTTTAATGCTTCAAGTTAGGAAATTATTGAATTTTATTTAATAATTTATTTGAAGGAAATGTATCCAAGTCCAGAAGATTCAGTTAAAGCAGCCATCGCTTCACCCGAAATGAATGGTCTTCGTTCTAGAATGATGGCACATTATGGAGTAAATGTGAATCAAATGGGAGGAGAACAACAGCAACAACCAACCTCAAGTAGTGGTGAAGGGGGAAGATTAACGTTAAGGTATTTTTAGAAAATAAAATAATAATCCTCTTTTTCGAGGAGTAGATAGAGAAATTTATTTTATGAGAAATGAGCAATATTGAATGATTAAATATTAAAATCCCTAAAAATTTCATTTAAGGCAAGAATCAAGAGCAACAGTAGCAATGCTTGCCCCAGCCGTTCATATAATGCATCAAGTATGGAGAGGAATGGCTTGGGTTGCTGAAGGGATGGACGATGAGGAAGATTTAACAAAAAGTTATGACCAGATTGAACAAGTTAATAAATTTTAAAAATTCTTTAAAAAAATTTTCAATTTTAAAGGGAACCTCCCATTCTATAAGTCAAGAATGTACAGATTCTTCTCAAAAAAGGCTTTCAACAATCGCAGAATCGAGCAGTGGGGGTGTAATCGAACAAAATCCAGAAGAAAGTGGGGAATTTGGTTCTGGGAAAGATGTTATTGTTTAAACAAAGATAATTATACACATTATTTATTGTAGAGATCGGCCTGTATTTGGATACAGACCTTGCTTTTTCATAGGTCCCAGAGTCAAGATCAATAATCTAGTCAAGGTCTTCAACCAAAATCAAGGATTTTTTTAAATATCTCTAAATTATTGTTTGCTCAATTAAACTACTTTTTAATTAGTTTTAGAGATATAAATATATTGAAAAATTGTCTTTATTAATATTTAAATTTTAAAAACAATTTTATTTACAATTTGAGATTATTATGGAATTTAAGTTTAAAAATGAATGGAATACGTGGAAAAAGTTATTGTTATTATGAGTGATTAAAAAAAGTAATTATGTAAGAGAGTAAAAATCAAAGCTGGTTGGTTCTCCAGACGAGGGTTGGCGGCTCCACAAGAGATTATCTGGGAAATCTCCGGATCGTGTGGGTTCCTGAAAAATCGGACCTGGGAACTCCGGATATTTTTTTGTTCAAGATTCCGGAACCGCCAACCCTACTCCAAACATCAATAATTAATCAATGATTTTCTGTTTTTATTAAGTGTAGGTAATTGATCAAATGAATACCCTGGCCGACCACAAAGAGCACAACAAATATATATCAAATGATAAAAGCCTGGAATTGCAAATAATATACCAACAACGAGGAAAATCCAGCCATGAATATCTTTAAATTATTTAAAAGGAAAAATTTCAAAAAATTTTTAAATTACCCATATCGTTAGGTAGAAAAGTTATGCAAAAACTAAATATTATTAGAGCGGTACCAAAAACTGCCAAAGCTAAAGAGCCAAGTAGAAGTTTTAAATTTTCCTCAAACATTTGCATGCACCGGCTCCTGAAAATTTTTAATTTAAACATCTAAATAAATGGATAGTCAAGACCAAGGCTGGCCATATGTTCCTGACCTAGGAGGCAATACCGCCAAACAGGACTTTTCCTGGATCTCAACCTAGGAGACAATACCCCTAACTTGGAGTTGGGATACCCCCGAAACAGGAACCGTCCTGTAGATTCCACAGGAATCAACAATAAAAGATGAAGTCTCTAAGGTATTTCTTTTAAATTTAAGAACTTCTAAAAATTAAAAACCTTATTCCATCCTCTCTTTGATCACTCTCTCCATTATTTTCATGTGGAATTCCAGGTAAACGATAATATGAAGATAAAGAACATTCACTTCCCAATATTGAAAGTCTTGTATTTTCCTCTCTTTTATTTAAATTTTGTTGTTTTAATTGAATTGGTGGCCAAGTAGTAGTTGAGGTGTTTGGCTGTTGTTGTGATGATAGTGGAATTAGCTTAAAAATATTTTTAAATTACCAATATTATTCTATAAAATGGTGGGAGAACATATCGGGAATGTCGTGAGAAAACCCTTTGCGTCCCTGACCTAATGGCCATAGGTCCAAAGATCAGTAGGGTAACTGTTCGTACATTGGAACATCCCGATATGCCCTTTCCTCTCCGTGCTAATAAAATATTAGAAACCTGTTGTAACTGCGAATGGCTGCGTTGTCGACGATTTGTTGTAAAATATGGAATTGTGGCCATTTTTGAATTTAAATGTTTTATCAAAATAATCACTAAAAAGTAAAATAAACAATTTTCATCATTTTTAGACTAAAAATAGTCCTAGGAATTTAAAAAAGAAAACAAAAAACAGCCGTGTATAGAAATATAAGTTAGGGAATAAAAGAGTCCCATCGAATAAAAAACTTTAAGAACAAAGGCATATTTTTATTTAAGAAAAATACACTAAAAATAGCAAGAAAGAATGTTAAATATTTTTAGATATGCATCGGTTTTTGTGTTAAATATATAAATTAAATAGGCAAGTTTTTATTTAATTTAATAAAAGGATTGAGCCAAATACAAGAAAATATTTTCCCTCATAACTTTTATTTTTTTCGCCCAATCCCTTTTTCCAAAAAATTATTTTTATTTGTAGTAATTTCCTTCTTAATTGTAAGTCTTATTTACTCTTATTGCCTTTTATTTATCTTCTAATTATTTTGTCTACTTCCTTCTCCTATTTGAATTCCGTTATTGAGCCGGCGTATATCTTGAAGAACATCTAAAAAATAAATATAGCTATATCAACTTTAACTAAGCGTTACCTTCTGGAATGGTTAATGTCTTTGTTGGTGCTTCAAGTGTCACTCGCATATCAATTGCCAAGTTTAATTGTTCCTAAAATTTTTGGAAAAATATAAAATATTGTGGACACAAACGAAACAAGGACTTAAAATTTCAAGGTAAAATTAGCGATTACGGCCCCTTTCTTCTCCCCACGTTTTTTTCCTATGAATGTATGTTAACAAGGCTTACTTATTTTTAAAAAGTAAATATACCTTATAATGATGCAAAATATCTTGATCAGCCGGACAAGATTCAATAAAAGCAGCTGTCCGATATGCAGTTAATATATATGCCCATAAATGAGTGAATTGACGTGGAATGTAAAAATTCAAAAGGCGTTCTCCAATGATACGAATATGATGCAAACGTGGCATAATCTCACAGTCATATTCAGTCATTGATTCACTTAGAAGATAACGAGAAGAACGATCAGCCAACAACTAAAAATGATTTTTTAAATAATAAGTGAAAGGAAAACCTGGTCAATATTGGCCAATTGCTCCAATAATTTATTGTGTGAAGATGTCACCTGTGGGGGAAGGCCCTCTTCTATTGCACTAGGATGTCTTTTACCTTTGTCATGATTTGCCTTTGCTTGCAGAAAGATTTTGAAATTCTTTAAAAATTAAATTATTCAATTAATATAGAGTAAGTTAGCATCCCGGCTCTGTGGTATCGAGTGTCGGGGATCGCGTTTTTGCCAAAAAAATCGTCGGAGCCATGGGACGGGATGCTACCCTAAAAAGCAAGCAAAAACAAACTCGATAAAGATTCTGGATAGTTTTCTCAACTTGTAAATCCTTCTCAAAAAGCGGAACATTAAAACCTTGACAGAGATGGAAGATTCGACGTTCAATTTCACTGTTATCAGCATAAGTTGTCCCTCTAAATATTTTAAATTTAAAAATTTTTTAAATTCCAAACTTTTCTTCTTCCACCATAATAGGAGGTTGAGCTCCAGAAAAGTTGCGTTTAAATCCTTCTGAATTGACATTTACAGTCTTTACCTTTAAATAAATTACTTAAAATAAAATAAATTTAAAGCTTTAAGAAACCTCCACACGAACACATCCAACCTCATAGAGAGCATACAATTCCATCCAGAATTCTTGGCAAAAGAGACACGCGCCAATTCTTCGGCTATCAATACCTGATGCCTAAAAATGCTTATTTTATAAGTACTTTTAAAGTTTACTTGCCTTAACATACAGCTCCAACATAGGTTTTGTACTTGCGCTGTTACTTCCGTCGCTCATTTTTTATACTTGGTAGTAAATTCTTTTAGAAATTTTGATTATAAATCTATAAAATTGTTAAAATCATAAATGGAGGTTTAATAAAAGCAACAAAAAGGAAAGGAAAATGAGCCATAAAGGAAAAAACGTGATACAAAAAGTGAACACATAACAGGTAAAAGCACATAAAAAAGATATAATTTGTTTAAAGTATTGGAAAAGATTATGTAAAGATGATTATAAAAAAGATTGGGCCAAACAAACAAAGCTATAAGCAAAAAGTTAACAAGCCTTCTAACAATAAAAACGCGGCCATAAAAGGGACACGCCCGATTTGTCGCGGGCCGATTTGTCGCGGCCGATTTGTCGCGACCGATTTGTCGCCGGCCGATTTGTCGCGAGGCCGACTTGTCGCCGGCCGATTTGTCGCTAAGCTTTTTAATTAACACCCCCCTTCCACAAGGCCTACGCGGAAAAAAGTTTTTGCCGCTGCGGAGGAAGCCGGGCATGTCGAGCGGAACGACGGCCGCCGCTTCGCTACGGTCGCCGCGAGCGAAGCGAGCACGACCGCAGCGAAGCACGGCCATCGTGCAGCGAAGACCATGCCCGGCCTACCCTCCGTAGCAGCACAAAAACAGTTTTTCCAGCGAAGATTCAGTTGATCATAATTATGTTCAGAATCATCCAATCGAGCTGATTTTGGTGTCATTCAACTCAGCTCGTCGAGCCCGTTCGAATGACATATAAATTGTCCAATTTGAGTCTGGTACGGAAATTGTAGTCAGGCCGGTTTTTTAATTTTGGAAAATTTTTTTGTAAAATTTTTGTTTTATAATTCAGCATGGTCATGGTCCCATTTGATGGTCGTTGGGACCATTCTAATTGATTATAAATCAGAATATTTAATTAAAAAGCTTGGCGACAAATCGGCCGGCGACAAGTCGGCCTCGCGACAAATCGGCCGGCGACAAATCGGTCGCGACAAATCGGCCGCGACAAATCGGCCCGCGACAAATCGGGCTGTACCCGCCATAAAAAGAGAGAGACAGTACAATAAAAAGTTTTCCTGTACTCTTTTTTTGTATAAATCTTTTCCTTATTTATCTTGCATAGTTTCGCGCGTCTTCTTCTTAGGGCGTTAAAACAGCTTGTTTAATGCTCAGCGTTCAAACGGCTTTTTTACATTTTGAAAAAATCAATAGCGAAATAGTAGAGGAAAAGAAAAAGAGAAAAAGTCAAGGTTTTTCTGGCGGCCATTTTTTCGGTTTAGCTTTGTCCGAGTCCCTCAAAAGATAGATTGGTTAAAAAGATCGATACGGCCAAAAAGGGGGGATGTTATTTCAGGGGAGGTTATAATGACTTGCGGACAAGACTTGCTTTTTTCAATTTTTGAAAAATGTAGCCAATTTTTTTCAGTCTTCAGCAGCAGCAACAACAACAAAACTTCAGCAGCAGCAACAACAACACAAAAGGGTACCCGCAAAAGTCCCATGTTAGCTTCGGCGAAATATGGGCACAAGCCCCATGTTAGCTTCGGCGAAATATGGGCACAAGTCCCATGTTAGCTTCGGCGAAATATGGGCACAAGCCCCATGTTAGCTTCGGCGAAATATGGGCACAAGCCCCATGTTAGCTTCGGCGAAATATGGGCACAAGCCCCATGTTAGCTTCGGCGAAATATGGGCACAAGTCCCATGTTAGCTTCGGCGAAATATGGGCACAAGCCCCATGTTAGCTTCGGCGAAATATGGGCACAAGTCCCATGTTAGCTTCGGCGAAATATGGGCACAAGCCCCATGTTAGCTTCGGCGAAATATGGGCACAAGCCCCATGTTAGCTTCGGCGAAATATGGGCACAAGCCCCATGTTAGCTTCGGCGAAATATGGGCACAAGCCCCATGTTAGCTTCGGCGAAATATGGGCACAAGCCCCATGTTAGCTTCGGCGAAATATGGGCACAAGCCCCATGTTAGCTTCGGCGAAATATGGGCACAAGTCCCATGTTAGCTTCGGCGAAATATGGGCACAAGTCCCATGTTAGCTTCGGCGAAATATGGGCACAAGCCCCATGTTAGCTTCGGCGAAATATGGGCGATGGCTTCACTCAAACAGTGCAACGATTAAACTCCAATGCTCTCGTCTACATGGTTAGCTTTTTTACTTTATTAAATTCGCAAGTTTTGTCCGCAAGGTTTCTCCCCTAAATAAGTTTATCCTTTCTTAATGTTAAAGCCAATTAAACGGTGGCCAAGTTCTTGTCAAATGAGAAGACGTACAGCAGATGTTCCATTGCTTAAATGCATTGATTTGCTTGTTTTGAATGGTTGATCTTTTGATAGGTTGTTTTTATTTTACGAGTTTTTCATTAACTTAATTTTCAGCTTTGAGAGAGTGTCCAGAAGCTGTACAAATTTTTAAAGAGGTTTTTAATTATTTACTTTGGATTCAAGATTATTTTTTAGGCCGGTGAATTGTTGCGGGAAGACCGTCTGTTTGATGGGTATGCTTTAGAAGAACAAGAATCAACAGAAAAATGACTGAAGAACTCCAATCTTTTGATAGAATTCAGAACGCCGTTTTGGCCTTGCACCTTCTCGGTCGCGCCTTTTTGGCCTGCGCCTATTTGGGCATTCCCAAGACTCGCTCTATTTTTATCGCTGCGTTTTTATTTTTTAACTTTTTGTTGATGGCTTTTTTGTTTTGCCTAATCATTTTTATAGTTATTTTTTTAAATATAATCGTTTCTGATATTTAAAGAACTTTTAGATTTTTATTTTTTACGAAATTTATTTGAAAACAAAAATGGATCCAGCACTTTTAAAAGCTCGACAAGATTTTATGAGACATGCAATTAGTTCAATGGATACATTACAACAAATTAAAAAAGATGGAAGTGGAGGAGCAACATCGTCGTCTTCAACATCCCAACAAAAAAGTAAAAGAAAAAGAGTGGTTGCTTCGAAAGATTCAAAAACCGCTGCATCTTCGTCTACTGGGGCTAATAATAATAATGCTATACAAAATGCAGCAAATTTTAGGTTTGGATTTTATTTTTTGGGTTATTTCAACTGCCCTGTTTATGCAATCCATGAAGATTTATACGTCCCATGTTACTTGCGATGATATGTTTTATACGAAAAAACTTTGAGACCCAAAGAAATCACATATAAAACCATGAAAATCTAACTCAGGGACCCAAAGAAAATCCTTCGGAGTATTTTGACAGCAAAAGCTGTCAAAATACCAAGCTTTGGAAAAATACAAACACACGGGTATGTTCCAATCACGTTCAAGGTTGTTAGCAATCCACATTTTTCTGTATTTCGGCGTCTCTTTTGAGGGTTTGGTATTTCGGCGTTGTATTACGGCATACCATCTCCATGGGGTATATAAATTGTACAATAACCTTTTTTTTCCTCACAGTATGATGGCAAAAATAGTGGATTATATGCGTAAACGGCATTTAAATGTGCAACATTGGGGATTGACTTTAAATGAAATACTTGATGAAATGCAGGTTAATTTCACAAAAAATATTTTTGTAAATTTATTTTAAAGGTCTATGATTTAAATAAGAAAACAATTCTTTGGTTACAAGAAGCGCTTAAACAAAATCCACGATTGGACTCTGATAATGAAAACAAATTAATTTATAAACCGCCACACAAAGTTAAAAATAAGGTTTTCTTTTAAATATTTTTCTTTTAAAAATTTTTCAAATTTAAGGCAACCTTGTTTGCCCTTCTAAAGAAGCAACATTCTGATGGAAAGGGAGGGATATTACTTTCAGAATTGGGCGATTGTGTGGCAAATCCTGAAGCTTTAGTTAAATCACTTGGATCACAATGTATTGCTTTACCTACACAGGTTTGAAAAAATAATTTATTATTATAAAATTATGAGTAAAGCTGCAGGAATGTCACCTTTTGTCATCAATAACCTCATTTCACTTCCCATTTCTTCATTGCTCAAGTTTTTAGGATAGTTTGACTATTTTTAATTAGGAGTTTTTGTGATTCTCCGGCAATTAGGGGTTTCTCATAAACTCAAACCATAACATTTTTGGAAGTCCACTTACACAGTCCTGCAGTAATATTTATTATTTTATTCTAGTAGCATTGTTTAATTTTTTTTCAAGATAAACAAAAGAAAAGACACAGTTCTCTTCTTAAATGACGAAGATACAGATTACCAACTTGATGATGAATTTGTTCAACTTTGGCGTTCAGCAGGCGTTGAACATTTAGATGAGACAAAAATTGAAGAATATTTGCAAAGACATGGACTTGAAACTGCGAGGGATTTGGCACCAAGAAGAAATATTGGGGAAGGAACAGCACCAAAGAGGAAACAACCAAAGAAAGCAACACAAAAAGTTCATAATGTGCATTTAGAACATGTTTTGGAAGATTATGAAGCAGATTAATTTATAAAAATAATAAAATTTTAATGTTGGATAAAAAACTTGATTAAAGTATTTTAATTGTAGTGTTTTTTTAACAAAACTTAAGTAAATGGATTTGAATGACTGATTGCTAATGGTTTTCACCATGGGATTTAAATTCGGCATTTTAGATTTAAAAAATGCCCAATTTTGGCGTAATGCAAAATTTGCCCAATAAATGACAATTAATCCACTAAAATTGAAAGGACAGTAGAGTACCAGTCTCTAGAGTCTGGTAGCTCCAAAATTGTAAAATTTGTATTTTTCAAAAAATCGATAAAAAATCAATCAATAAAATCAATATTTCCAAAATTGTAAAATTTTCATTTTTCAAAAAATCGATAAAAAAACAATAAATCGATATCAATCGATAAAATCAATATTTCCAAAATTGTAAAATTTTTATTTTTCAAAAAATCGATAAAAAATCAATAAATCGATATCAATCGATAAAATCAACATTTCCAAATTTCTAAAATTTTCATTTTTCAAAAAATCGATAAAAAATCAATAAATCGATATCAATCGATAAAATCAATATTTCCAAAATTGTAAAATTTTCATTTTTCAAAAAATCGATAGAAAATCAATAAATCGATATCAATCGATAACATTTTATTTCGAAATAAAGTTATATAAATAAAAGAACTATTTATTAAAATATCTTTTTCAAAGATAACTTCAATTAGTTTATTCATCTTTTTTGTCAATATTTTGTGTTTTGTCTGCCGATTGTTTTAAAATCACCGGATCCCTTCTCCAAGCATTTAACAAATTAAAAGTGAAATACATCGCAAATCCTTGAATCTAAAATAAAATTTTAAAAGATTTTTTAAAGAATTTTTTACTTGAAAGACTGCAAGAAAAAATAAATACCAAAGAATAACCTATTAAAATTAAATTTTAAAAAATAAAATTCTTATTAAATACCATTGGAAAACTTCCACTAAATGTTGGCACTTTACTTTGCTCTCCAAAACGAATATAGTCTATTAATTCAGGAAATTGACTGCCTAAGCCCTTTAAAAGAAAAAATAATTTTCAAAATTAAACTTTAAATTAGAGTCAACCCTGAAGACCAAGAAAGTTTACCATTGCTCAAAGAAAGATTTGGTTAAAGATTGATTGAAGGGAGAATACAGAACTGGGTATTTATCTCTATATAGTTGGGTACTAATCCCCCTTAATACGTTGATATTCCCTTTCAAATGTTAGAGTCAATAGTCATTTAGGAATAGGTCGGTCTTCAGAGGTGGACTCTTAAATTAAAAAAATTTTTACTATTGCGCAAGGTGTTATTCCAAACAAAAATTGAGAATAATAACTAAGTTTCAGCAAAAGAAGCTTAAAAAATAAAAATAAAAAAAATATTTAAAAAACATCAAACCCTATTTTTCTGAAATGAAGGAATTGCCAAAATAATTGGAATAAAAGATAGGCACCAGACATATTCCTTTAAAAATAATTAAAATAAAAAAATTAAAATAAACCCAAGGATATGCATTTGGAAGATCCAATCTTCTCCAAAGTTTTGGCTGTTTCATTAATTTAAATTGATCAAAAATTAATTCACCACCAACTTTTGCCCATAATGGTAGAAGAATTAAAAAGTGAAGAGCAAAAAGCAATTTCAAATAAAATTTGTATTGAACACTATTTTAAAAGTAAAATTTAAATATTGTAGGGAGGGTTTAAAGGCGTGATCCATGAAAAGCTAGGCTCGGAAGATGAATATAAGTCGAGGGAAAATAGAGGAAATCAGTTTAATTGATGATCATTTCAACCTAGTTAACCTCTAATCAATGGCCTAGTGTGTTCGGTCGAATAAAAGCTCGTCCAAGTGGTTAACCAAATCAATCACCTGGGATCTCTATCTACAGTCCTACACCAAACATCACCCTCCCCCTTAAAAAACAATAAGCCCCTCCAATTTAAAAATATTAAAACCTTAATTTAATTGAAGCTGCAACCCGTTGACGATGTTTAAAATCTGTTCCATCTGTACCAACAGCACGAGCACCTGTTGAAGACATTTAAAATAAAATAACTAAAATAATTATTTAAAAATGAATATTAAATTTAAAAAACGTATAAAATAATTAAGAATAAAAACATTAATTTGAAAATAAAAATTTTTTAAATTAAAATTATATTTATTAAAAAACAAAAACCAAGAAGTTCTTTGTTTATATCCCCCCTCCATATTTGAGTCTCAGATTCTATGGGGTGTATACCCCGAAATTTTACAAGGCCTCCCATATATTTAAAAAATTCCATCATTGGTTGGCTTTGCGGAGAGTTTCTCAACCCTACTTTGAGAAACTCTCCGCAAAGCCAACTCCACATTGAGAGAAACTCTGCGGAGCCAACCCTACTTTGAGAAACTCTCCGCAAAGCCAACTCCACATTGAGAGAAACTTTGCGGAGCCAACCCTACTTTGAGAAACTCTCCGCAAAGCCAACTCACTGTATGACACCTTAACATTTTGTTTAGGAAAATATATGATTACCAAAAAAAGGAAAATTAATCATAGACTCGAATATGGGAAGGTATAATATGAACAAAGGACCAAAAATACAATAAAAACAAATTTAAACCTCATTACTTTCCTCCACATCATTTATTAAATCTTTTTCTTTATTTAATTTGGCTGCTGCTTTCTCCTAAAAAAATTTTTTGAAGGAAAATTTTAAAATTTTAATTAACCTGTCGACATGTAACAGTTTTCCTTTTTAATTTAATAATATCTTCACCCAATATGCTTAATAAATGAAAACGTTCTTCACGTGAAACAAAAGCACTTATTGAATTAGCACCAATCCAAGCACAAACTTCTTTTGGAAAAGGTTCAAGAAGACGGAGAATTATTGTTCCTGGTTCTAAACCTAAAAATTTGAGAATAAATATCAGTGCTGGATATAGCTCTGGAAGCTAGCTCCGGGCAATATTTGAAAAAAGGTCGGAGCTGGACCAAGATTTGATGAGGATCAGAAAAAATTATATATTAAAAAGTAAAATTAAAAAACCTTTGAACAAAAAATGTTCCTCTTCTCCAAGTTCAATTAAAGGTAAATATTGTGATGTTTCTTTTTCTTTTAAATTAGTTTGACCACCATGCAAAATACGAATGAAAAGTGAGGTAGGTATATCAATAATTCGTTTAGTAATCCAGGGTATAAGAATAGGTAATCCCTACAAATAAAAAAATATTTATTTTCAATATTTAAATGAATACTAATACACCCCAACGTACCGCCCAGCCCAACACCGTTCAAGTCATAACACCGTTCAAAATTAGGATTCAATAATCTTAAACGGTTATAGCTCGGCAGTATAATGGACTAGCGGTACTTTGGCTTGCTTCCATAGTAACTTACATCCTGTTTAATTCTATAAGGACAAGGCGATACTTTATCATTAATAATTTTCTTTAAAATTCCCATTCCAGCATTTACAATTTTAAAACGTCCATCATTATTTATTAAAAATTCTTTTAAAGAATTATTTACATAATAAACTTCTTTTTTCCTTTCAGTATTTGTTGAACGTACAAGTAAATTTTGATGAGAAAAATTTTGTGGTAAAATGCCAAAATATTCCTTCAAAGCCTCTCTTAATTCATTTTCATCACTATGATTGGCAAGAAAAATAAATGGATCTTCTTTATTTACAAAACCTCTTCTTTTTCTTGTAACTGTTGATTTTCTGAAAATTTTTAGTTATATTCCTGATAAAGGGCCCACCCCAGACTTCCAGGAGGTTAACATCCTAGGTCATCTGCCTAATGATCAACTGACCCTGAAGATCAACTAAAATATTAGGGCGGATATAGGACTCAAGATTACATTTAACGACCTTTTAGGAGTTGGTCAGATGAGTCGACCAATTGATAAATTGACACCAAAGACCGACCACCTAAGGATATAATTGCTAAATATTTGCAACCTTATAAGCGTTGATGGTTGGTTAAGCTTCAAGGGTTGTTGTTGCTGTTCATCTGTGCAATCATTTTCTACATTTAATTTAGCTATCTCCTTCCGTCTTAAAATAGCAACAAAAAATCCTCCAGTATCTTGTTGGTGTGGTAAAATTCTAAAACAATAATCTAAATGCATTGTTTCAATTTCTCCAATTTTTGGAGGAAACATTGAAGGCTTAAAATGACGTAAAGCTTCTTTCGGTACGTCTTCTATGGAAGAATATTCATCCAAATTTTTGTTAAAAACCTTAGAAAAATTTAGAAATTAAATTGACAAATATAAAAAACCTTCCAATAACTAATTCCTTTTGTTCGTTTTAAATCCAAAATTTTTCTAGAAACATCTACTAATTCAATTTCTTTATTAAAATGTCTTAATAATTGTGCAATTACAGCTTCATCCTCCAAAGGATTTAAAGAACAAGTTGAATAACACATTAAACCTCCAGGTTTAAGAAGTTCAAAACAACGACGAGCAATTTGTAATTGTAATTTGTGAAGATGAATTCCTTAAAATTAAAAAATATTTTTTTAAAAATAAATAAAAACCTTTCATTGGTTCCCAATTATTCCACAATTCAGGATTTTTTCGAAAAGTCCCATCACCACTAAAATATTCGTTTTAAATTTCAAATTAATTGCAAATAAAAAAACCTGCAAATAACATCACATAAAATTCTATCAAAAAGTAATGGTTGTTTGTTAGAATCTAGCATAACTGGGAATTGGCCAGAATCATGACTAACAACAACAACATCTTAATTAACTATTTTAGTAATGTAATAAAATAATTTTAAATTCCACTGACCAGCTGTTGGCATTCTTTTTAATGTTTGATGGACAAGTAGATAACATCTTAAATGAAAACAATATTAAAAAAAACAAAAAATAAAAACCTTTTGTAATCAATATCATTTGCAACAACCATCCCACCTTTAAATTTTTAAATAAAATAAAAAATTATAGAAAAATACTTGGATTTGGTGATGAGACATGCATTAATTCAATTATTTGTGCTGTTTTACTTCCTGGAGCAGCACAAGCATCTAATACCAGATGATGTGGTTGAATATCAAGAAAAAGAGGGGGAATCATACTACACAATTCTTGACGGCTTATATAGCCCTATTAAAGTAAAAATTTTAAAATATTTATGAGTTAAAAAACAAACCAATTCGGTTTCATTAATAAGAAATTCATGCAGATCTTTTAAGATAGGATGTCCTCGAATTGCTGTTCTAGACATCTTAGTTTGATAAGCATATGGCACATAAGGGACTCTTCTTGGAGGATCAATTTCAGGTGAATCTTTTGCTATGTTTTCAATTTCTTTAACAAATTTTGATTGAATATATTCATCTAAATGGTCCCTTTCCCTAAATTATTTACTTTATTATAATCTAAAAAATTTCTAATTTACCGAAGTGAGCATTGAATTCGAAAAGATACAGGCAACTCTCTTCTTAAATGTGGTTTCGTTTTAAAATAAGCTTATTGTTAGCCTAACAAACCTTAAGGCAGCTACAAAATCGTCCCATTCTGATTTTGGAATAATCTGTTGTTGACGGTAAAAAGAAAAAAGCTTTTCATTTACTGGGATAATCTCCCGAATAACATAGTTTTGACGAACACCTTGCTTCGATTTCTAAATTCAGAAAACTAATAAACAAACTTAAAAATTTTAATAAACCTTTTCCCGGCTAGCAGATTTTTTAGGAAATTTCTTTGCAGGGGATAAACCATTTTCCTCGTCATCTAGTGGAAGACAATCGACATCATTATTGTTCTCCATATTTTTTATAATAAATTTCTATAAGTATTCTAATACATTTTTTAAAGATTAAAAAGTAAATATATAGTATTCTGACAATAAGACAAAAAATTTAGCCAACACAAAATATTTATCTGATCCATAAAGAAAGTAAAGCTGTGATTGAGAATTCACAAAAAAAAACTGCCCGATTTGGTTAACAGATTTTCGTTTATAGAAACGTTTATATTTAGTAAAACATATCACAGCTTTTAATAAGCTAATAAAATCCACACACACAAATATTTAAGGATTTTTGTTAAGGGAATAATTATAAATTTGAATACTTATTTTTTTCACTGTTAAAATCCACCCAAAAATTCTATTTCTTCTAAACAATAATCAAAACATTAACCATCCATTAGTTTCATTTTTTGTTATTGGAGCTTGAATCCAAAGTCCTTAAATATGAAAAAGGTTTAATTTTCTAAAATGAATTTTTTTATAATTTTTTAATATTGTAAAAACCTTTTGCACTCCTTAATCAGCACTGATTTATAATTTGTCAAATCATTCAATGCTTTCTGGCTGCTTCAGATTGCTGAGAAAGCATTAAATTTTGCAATTGTTGTTCAACCAAATCTCTTTGTTGACTAAATTGCATTGAAGGAAGAGGTGGTTGTTGGAAGGGAAATTGTTGTGATTGTGAAGCTCCTCCTAGTTGAGAGCCATCTTTTTTAAATTTATTTTTAAAAAACAATTAGTATTAAAAAATAAAACCGTAATCACTGTAAAATCCTCCTTGTGAAAGTTGAGAATTTTGGCTAATAAATCCAACTCCTGGAAGAAATTGTTCTTGTGAAGCTTGCGAGTTGAAATTATTTATAATATTGGTACTACTGGTACTATTTGAACTTCGTTGTGATTGAATTGATCTTTTAGACATTTTCTTCCTCGTTGTTCCTCCAATTCCATTATTTACTCCAGATAAATGAATTGAATTTAATGGAATTGGGTGTGGAGGCGGCATTGGAGGCATTTGTGGAGGTGCAGGTACAAAAGAAGAGAACATATGGATAGGAACAGGTAATTGAGAGCTTAAAAATAATTTTTCTTTAAAATTAAAAAAAATTTAAGTCACCCTAATGCTCGAGCTCCCATAGGAAAATTTGGATAAATCATTCCCTGCGGATCTTGAAATTGTTGTAATGGATGCTGTTGAACAACAGGAACAGAACGAATAGAAGCATATGGACCAATACCAAGTTCTTTCATTGTAAAACCAAGAGTTCGATTTACATAACGAGATCCCTTAAATATTATAAATTTAAATAATTATTAATTAACACTCACAGGCATATGTTGTGCCGTCAAAGGTTTTGGTTTAGGAAAAGTTATTGGAGATGGCTTCAAATTATTTAAAGGTCCTTCAAAAAGGCAGTCATTCTCTTTAAATGTCACTAACAAATGATGCCATAATGATTGTCTGCTCAAAACTTTTGCATTTCCAATTACTATTAAACCATATTTTGCCCGTGTTAAAGCAACATTTAGACGACGTGGATCATTAAGAAAACCAATACCACCTGCCTCATTTGATCGAACACAAGTAACGATTATTATATCCTTTTCTCGACCCTGGAAATGAAGAAAAATTAGTTCTCAGAAAATTATCAGAAATATAAAACCTGAAAGGCGTCAACATTCTCAACCTCAATGTCCAAATACAATTTGTTATGAAGTGAACCTTGAGTTTGCATAAATTGAACAACATATGCTCTTTGACCTATTAATTGTAGGCATAGATCAGCTAAAATAAGGATTAAAGATTACAAACCTTCATACGGAGTAATAATTCCAATTTGTTCGGGAGAAAATCCAGCCTGTAACAGTCGAGTAACAAATTTTTCAACATTCACAGCTTCAGATCTATTTAAATAAGAAGTTCCAGAAGAGCCAAGTTCCTTTAAATTGAAATGTTTTTAATTTAAATATTTTTAAATGAGGTTTTTACTTCCTGGCCGTTGCAATTCCAAAACATCATTGGTTTATCAGGATTAGGGAATTGCCAAGAAAAGGCGTCAAGTTTTCGTTCCACTAGAATATATTTATAAAATGTTTTAGTATTTTTTAAATTTAAATTTACAAACTTTCAGTAACTCCATTTTGCAAAGAACCTTCATAAAATACATTGCTAGGAAAGGATGACAAAACAGGATGCATTCTATATTGAACTTGTAATCGTAAAGGTCGATTTCCAAGAATCACAAGGCGTTCAAAGAGAGATTGTCCAAGGCCAGAATTTGCCGATTTTTTGCACATAATTACTGGGCCTATATAACTTTTAAAATAAAAAACAAAATTTTAAAATTTAAACAACCTAGTTGACAATGATCACCAACTAATACAAGCTGTCTAGCACCTTTTACAACAGAAACCATTACTTCAGGTTCAGTAGCTTGTGTGCTTTCATCAATTAGAACACAACTGAATACAATTAAATAAATTATTTAAAAGATAAAAAGTTACCGAAATTCTTTTTTAGCTAAACGAATATCCGCAGAAGTAATACAAGTGGAACATATAACATCTGCTTTAGATAATAATTCATTCTCTCTTTGACGTCTAAGCGACATAAAACGATTTTGATCAGCTTGTGAAAGTTCTCCAATTTCTTCCTTTAAATTGAGAAAACTATTTTAAACAAAAACAAATTACCTTTAATTTCATTAATTTGAAGAGTTCTCCTGATTGAAGCGCTTTAAGTTGATTATGTAATGCCAAAAAAGCAACAGAACTATCAACAGTTTCACGTCCCTTTGCACAAAAACGGATAACCTTCAAGCCAGTTTTATGGATTTTTTCAGCTAATTGATCGACAGCAATATTTGAAGGCGCACATACAAGAACTTGACCGCTTGTTTGTTTTACAAGATGATAAACAAGTGTGGCAGATGTAACAGTTTTACCTGTACCTGGAGGACCCTAAAACAATATCACCAAATCAAAATATTTGATTCAACTTATAAACCTGAATTAACGAAAGTGGACGTTGCAAAGCAGTTTTAATTGCAGAAATTTGACTGTGGTTTAATTCAGGAAGCCCAGGAGCCGAAAATTTCTTTGGCATAACCAGCTTAAAAAAAGAATCAAACAATCAAACTACAATATTAAACCTTGAACAAAATATCATCAACATCATGACCCATTAATTTGTGATAAATATATTGTGAAACACAATTTTCTTTAGATTCCAATCGTCCAAGAGCAGCAAACATTCTTAAATATTTAAGAAAATTTAAATTTTATTTTAAAATTTCTTAGACCTGTCAAAAGATGTAGAATTCCAAACATATTCACATATAAAATTTGTGCGTCTATCAGTAGGAATTTTATTGCTACTTGCAAACATTTCCAAAGAAAAGTCTTCGTTATGATCTGTAATAAATATGATTCTTGCATTGAAGAAGGAATATGAATGAACAAAAATGACACATAATCGGGTTAGATAGTGGCACAGTCGGTTATGCATCGTGGAATGGGTCCCATGATAGTTTTAGTCCGTCTCCCAGTCAGTGAATTTTAAAACCAAAAAAAAATAAAAATAAACTCACTGTCAGGAATTTTAATAAGACGTCCCATACAATTCCACTCACTTCCTTAAAAATGGAAATTTTATAACTGCCTCTTTAAAATATTAATTACCATCTAATGTTTGGTAATGTTTTAAACGAAGATCATCTCCAATCATTAATTTCATATCTGAAAATATGTGAAAAATTGATTATAAAATAAATCACAGACTTCCATCACGAAATCCAGGCAATTGAAAAGTTGCATGCACCTTGGTTGCTGATTTAACCTCCCATTTAACTTGACCAACAGGACAACTAATCGATTCTTTTATTTTCTTGTCATATTCTGCCTCCATTGATATTAGTGGATTAAAGATACGCCTTATTAAATTAATATTAAAATCTCAAGGGTAGATACCCAATTATTTAAAAATTATGAAAAAACTAACTTATACACCGAAGCATCATCATAGCGCAGCAAGACATGTTCGGCCTCGCTAGTATATTTTCCTGGACGTTCCAGATCATCAACAGTAGCTTCAGGATTATCTTTCCATAATTCTTCAAGACGATTAATGAGTGCGGCAGTTATTTGACGAGCTCGAAGTTGTTCTTGTTGTGAAGGAATTTTAATGAGCCAGGAAAGAACTTGACGTTCCTATAAAAAATATCGAATAGTAAGAAAATTAATTTTTATTGAAAAAAAACATGAATTAAAGGCTTCCAATCTTCAGCACTCCAACTTGCATTTTTAAGAGTATTTTGTTGAGCACAAGGTTGGCGACAAAGTATTACAACCACTGAATCAGTCTTTGAAGGAATAAAACCAAGAAGAAAAACATTTCTAAATTTGTAGCTAAAATAGAAAATAAATAGAAAAATACCTTGAACCACAATGATAACATTCTAGCTAAAATATTATTTTTAAGAATATTTAAGACTAAATGCTGAAGATACAAACCTGAGTTTCACCAAGAGGACCATCCTTGTGAAGAGCAACTTCTTTATGTTGTGCACGAACCAAATGGTTTATAATGTGACTACCAGCTGTGTTACCTTTACCATTACAAAACCATTTGCCACAAACAGTACATTGTCCAACGGAAGATGGGTCAGATAACCCGCAATATCTTCAAAATGAAATATAATACCAATTAATAGAATCCAAATCAAACTTGCAAGCATGTGGAGGAATATAATCACCAAATTCATCGTCATCTTGAAAATTTAAATCAGGTTCAGTCTGCGATTCCGATAAGACGGTTGTTGACGGAACTCCTCTAGACACTCCATCATCTTGCGATGCAACAGACAACTGTGCAACAAAATCATTTTGCGAAGCATCCTGTTGAGTTACAACACCAGCCTTAAAACAAAACCCATTTAAACGAAAAGAAATAATTTAAAAACCTGAAATTCCTCGTCTGTATCAACAAAAGACAATTGACAATTTTGAGAAGAACCATATGCAGCAAGCAACGAATCAACCATTTTTAAAAATTTTCTAAAAAAATCTATAAAATATTAAAAACATAAACAAGAAGTATTTTAAATGTAAAAACATTCAAGTCATTAATTAAATAAAATTATATGTTTTTTAATTTCTAGAGAATATAATGTATAAAAAATAAAAGTGCATATACATGTCAGAAAAATGTATGAGTGATAGACAATTTTAAAGAAAGAAAAATAATATACTACACATATTTAATATATAAAAACGATTAAATGCGGCCACCAATTAATACATTTTTCATTTAAATAATATTCAATTAAATATTTAATATTAATCAAATAGAATTTTAACATTTAAAGAAACATGTATAGTATATATTTAAAGACCAGAACCTTCGCATAATATTTTAAGATTTGATCTGGCCAGGTCTTGTCCTCTAGAAGACGAAAGATATCTCCTAAAAAAGAAAATTGTAAAATAAAATTAAATAGATTTTAAATTAATAAAAGTCATTCCAACCCAACAAAAGTCATCCTAACCCAAAAAACACTTAAAAAATAAACCTTCTACTATCAATAAGCATTTTTGTCATTTGACCATTAAGCCATTCATTTTTAGTTTTAATAAATCCTTGTGGTCGAATCATTTGTGAAGGTTGTAAAGAAGATTGTAACAAGTGTGACGATGATTGAGGAATTTCTTGATTAAGATTTTGATGCTCTTCATCATCAGTCATTTGCTTTAAATTAATTTGAAAAATAAATTTGAAAACCAAAAAATATATACTTGTCCATCATCTTGATCTTCGGAAGTATTAGTAATAAAACTTCCGTCATCATCATCCTCAGAACCACTCGCAGCTTCTTCAGCAAATTGAATACCAGCATTTTGTTGAGCATCTGGATTTACTTGTACATTATTAATAGATCCAGCAAGATTATTCGGCGCCAATAAAGTATCAACAGAAGCGCTGACAGAACCAGTAGTATTTACAACTTGGCGGATTTGATCAACAGGAATTTGAGGAAACATTTCCGCAACTTGATTAACCATTGAATTTACCTACAAAAAATATGCCGTAAATATTCTAATAGAAGCCAATCCCAAAGTTGTTTATAAAAATTGTTTTTAACCTGTTCCTCACTTATAGAATCATAAACAAATCGAGATATCCATCTGATGATTCGATTATTGTGAGGTGAGAATATTTCTACAATCATCTGCATTGCCTGCCCGACATCATCACCAGCAATAATGGGATTAATATTATTTTGTTGTTGATGGTGTTGACGTAAATTATTCAAATTAAATGACAAAGATTTTCGACAAACAGCACAACTAGAATCCTGTTCAAGCCAACGACGCAAACAATGCTCATGGAAACTAAAATTATTATTTCTTAAATTAAAAAAAATATATTACATATGAGAACAAGGAAGTTTTCGAGCATTTTTCATATGTTGCCAACAGATAAGACATTGAGAATTTTTTAATAAATCGTCTTCATTGGCTGGTAGATAACTAGAAAATAAATTCCAATCTTCTCAATAAAGATAAGATTACCTATTGCTAATATGTAAAAATATTTCCCTCTGCTGCCAATGTTTTCTAATTTTTGAAGAAATACGTCCATAATAATATTGTGCTTGAATAATAAGAAAGACACAACAATATGTAATGGCCAAATGAGAATAAAAAATCATATGTAGATAATTTGCAAATTCCAAACAATCTCGAAATAATCCATAAATAAAATCAATATAATAGGTGCTCCCCTGTTGTTGTTGAATTAAATTTTGTGTATTTAAATCTTGGAGAATAAATAATTTGAAGAATAAATGAATTGATTGAATAAGAAGGATTAAACACTGGATAAAATTAAAATATGTTTAATAGTTTAATAATTATTTAAAACTTATCCATTATACCAACAAATTGAGTTCCAGCCGAATTTGATCGGCTGTAACTTTTTTGGGCAATCAGAATGAATCTTATATCGAATGAATCTTATAAAAAAGCTACTGCTTATCGAGGGCTTTCGAATG
Organism: Meloidogyne arenaria; assembly: GCA_036172955.1. Taxonomy (NCBI): domain Eukaryota; kingdom Metazoa; phylum Nematoda; class Chromadorea; order Rhabditida; family Meloidogynidae; genus Meloidogyne; species Meloidogyne arenaria. The sequence goes on from JARQAB010000017.1 coordinate 5,866,336, forward strand.
CTATAAGATTCATTTGAATTAAAACAAGCCCAAAGAAGTTATGGCTGATCAAATTCGGTTACCACTCACAGCTTGTGGATGGATAAATAAGAAAAATCAAAACTCACGTCAGCCAAAAGAAATAGAGTATAATTAAAAATAATATAGTCCTTAATCCCAAAAACAAAGAAAATCATCGAAATGGCAAAAATATTAGTTGTTGCAGAAGCAATAAAAACACGGCGTCGGATGGACACATTTGAAGAAACATTATTATATGTCTTAAAAAATAAACTTTAAAAAATTTCTTATTAAAATATTTTTACATTAGCAACGCGCAATTCCGCCAATTCCAAAATAAGTAAACAAACAATCTGAATGGCTAACCAAGGTGTCCAACAGAGAATATCTTCCAACAAGTTGTGGTGTGATATAAAAATTAGAAACGTAAGCTTTGTTTGAACAAAGCGTCTAAAATATTTTCTAAGAGTAGATTCCTCCTGAAAAGTAATAAATAAATTATTTAAGATAAAAAATTATACATGATTAGTTAATCGACCATACAGGAATTCAATAGATTTTTTACCAAAAAATGCAACAATGGCACAACAAGTATTGAGGAGGATCTGAAAATTAAATTATAGGACTATACAAATAAATTAAAAAATATACATAAAAGAGAAGACGATGCTTCTGAACAACAAGAATAAATTTCCTGGCAAAATTTTCTTCCGTAAAAGATTCGTGTAATTCAACGTCATCTTCTTTGTGCTCAATATTTAACTAAAATTTTAAACTTTATAAATCCCAAGGATTAGAACGAGCCCGCCACGTAAAAATTTGGAGAAATAAAGAGGATATCGTGGGACTTGGTGTGATTGAAGGGGATAGAATCTACTTATCTCCACTTAGCTACTTATCTCCATAGAGTCTATGGTTATCTCATAGACCCGATATTTCTTTTCAAAATTTGCAGGTCATCAGGGTTGACCCCATTAGAACTGTAAAATAAAAAACCTCACATTTAAAGTAGTTCCAAGGGTTTGAACAATTCTATAGTAATAATAAAATCCGCTGAAGAAAAGTATAGAACTGAACATTAAATAGTTCTTTACTGTTGGAAACCCTATTCGAGGGAGATAACCGAAGTTGAACATTACTTCCATAATTGTTATAAATATCTAAAAATAAAGAGAATAAATTTTAGAATTCTAAAAGACCGCATAAATTAAAAAAATTTTTAGCATGTGAAAATTTTAATTTTCCCAGTGCTTCAACAAATCGGCAAAATAAAAACGTGACATTTTAACACTTTCCAAAACGAAAATTAACAAAATTAATTTTGTATTTTTAGCATGAAATTTTAATTTAAATGTATTTGGCGTCACTTCTCCTAAATTCTGGATTCCCTTTGATTTTGGATAATCTACGGATGATTCTTAGGTTAATCTCCTAGTGGGAATAACGAGGAACTTTGAGAGAAACCCTGAAGGGAGGATGCTAATGATTTTTTATGTCTAACTTTTGCTCGTGATTTTTGATAAATTTTGTTTTTGGCATTCTGTTTAATGACAATATATCCCATTAAATTTTCTTTTCCATTTGAGTCTTTCACTCTGAAATTTCTAATGGTTAAATTTGAACGAATTAACGGAATAAGTTGTAATTCATTGAAAATTTTTTATGTTATTTTCTTTTCAATATGTTTTAATTTTTTTAATTTAAAGGAATTGACCAAATAATATTTCTTTTATTATTAGCTATGGCTTATAATACCAACTTTGACCAAGTCGGACAGGTACACTTTTGTTATCAATTTTTTTATCAAAAAATTTTTAGGCATTTATAGCACATTACTATAGCAAATTTGACGTTCCTGATGTAGCTGCTCGTACTGCTGGTCTTACTGACCTTTACGATGCTGATCTATCATTTATGACTTTTGAAGGGACTCCGGTTAGAGGTCGGGCTGCTATTTTGGAAAAGTTTGGATCGTTGCAATTTCGTTCCATTCAGCATGCTATTACTATGGTATTTGTTTTATAATTGGTATTTGATTTTATTTTTCTAGACTGATTGTCAACCTCTTCCAGACGGATCGATTCTTGTTACGGTTATTGGGCAATTGAAGGTTTTTGATTTTATGATTTTTTAGACCTTTTTAAACTTATTATTGTACCTGTGGGTTATCCCAAACCATTTTCTGCTGACATTTTTTACGGACTCAAAATGATCTTTACAAAAAAGACTCATAATAGATGTCATTTCATCGAATATATTAAATAAAGGGCAACTATAAATGCTCTGAACGTTATGAGACTATTTTATTTTAATTTACCCGCAAAAACTGGTTTGTGATAGACCGTACTTTTATTTTTTAAATTAGACTGATGATGATCCAGTTAATTCGTTCAATCATTGTTTTGTGTTGAAACCAAATACTACTGGATCTTTCTATATTTCAAATGAAATCTTCCGTCTCATACTCCATTAAGAAGGATATATATATGGCGATTATAATTAAAAAGAAGAATGAACATCTTTTTTAAGTTTTTGATAAGTATGCGTACAACTTTTGTGTTTGTTTTTTTTTTCATCTGACAACACAAAATTTTGGTTAATTATTTACAATATAAATTTGGTTTTATTTTTTTGATAAATTGTTAGTATTTTTGAATTTTATGTTCATATTCCATGCATTTAATTTTGCCTTTATTTTGGTGTTTTTACTTTTCCTTCCAAATACTTTTGTGTAGTTTTAAAATGAGCCAGAAACATGTCAAACAAGCAGCCCGTGGCCAGCGACAAATTTATGAGGAAAATAGACAAACCTTAATTGCATATTCACTTGCTAGTTTTACATCCTTGACTGTTGTTGGAATATTAAATTATTTTGTATTAAATGCTGCACGTGGAGATTGGGTTTATTTTTTGGATTATATTTACGTTTGGATTATATTTACGTCTTCCTTCTTCGATTTCACGTCTTCCTTCTTCGATTTGACATCTTCCTTCTTTGATTTGATGCCTTCTGTAGAATCTGGAGGTGGAGTTGCTCCTGCGGGTGGTGGTGATGCTCCGGTTGGTGGTGGTGCTGCTCCAGGAACGGTCGATGGCTTTACTCCAGAAGGTGGCGGCGCTCCAGGTTTTGGCGGTCCAGCTGGTGCCCCAGGAGGTGCCGGTACAGGAGGTGCACCTGGCTTCACCGGTCCTTGCGGCGGTTTTCCTGCTCCTAAAGCTGAGGGTATCGCAGTCTTCGCCATTCCTGACTTCTCTCCCATCTTTGACTTTGCAGTCTTTGCGTCGTCTTCAGTTTTGGATTTTGTGGCGGCAGTCCCAACTGACTTGGTTTTATCGGTCCTTGACTTGGCATCAGCATCTGCACCAGGGAGTAGAGGTTTGTCGATAGACTTATTGACCGGAGGTTTGTCCTTTCCTTCCTTCGTTTTACTTAAAAATTAAGTGTTTAACAAAAACTAAAAAATAGAGCAACATACCCAGATTTCATATCGCCCGGTGGTTGTTTCACAGAGCTCTTGACATCCTTCGTCTTCTTTTTCTTCTTGCAGCATTGGACAGCAAAAGCGATGACGAACAGCGACACACAGAGATCGACACAGTAGAGCAGCAACACAAAGGTCGTCGGATCGAAGACGGTCATTGTATTCGATTGGGAGTCGCAGCGTCAGTTGACTTACTAATTCGCAGCGTTAGATTATGGTGTGCTGACTAGAAGGTATTTTTATAGTGAAATTTCTTCCTATACATTTCCTTATTATAAAAGCAACCCCGAGCATTAAGCAGCATCTTCTATTTGTGCCGCCATGTTACCAGCAAATGAAGTACTCAGCTTCGATTCTACGAAATTTATACTTTTGCTCTATTGTGCCCATTTATGTGTGCCGCTGTTCTTCATCAATTTCATCGTCCTTTGCTGCAAAAAGAAAATGAAAGATCCTCCTAAAAGTATTATAGAAGACCCACCGAGCGATATGATTTCCAAGTATGATTTTAAACTATAAGATATTGCAGTGATAAATTTTTCTTTTTAAGGGCTGCCGTTAAACATAAGGGTGTAAAAGGCAAAAAAGCTGTGACCAAACAAAAGAAAGTAAAAGGAAAAACTGCTGTGATCAAGCAAAAGACTGTAAAAGGCAAAACAACAAGAAGGCGGTGAGGCTTAAGAAACAACAGGGAAGGCTTAGGAAAATAAGAGGAAGGAAGATGAATCACTAAAAAACAACAAAAATCCACAGCTTTTTAATAAATATTCTTTTGTTTTTTATCTCTTCAAGGGTTTGTTGCTATAAGATTAGAAAAATGTTTGTGTAAATTTTTATTTAATTTTGTTATTTTAAATAAGAGTTTGAATATCGTAAAATATTTAGAAAGGTTATTTTTTAATTCCAAAAATCGAAAGTCCATGGAGAATTGCATTTAGAGCTTCAGTAATCTAAATTAGGTTAATCAACAGTTGGGTAAATTTAAAAGACAAACCAGAACAACAAGAATTCTGTTTCGCCAACCCTCTCTAAAAATAAAAATGTTAATCTGAATTGGGGTTCGAGTTTTTCATCTAGGGGGTTGGGAATTTTATTGGCAAGATTTTAGTCAAAAAACTCTTGTGGGTTCAAATCAGGGGTCAGTCGGAAAGCGAGCTACTCAAAAGGAAAAAACCGTCGAGAATTCCGAATCTCTGGCCCATATTAGGAATTAATTTTAGATAAAATTACAAACTTTCCAATATTCGGTGGAGGCAAGTATTTGTGGAAATTGTAATTGCCAGAATTCATTTTTGCATAATCAACCGCCAGAATGCCAAAAAAGATGAGGCAAAAGATCTTTTTTTGATTTAAAATTACTTTAAAGTTATGAAGAAAGCTTACTAATGCAATAACATTGAAGGTAATTTCCTTAAAATAATGTTTTTATTAATGGGCCCATCCAAGAATCACGATCTAGGGGTTAAAGACCCTAATTATGTTTAATTATTATACAATTTTTTGATGAGTAGCGCGGGGTTGAGAGAGAAAATAATTTATAAGTAATGTTGCCAAACATAGAATGCCAAAAATTATTGCACAGATAAACATCTTTAAAATTTAGAGAAAAAGGTACAGAACAAAATCCCGGGCTCTAATTAAAATACAAACAAATGTGTATATTCCCCATTGTCTATGTCCATCAATAAGGAAAAATACAATAATAATGTAACAAAGCATTTGAAGCCATTTTAATATTGCAAACTTTGTAGTACACAAATTAGTAATTAAAGTTGTATTATCTGTATTAGCCATTGCCATAGAAAAAAAGATTTTTGATTTGCTCTCGATAATCACACAAAAACCCAACACAAAAAATTTTTTGATGGATCAAATGTTACTTTTATTTAATAGAATGTGATATGTCCCCATAGTTTTTGGTATGGGGGAAAGTATCAGGTTATTAGCCACATAAAAATAAACAATTGAAAGTTTGTGATAGATAAAGAGACGACAGTTGTGTCAAATTAAAAAATATATATTAATTTAATTTGAAAGGGAAATAACAACAACTGTTTATTTTTTAAAGGATTAGTTTAATTTTTAAATATTAGACTTAATAAAGGGGGAATGAGACTTGATCCTAATTATTCAAAAAATAAATTAAAAATAACTTTTATACCGCATAAAAAGACAAACAAACATATTTTTGAGTTATCAATTTATTTTGAAATGTTTGTGTGCTGTTATAATTCTTCGGTCTCTCGAACACATCTAGCAACCTTTAAAAAATCTTTTTTAATTCAAAATTTAAATAATTTAAAACCTGTCGCTTATATTCTGCAGGATTTTCTCGATAAAGTTTCTAAAATCGATAGCTTAAAAAATTATTGAATAAAAGATACCGCTGCATCAACATTGGCAGGACTGTCAAAATTTGGGTCAGAAAGCATTGAGATAACTTTAAAAAATTTTTTATATAAAAGCAAAAAACTGTACTTACATATATCGTTTCCCTCCCCTAACCAATTTTTCTTCGCTGTACAAAATGGTCACCAGGAAGAAATGACTGACCAGTTTGTACATTAAGAAAAAAATTGGGTGGGGGAGGGAAAAACATATCCAAAAAACATTACCAGAAATTAAAATAGTCTCAACAGTGTGTACAGGCAACCAACGCTCACTTGCCTTTTCATATCCAAATCTATCGTCCCCGGGCTCATGCAAAATAGAAATGCAAACATTTCCCTCACGGTCTACTAAAATAAATATAAAAAATTAAAATAAATATAAAAATTTAAAACAAACTATTAGGATGAAGAATTCTTGAAATAAACCGCATTGTAGGTGGACATAATGGATAGTCTTTTGGAAAGATAAGCTCTGCACGGAAATTTCCGCCTTCACTAAAAATAAAAAAAACAATCTTAAAATTGATTTTGAAAAATTACTATGGCGAGCTAGGCGGTCCCATTATGAACACTTGCCATTTGTATATCTAAAAAATTAAAAAAATATTAAGATACATAAATTAATAAACATTGCTTTCATCGACAAGACCCGCACTAAAACCATCAACAGGATTTTTTGTAAGGTCATTTAATTGTTTTTGAAGTAAAAGTCGAGATTGGTCAGAAGACATTTTTTAACTGAACCTAACAAAAATTGAAATTTTAATTAATAATCAAAAAAAACGAAAAAAAAAACGAAAAATTAGAAAAAAACTGAAATTTTTTGGCTGGGGGATCACTGAGTCCCGCCGGTTGAGTCGCTGAGTCTTATTTCGATCAACAACTTTCTGGGTTTTAACGATTCATAATAAATCTTTTATCTTTCGAAAGCTCTGAATGTGAGGATTATTTTATCCAACAGAATTGATTTGATCAGATCAAACTACAAAAAGTTTCATCTAGATAAGTGCGCGCAATCATGATTTTTGCTCTTTATTAGGCTGTAACTTTTTCTATATTGATCTGATCAAATCAATACTGCTATAAAAATAATCCTCACATAAAGAGCTTTCGATTGATATATTAATTATTTAAATCGATTAAGAATCGAAAAAGTATGGCCCAAATATAGCCAGAGGACTCAACCGGCGAGACTCAATTATCCTCAAAATAGAAACTTTGACAAAAGCGAAAGCGACAAAATGGTAAATTATAAAAGGTAAAAAATTAAAAATCGCTGGGTTGCCAATGATTTTCTTCTACATTTCAAACTTTTATAGAGACTAATAAAGTGGATTCTTTTGCACAACAAATACACATTCATGGTACCCGATGACTGGGTAGATGAATCAACTTTGGAGCTTTTTAATAGTGCCGATACGTAAGGAATTTTGATCTCTTAAAATTAAAATAGTTTTTTTAAGTTACTATGCTCTTGTACTGCCTTGTTTAATGCCTGTAGGCTTAATTTTATTTTGTTTCTGATCAAAAATTTTAGGTGATCATTATTCATTTTATTTTGATTGAAGTTGGCCTTGAATTTTTTATAAACAATTAAAGAATTGTTCAAATTTCAAACTGAAGAATTTTTCAAAGATGAATGTGAAGAAGACAGGAAACTGAAGAATATTGAGGATATACGGGCATAAACCTTTTTTATTTTGATAAGGGTATTATTTACTGGTCCCTAAAATGAGGAAGTGTTTTCTCGAAATTTTTAAGGTTGTTATCGAGTGCTGAGTTCAAATTTTATTTCGAATCATTGACCCGAATTCGATCAAGTTGAATTCGGGCAAGGGGTTCGAAAATTGACAAATTATAAGCAAATACTCTGTCTTGGCACACCCGATTCTAACAAACCTCTATCGAAAAAGCACTTTTGCTCATTTTTTATAGGGACCAGTAATCTATACTTTTATCCTTATTTTTATTTTTTATAGATAAAATTTTAATTTATCAGTGTTTTTAAAGACAATAATAGTTGCCTTTTTCAATATTATATTTCTAAAACATTTTTTTCAATACTTGTAAAAAAGACCTCGATCTCGTCTTTATAAAAACTAACCAAAATCTCTTCAATACTTGACCCGCTTTATGGGTCGTTGGTTTTGCGCGCAAATGTGGATAATGGATAAAACCGCTTTTTTGGTTCGTTCAGATGGTGGTAGAGTGGTGTTGCCTTTTTCTATTTTTGTGCTCACATGCATGCAATTTATATATCGTTTAACGAGTTGTTTGATTGATTCGTTTATTTCCATTATTTTTAAATTCTTTTAAAATTCTTTAAAAATAATGGAAATTTTAAAAATAAAATTTTTTTAGAGATTTAGTTTATTAAATGGCTCCTGCAAAATTGAAGCCAGGAAATTTAAAAGATCCTGAAGTGGCTGAACTATTTTCTACAAAGGATCCGGAGAGCCGATATGAAGATTTACGTGAAATTGGTCATGGTGCATTTGGAGCTGTCTTTTATGTATTTTTTAAAATTTTTAATACTTAAAATTCCTGGATTATTATCTGAATTTATTATAGGCACTCGATAGAGAAACTAAAGAGCCAGTGGCAATAAAGAAAATGAATTTTTCTGGAAAGCAATCGTTGGATAAATGGAATGATATTATACGGGAAGTTAGATTTCTTCGATCTATTCAACATCCTCAAATAGTTCGATTCAAAGCTTGTTTTTTGAAGGAACAGACATGCTGGTTTTTTTATGAATTTATTTTTTAATTATTTTTAAAGGTTGGTTATGGAGTACTGTGTAGGCTCTGCTGCAGATATTCTTAAAGTTTGATTTTTTTTACAAAATCTTAATAAACCTTTTTATTTTTTGTAATTTTCAAGGTTTACAAAAAGCCATTTTTGCAAGTAGAAATTGCTGCCATATGTCAACAAACATTGCAAGGGATTGCTTATCTACATGGAATTAAACGTATACACAGAGATGTAAAAGCTGGAAATATTTTAATGACTGATTGTGGACAGGTTAAACTTGCAGATTTGGGAAGTGCTTCTCTTACTTCTCCAGCACAAACTTTTGTTGGAAGTCCTTATTGGTGAGTGGTTTCTTATTCTATTTTTAATTTTGTTTTTAGGATGGCGCCAGAGGTTATACTTGCTCAGGATTCTGGAATTTACGATGAACGTGCTGATATTTGGTCGTTTGGTATAACTTGTATCGAACTTGGTGAGAAGCTTATTGTTATGCTTGATTTAAAAATTAAATTTTAGCAGAATTAAAGCCTCCATTTTTGGACATGAATGTTGGTAGTGACTATTCTAATCATTATTTTTTAATCTAGACTTATGTCAGACATTATTTTGTTCATGTGTGTTTTTAAGGCTTATTCTGCCATGTATCACATTGCTCAAAATGATCCTCCTTTTCTACAGCCAATTGCTGATCCAGAACTTTCTCCTTGGTCGGAAGATTTTCATTCTTTTGTTGAACAGTGCCTTCGAAAAGATCCTCAACAACGACTTTCTACAAATGCTTGTTTAGCTGTAAGAAAAATTTTAATAATTTTTTCTAAATAAGGAGTCTTTTAAGCATCCGTTTATAACCTGTGAAAAGCCTCCAAATGTAATAATGAATTTAATAAATCGTATTAAAAATGCTGTAAAAGAGCAAGATCATTCGCAATATGGCAGATTGCGGCGTCTTATTTGTATGGACGCTAATGGTCATTTAAATGAAGAAAATGTTGAAGGTATTGAGACGCAAAATGAGGTTTATTTTTTGTATTTTTTTAAAATATTTTTTAATATTTTATAGGATATTTCTATTACGTCCGAAGATGATATTAACCATCAACGACAACAACAATCGAATAAATTAGAAGAAATTAAAGAAGAAAATGATGAAAAACAAGATAATCAACATTTGCAACATCAATTAAGTATTAATAACAGAACAATAATCAGTTTAAATGGAACAGATTCATTGCCTTCTTCTGAACCTGAACATCAACAACAACAAATATTAACACCTTCTGGTATATTAAGTTTGCATTCTACTAATTTTGATCAACAACAAGTCAAGGTTTTTATTTAGAATTTTATTTCATGAATCAAAACAATTTCAATTATTGTTTAATATTCAGGATGATATCAATACTCTTCGCCGTTCCAAATTTTCCACACTTAGGACTACAAAAATTATTGCTCGTGAACTTCAAGAATATCAAGCAGATAATTTATATGAACAAATGTGTGGTTATAAACGTTTAAGGCAACAACACCATAAAGAATTAAAACAATTAGAAGAACGTTGTAGTAATGATGCTGACAATCAAAGGTTAAAATTAGATAGAGAACGTGAACAATTAGAAGGAAATTGTCAAAGGGAAACTGAAAAAGTACGAACACAAATTCAATTAGAATTGGAACGGCGTAGAAGAGAAAATGAAGAGGAATCAAGAAAAACTAATAAAACTAGAGAAGCAACTTTAAAACATGACTTGAAAAGTTATGTAGCGGCACAAAAGAAAGAATATAAATTTAATAAAGAAAGATGTAAAATGGTAAGAATGCTGTTTTTGATCAAATTATTTTTTATTTTTAGGAACTTAAAAGTCAAGGCCTTCCAAAAAATGCTTATGAAGTAGCTTTGAAAGCAGCAAAGGTGCGCCTTAACGAAATCAAACAACATGTTGAACGAAAATTTGCTGATGAACAAAGTTTTATTTTGCAAAGAGAACTTAAAGAATTAAATAAGCAACAATTATTGCGTTTTCACAATCTTGAAACTCAACTCACAAATAACGTTTGTTTTCTTTTTGTTTTAACTAGGGTTGCCATGAATGGACCGAGTCGGACCGAGAGATCGAGTTGGTATAGGATATTTGGCTCGAAAGTGACTCGAACGGCCCGTTTTGTTAAAAATATTCCCAAAAATGCCATAACTTCGGCCTGTCTCGACAACGGCAAACCTAATTTTAATACATTTTCATTTTTTAATTTTTTAGGAATTAAACATTCGTGCACGTCAATTAGACACTTTGCATGCTCTTTTAAATAAACATCATGAAATTATTAAATCTTTGGAATTTTCTCATTTTAATTTAATTGAACAAATGAAAAGACGTCATTTAGAAGCACAACATGAAGCAGAATTGTCAAGTCAAAGAGATTATAATAAAAGAGCTCTTGAAGAAAAAGCTAAAGAACATGCTATGCAATCAAAACAACAACCAAGAGAATTAAAAGTTTTCTTTTGGAATTTTTTAAATATTCTTTGAAATATCTTTTAAGGCTAAAGAAGCTATAATTCGCAAACAATTTCGTTTGGCAGTCAAAATCCAATCGAGACAATTCAAAGCATATCAAGCACATATGTTGCAGCTAGTGCCTAAAGAAGAACACAAGGAATTACATATTCGTTTAAAAGAAGAACAAAATAGAAAAATTGCTGCTCTAGCTGATCAATATGAATTAACTATTGAAAAAATGGTTACAGAACAAACGGTTTTTGTTTTATTAAAATTTAATCTTTAGAAAAATTTCTTCTACAGGTTAAATTAGATTCACAACAAGAAGAGGATCTTCGTTTATTAACAGAGAAGCTTAATAAAGAATTAAGTTTATTGACAGACTATCAAGAACGACAAAAAGCTTCTTTATATACTCAAATTGAACGTGAACGTGTTCAACTACAAGATAGGCTTAATTTACGTTTAGCTGTTGTTCAACAAAAGGTTATTCGTAATTAAAAAACATATTACTATTTTTTCAGATTAATGACGACAAATCCTTCTTTGATCGTACATGTGAAAAACGACTTTCACAATTACAAAAGAAGCAAATTGCTGAATTGGAACTTTTTTCTGCTGCAAATAATACAGAAGGAGAAAATGCTTCAACAACAACAGCAAGATTATCAATTGAACGTAGTATGAGTAGTAATATAAATAAAGAAAATTCTTCGTCTTCTTGTAATACTTCACAACCAGGAACACCAAAAAAAAGTCCTAGCAACGAAGAAAAAAATAAACATTTTGTTGGATCATCAAATGTTGTTGTTAATTTAAATAGTGCTAATGGTAATATTATTATTAATAAAGAGGTTTTATGCTCTACAAGTAGTAATAATAAAAATGCTAGTATTCCAACTGAAGATAATCTTAATGTTGAATTAAGAAGGTGTACGTTTACTAATCTTTGATTGTTGAAAATTCAAAATTTTTTTATATGTTAGAGTTATGTCAAAAAATATTATTTTTGATAAATTGGAAAGTGAATTTCAAAATACTTTTCATATGGGTCGAAAATTCAAAAAAATTATCTTAATCTTTTGGATTAATTTTTGACATATCTCTTTAATAGTACGCACATAAATATATTATGTCAAATTGAAAGAATATATCCTATTTACATTTATTCCAGGAATCAGACAAATAGTGTTAATACTTTTAAAAAAGATTTGATTAAACAACAAAATTGTTTCACAAAATTATAATTTCTTGCGTCTGATTTCTTTTTTTTGGCACTATTTATTTCATCTCTCTTTACTATACATTTTTTTCCCAATCGAACAATAATTTTAAAAATAATAAAATATACAACGATTCGATTTTAATTTTAATTAACACCTAAAAAATTCTTTGCCAATATTTCTTTCCAATAATAGGAGTGTCTCGCAATAGATTTCGAAAAAATTGATCATTTATTATAATTTTCTCCTTTTTTAATAAATATATTTATGCTTAGTGTTTTCTGTTTTTTTCGAAATAAATACATATCTCAATTATGTTTAGAAATATTTTTGTTTTTAATTTTAATTTTTAATAATTGTTTTTAGAAAATGTCTCTTCGTTTTATCGGACAACACGATTTTACTAGTAAGGGAAAATTCGTTTGGGAAATACTTTCACAGGTTTGATATTTTCAAAACTTAAAAATAATTGAAAATTTAGTTGACAAATATGGGTGAAGGACGATATATAACGGTTTAATTTTTTAAAGAAATTGTTGATCTTTTAATTTTTAGAATTATTATTGGAATACAAAATGGCCTCTAGAATCTTCGTATATCAAAATTATTGCGGTATGTTTTCGATTTTGCCTACAATATAATCTTACAATTAAATTTTCTAAAATTTTGAAGATCGAAAAATGTAAACAAGTTTTATTTTTTTTTCAGGCCCGTCCAAAAATGGATCGCTGGCTTCAACAAGGCGTTCTTTGGGGAGAATGGACATTTCGTGGCATCCCGTTAGGTGTTTACAAATTTGGTAACGAATTAAATCGTTCACAATGGATTCTTGTTCATAAACACGAAGAAAAGAAATTGATTGAAAATGAGAAGAAAATGCCCAAAATTCGACTTCCGTCTTCATTTCCAATCCCTCCTTTGCAGGTTTTTTTTATAAATTTATATTTTATATTTAATTTTCTAAAAAAATTTCCAGAGGCTTTTGGCGAATAAATTGTCCAAAAAGCTGGAGATGCTCGACAAAACTACTCATACTCCTCAAGAACGGGCACTATTAGATTTATGTGTTGATCCACAATTTGAACATTTATCTTCATTGTTTGAAAGATTTGAACCAACTAAAGAATCAAGGTAAAAATAAATTTTTAGTTTGACAAAAGATTTCGTTTTCAGTCAAAATTTGAATAATAATTCAATATACAATGAAGTTGATCCGTCCAATCTTTTGGAATTACTTGGACAAATGTTTCCTGTAAAAATTGATGCTTTGTCTTCTGATAAGGCTTATTATAAACCTTTATTTAAGCAAAAAAGAAATTGATTTATTTAAATTAACAAATATTTTTTTGTTTGTTTTTGATAAAATTTTAGGAAAGTAGCGATATTGGAAATCAATAATAGTGTTTTTATTTGATACATATTTTGTTAGTTTTTTTCAAAATTCTCTTTGGAGGTGTGTTTTATCCGCGGTTTACTAAGGTAGGCGAGCACTCAGATAATTTTTATGGCAAGAAATGCAATATGAGTTGAGAGAGCTGGCGTCGGTTATAACAAACTTACGCGCTATTCCATAAATAACACATCCTTACAATTATTAAACCGCGGTCAAAACACACAGTCATTTTTTTGTGTTTAATATTTTTTATAATTTTTAAACCTAACTGAATGCTTTTAAAGATTATATAGCTAATTAATAATGGAGCAATATTCTGATTCTAGTGATTCCGGTTCTAATGATTCGGTTAAATTAATTTTGGTTACTGGAGGTGTAATGAGTGGAGTTGGGAAAGGTTATTTTCAAATTTTATTTAATAAAAAATATTTTTTAGGAATAATATCTTCTAGCCTTGGTGTTCTTCTTCAAGCTAAAGGTTATCGTGTTTCGGCAATTAAAATAGATCCATACATTAATGTTGATGCTGGAACATTTTCGCCATTTGAACATGGTTTGAAAATTTTTTTTAATGTTTAAAAAATTATTTAGGCGAAGTTTTTGTTCTTGATGATGGTGGTGAAGTTGATTTAGATTTGGGAAATTATGAAAGATTTTTGAAACTTCGTTTAAGTCGGGACAATAATATTACAACTGGAAAAATTTATCAACAAGTTATTGAAAGAGAAAGGCGTGGAGATTACCTTGGACGGGTTAAATTTTTTTAAATTAATTTTTGTCTTTAAAAATTTATTCCTGATTTTTAGACTGTTAAAACAGTACCACATATTACTGAAGCAATAATTGAATGGGTTGAACGTGTATCAAAGATTCCTTTGGATGGTACTAATAAAATTCCACATGTTTGTATTATTGAGGTATTTATTATAATAATATAAAATCTTAAGAAAATTTTTTCATAGTTAGGTGGCACTGTGGGAGATATAGAAGGAATGCCTTATACAAATGCATTTAGCCAAGCATTTAGGAGAAAAACTGAAAGAAATCGTTTTATGACTGTGAGTTACAAATCGCATTATTAAAATAAACGCATAACAAAATTTAGGTTCATGTAACGAAACTTTTGCATGAGGTTTTCATTATTTTTTTAAATTAAAAAAAATTTCTATAAAAGGACACTGGCGAAGTTAAAACTAAACCTGCTCAAAATGGCCTTAAAAGTTTAAGAGAAACAGGTCTTATACCGGACTTACTTATTTGTCGTTCAAAAAAGCCACTAAACGATGCGTTACGAGCAAAAATATCTGCATTTTCACAGTTAGAATCTGACGAAATTATTGATGTTTTTGATTGTTCAAATATTTACCAAGTTTGTTTTTAGAAAAAAATTTTTATATGTTTACTGATATAATTTTTAAATAAAATTTTAACAGGTCCCAATATTGCTTTATAAACAAAAAGTGCTCAATCGACTATGTGAACATTTTCAACTTCCAGAATTGTTGTCTGAAATCAAAACAGAATTAAATATTTCTAGATGGCGTCAATTAAGTGAATAGTAAAAATTTTATTTTTAAAATTAAAAATTTTTTTCAATTTTTTATAGTGTTGAAAAACCAAGAGAGGAAATAAAAATAGCTTTTGTAGCTAAATATATAAATTCTGATAGTGATGATGTTTTTTATGATGCTTATGCTTCTGTTATTAAAGCATTAAAACATGCAGCAATTTATTCTTGTAGAAAACTTAAAATTAATTTTATAAATGCAGAGAATCTTGAACCAATTAAAAATGGGGCAATTAAAGATTTCTATGAAAATGCGTGGAATTTACTAAAAAATTGCGAGTAAGTTTTTTTAAATTATACTGTTTGCTAGGGATCCGTTTTTTTTCACCTCCCCCGTTTTGTTTCTGCATTTTGCCCTCTTCTGGCTCTTAGAATTCCGTTTTTTTTCACCTCCCGCCTTCCGCTTTTTTAAATTTTTCTTTAAATTTTAAATTCGGGAGTATCCATCCTTGCTGTGCACTTTCTCTTTTATTTATAAAATAGTTTTAAATATATTTTTCTATATATTTAATTTTAGTGGTATTATTGTTCCTGGTGGATTTGGTGATCGAGGAGTTGAGGGTAAATTTTTTTTTATAAATTTGGAGGGGGTAAGTGATAAAAGATTTTTGGGAGAGGAGGATCAGATGGAATTTTTTCAATTATTAAATAACGTTATATTTTTTAAGGTAAAATATTAGCTTGCAAATATGCCAGAGAAAATTGTGTTCCATTTCTTGGTAATTAAAATATTTTAAAAATTTAAGAAAATTTTTTTAAAGGAATTTGTCTTGGTCTTCAATGTGCTGCTATTGAATTTGCAAGAAATGTTTGTAAAATTCCTGGTGCAAACTCAACAGAATTTTGTCGTGAATTAACAACAGAACAAAAAGTTGTTATTAACATGCCTGAACATGCTGGTGAAAAATATGGAATGGGTGCAACTATGAGATTGGGAAGTCGTACAACTGTGTTTTTAACAAAAAATTCACTTTTAAGTTTGTTGTTTTATTTATTTAATAATGTTAATGAAATCAGCCCATATAGGTTCATCCCTTTAATACGCACAAATCCTATTTTAGCCGCCCAAATATTTATGGTTGAACTCCAGGGCCATTATGATAGTTGACCTTCTAAATTTTTTCTTAAAAATTTTTTTCATTTATAAAATTGTAGATAAACTATACAATAATGAACCTTCTGTTGATGAAAGACATCGCCATAGATATGAGGTAATTTATAATTCTGGCTATTTCTGATTTCTAAAAATAAATTTTTTAAAGATTAATCCTTCAATTGTTCCAAAGTTATGCCGTGCAGGCCTTGTTTTTGTAGGTATGTTTTTGAAGTTTTTAAAAATTCAATTACATTTATTATTAATCTTAGGTATGGGTGTGGATGAAACATGGGATTCTAAAAGAAATGTTCGAACAAAATCAGCCTCTTCTTTACTTAATGCGGCAGGAGATAATTTGGCTGAAGATTTTGTAAATTCTATTTTTTAAAAATTTATTCTTAATTATTATTAGAATCAGTTAATTGATAAAATTGATGAATTATGTAAAAGAGGTGGTGATGGTACTAATTCAACTGCTATTAGGATGGAAATGGCAGAGATGTCAAGAGAAGGTATTTAAATAAATTGAATTAATTATTTAAACTAGTGTAGCAACCTGACCTTTCGGTGTCGGGAATGTCAAAGATCGGGGTTTACCGGGAGAACATGTAAGGATTAAAATATGTAGGGATGTAGAGATTAAAATAAATTATTTTTAAATATAGATCATCCATTTTTCATTGGTGTACAATATCATCCAGAATTTCTTTCTTCTCCACATAAACCAAGTCCTCCATTTTTGGGCTTTTTATTGGCAGCTAGTAAGCAATTAGATGATTATATTAAAAAAATACGAACACCAAGTCCACTTGAAAGGCTTGGATTTTTTTGTTATGATGATGGTGATGCCAAAGATAATTGAAAATTCAGGTATTCTCTTAATTGTTGTTATTTTCTCTTAATTGTTATTTTTACAAGTTCTTACTCTGTTATTTTTTTGTGAAAATAGTAAAAATTCGTTAGTTAAATAGGTTAAATATTTTTTAAATTTCTTCCTCTACTTCACCTTCCCCCCCCCCCCCCCCCCCCCCCCCCAATTCACTAAGCTATACAATTGATTTGTTTGTAGTATTTTGGCCAAATAATTCACATTTTTACACATTTAAGAGTTGAAAAAGCAATAAAAGATCGGAAAAAATCGACCAATGGCCTTTTTGTTGTTGAGCCGACTATTCTCTCCTTTTTATAAAAAAATTAAAGAAATATAATACACATTCTTGAATAAAAACCCCACAGATGTTTTATATATTGTGGTCAATTTTTGATGTTTAAAAATTATTATTTTTAAACATCCAGTATAATTCTTCTGACACTTCTTCTGACTTTTCGGCAAATTCGAAAATTTTGATTTTTTATAAAGTATTGATCACTTGAAGAGTTTATATTTATTTTTTATTTTGGTTTGCCTAACACAACTTATTCATTTTATATTTGCCTTTCTTCTCAACTTAAAAATATACTAGTTAGCCCAAAAAAATCGCCAGAAGTGCCAATGTAATATAAACAAAACAATTTACTATTACTGCTATTATGTATTTAGTAAAAATTTAAGAAAATGAGAGAAAAATATTTTGGCTTCTTATTTTTGAACCTGGGGAACTTCTTGTTTTTAATATCACAAGATAACTTAAAATAAATTCCAATCTTGTCAAGTTTTGAAGAAGTAACCGAACTTGAAACCCTTTTTTAAACCACTTAACCACGAGTCAATGTCCAATCGTCCCCCAATCCAATTGTCTTATTGTCCAATTATCACATTACCCAATTGTCCTTACATTTTATTTCTTATCTCTATTTTTCGCGTTTTGGGAGTCATTTATTTTTAATCATTCTTCATAATACTTATTCTTATCATTTTACGATTTTGTTTTTTTTCTAACAATTTTGTCATAATATTAAACAAGATTCCCCACTATTTTTATACGATTTTTTTGATTTTCATACACAAATCTTTAAAAATATTTCACGCCTTTGCACATAATTTTTTTAACAAAATCCACTGCGGGACGTCCCTTTTTATCTTCATTTTCATTTTTGGCCCGTCCAGAATTTTTGGTTTTGTTACTGCCATTGTCCACAACAAAAATCGTCAAAAAGTCCTTTTTTCTCTTTTATTCCCATATTTTTTTGCATAATTCACTTCCGCCAAACCTTTTCTCATATTCTTTTCACCCTTTTTTTTGACAATTGACTGGTAGAGGTTAAAAAAAAAGTTGAAAAGAATTCTTAATTGAAAAGTGGGTGGCTGTCCCGTATTGTTAGGTCAATAACGATTTTTTTTGTAAACGCCTGCTTTTTCGAAATACCTATGCAGAATTCCGCTTTTCTAGATCCTTTCGCGTTCTGCTTTCCACTTCCGTTTTAAAATGCTGGAGGCCGCTTTATTCAATAAACTTAACATAAACTAAACCAAAAAGCCTAATTAGTTAACGTTTATAAAATCTTGGGTCTTTTTTAAGACATGAAACTTTCTTTTTCTTAAAACTTGTTTCTTGCTCCATTAAAAATTAACCAACCATCTCACATTTGAACCGATTTGTGGATACAATATTTAGTGTATATATAAAAATATTGTAAAAGGAGAGGGCAATTTGTTTAGATATTGAGAAGGCAAAAATGTTTGAGTGAAAAATATCGTTGTTGAGGAGCAGCCACCCACCTGCAAGTGCTTTTATTCGCTTAATATTTAACCAAATTTTCCCCTCTCTTTTCAAATTTAGCCCATCACCTTTTTTATTTTTCTTTATTTATTTTTTATTTAAGATATCAAAATATAATTTAAAATAGAAAAAATGGAGGACCATGCCCCAGTTTCAGACAGCAATGAATATGAAGAACCTACATCTACAAGTAAAGGTTGTACATCTACAAGTAAAGGTTTATTTATTATCTAAAATGTGAAGACCTAAAACTTTGAAAGTGATTATCAAAAAGGAATATTGAGGGATTGAGGAGATATCGATGGCTTTGGTGTGATTGAAGGTGGTAGAGATCTCTACACACCCAGAGTTATGGTACACACCAACAATGTTCTAGAATACAGCTTATCTTCCACAGAGTTGGGTCCTTATCCCACCTACTGCCCTCTAAAGCTCTCGATATTCCCTTTTAAAAGTTGTAGGTATTCAGGATCAATAGGTCTTCAGGGATGGACTCATTTTTCACCTCTAACCTCATTAGAAACTTCTCCAAAACTTTTAGTTTATATAAAAACTTTTACATATTTACTAGGCCATTTTAACCATTAATAATACAAAAAGTAAAGGTGGGAAATGTCTTTTATTATTTGTTTTTATTACTTTTAACGGGTAAAGTAAATAAACAAATATTTGCATAGAAATACGAAATTGTGGACATTTACTACTTTAGTGTTCATATTTTTTAGATAATTTTATGAAAATTAGTGAAATTCACCTTATCTGGCGTTGCCAAAAACTGATTTTTTTGTTTTCAGACCACAATTTCTCTTAATTATAATTATTGACCATTCAACCAGAAAATACCAATACCCTCCTATTTACTATTATTCTTTTTGTCGGTATATACATTTTATATTTACTCTTTGATTTTTAATTCATATAATTACCTATTTTCGTCAAAAACGTTCAAAATTTTTCAAGTTTTTTAGATTTTTGCAACAACAGCTCAACTTTTGGTGCTTTAAAGAATTGTTCAGCAATTGTTTCAGTTGTTGATGGTCATTTACATACAAGATTCGTTCCTTATGAACAAATAAATTCGAGGTAAAATATTTTTTGATAAAAAATATCGATAGGTTAAAATAAAGGCTCCATTTTATTAAATAAACCCTTAAAATTTTGTTTCCTTTTACGCTTTACTAAAAAATTTTAAAACTGCGCAATCAAATTAGAAAGACACTTGTTGGTATATCTGGAATTTTTATAATTTTCTCTTTCATTTCTAAATTTTTATGTTGTGCCAGCAGTCTGCTTATTTCTCTTCTTTAAATTGTGTCCATTCAATTCATCATTTAATAATTGTCCTTTTCTTCATCAAAAACACTCCTCTTTTTATCTTTTGCCAAATTATGCTAATATATAAAA
Source organism: Meloidogyne arenaria (assembly GCA_036172955.1). Taxonomy (NCBI): domain Eukaryota; kingdom Metazoa; phylum Nematoda; class Chromadorea; order Rhabditida; family Meloidogynidae; genus Meloidogyne; species Meloidogyne arenaria. Next base: position 5,886,800 of record JARQAB010000017.1, read on the forward strand.
TATTTATAAAATCAAGAATTAGACAGGCATATACTTTTTTCTAAGATTTATGGGTAAAGATTAACTTTTACTGGACCCTTTCTATTTTTTTAATTGAATTCGACCTGACCAAATTCGGATTCTGATTCAAAAGGGATGTCCAGACTCAGCGCACACTCGATTGCTTACTGGCAAATCCCAAAACGAGGGATAGAGTTTACTCATTTATAAATGATATAACATCATGTACTCCACTAAATTTGTTTTTTGTTTATTCTAATATGTATCTATTACAAAAATTATTTAAGATAATAATCTTACAAATAATCAGATATATTTAACCTCAAGTGCTTAATTTATTTATATTTTTCTCGATTTGTCATTTAATACTCACATAGTGGATGTTACGTAATTATGAATATTTATATAAATAAATAATGATTTTATTTTATTTTATTTATAAATAATCTTTGTTTATTTTTTGGAGGACTTTAATTTTTTTAAAGTTCTACAAAATTTCCCCATAAATCTATAAAACAACCTCCCGCCATTTTTCAATACAAATGTTTCTCTACTATTTTTAATTTTTTGTTTAAACTAGGAGAACAATAGAGAAGAGTAAAAAGGTTGGGGATGATGGGTGAAAAAATCTTGTGTATTATTATTGTAAGAATAATTGGTCCAAAAGCATTTATTCACACATAAAATATATTCAGTTTTTATGTTTTTGACTTTTCTTTTGTAGCCGAATTTTTAATATAAATATTTTCGTTTTTGAGCTAAACAGCATCGGCTCGCTCGATCTTCCGAGCTCTTCTCACCCAGTATTCAAACCAATTTTAAAAATTGTATCTAAAACGAAGGGGGTATTTAAAACCGAGATTTGGCTATTCATTTTTTGTGCCATTTTTTGCCATATTCCTTCATTTTTCCCAATTTTTTCTCCTTTTCCAACCATACCTTTTTTTCTTTTATGCCAAGTGCTAACTACTTAATAAGATCGTTTCTTTATTGGTAAGTATATGGAGTAAGTATACTACCTGATTTTCGCGGTCGGCAATTAACTCTCTCTCACCTTGGTGGTGGCAACCGCCATTCCACCCATGCGGAAATCTGTGAAGATTGTTTTCCCTTATACACAATAATACACTCACTCTCCATCAATTATTCAGAAGCTTCTTTTTAAATATTCTTATAATTGTAAAGAATGATTATTATTAGTATGTAGTTGAGTGAATGAATGACCATTTTTTCCCAAATATTTTCTTTTTGGAGAAAGCGCCAAATTTTTAATAAAATTGAGTTATAATATACATCAGGAATGCCACGGACTGAGAAAAATTCGGGCGGGTTTCGGATTCGGAAAGTCCGGGTATCGGTAGCCCGTGACATCCCTGATATCCCTTTTTGAATGTGACCCCCTCTTTCTGAATTTTCACTTTTTTAAAGATAATTTTTTAGAAAATATGATGACATGTCAACTATTTTTAATAATTCCAACAACAATTTTGATACCACTAATAACCGTCATCAACAACGCCAATCCTCTCTTTTTGATTTCGCCACAATAGGAATGAGAACAACATCAACAATAAATCGTCCATCAGCTAATAATTCACCGGGCTCGCCTTTACTTATTGGTGCTGGTGGCTCTTCAAGTTCTGGCGGCGGCGCATCATATGCTTGTGGTTCCTTAGTGCCGTTGCGTGGTCCTCCTCCAATTCTTGCTCCACCACAACCACCAAATTGTCCGCCACCAAAGAGGTTAATTTATTTTTCTTACGTTTAAGTTTTAATTTTGTAGACGGCCTCAACAAAATAGGCATATACAAAAGAGGCATAGAAAATGTTTAAATTGTTGTCACCGATTTGGCCGTTGGCCGGCTATTTTATTTTTGTTACTTCCTGCGATGCTTTTACTGCTTTCACTTTGTTTATTACTTGTTTGGCTAACACGTTTGTTTTTTGTTAAATATTTTTTTTTAAATTTTATTTTTAGTATTACGGGAAGACTTTTCATTTTCTTCACAAAAATTTATTAATGATCGATTTATTCAAAATAAGAATACTAGAATCTCATTTTTATCAAATGCTCAACAACAACTACAACATTCCTCCACATCCTCAGGTTATAATTTTAAATTTTTTAATTAAAATTTGAAGAAAAGCTTCTCTATTTTTAGCCCATCAATTGCCAAATATTCCCACTCAACTTTTACTTAATAATCCAATTATTATTCAACTCCCTCCTTATCATTTATTATTTACCCAAATTTATATTCTTCAAAATTCTCTATTCCATTTAAATTTAACAATTGGCCCATCTTCTCGAATAATTATTTTTGCAAGACAGACAATTCGTCCAACTATTGGACAATTTGATTGGCAAAAAATATTTTTTGGTGAAAATTTACATTTGGAGAAAGAAATGACATTTAATGAAGGAGAAAAGGAGGGAAAAATTGGACAAAAGAAGAAATTGGGATTTGTTAATCACTTTTTACAAGCAGGAATATGGCATTTTGGATTATTGAATGATAAAACTGAAGTAATAGTTTGAAAAATATTTTTTTTGGTTTGGCGGTTGGCGGATGGATTTATTGGGATTAAGGGATGTAAGCGGAGATTCTCTCGAGTAATTGTCAGATAAGGCAGAAGGGATCCAAATATTTTGCCCAAATATTTGGGTTTGATCTTCTGGGCTGAATCCATTTTTAACTTTATTTTTAAAGTCAGAGTATATTGAATTAATTGCCCAACTGGAAGAACCTTCAAATATTGAACAACATAAAAATAATAAAATTATTTCTCAATGTCATCATTCAAATTGTTTTGGAAAAGGAGAATGCATAGAAGGACGTTGTGTTTGTCATCCTGGTTATAGTGGTTTATTCTGTGAAGGTAAATAAAAAAAGTACATAATTATTAAAATCTAACCCCAAAATAAATGAAATTTTAATATTTTATAGAAACATCTTGCCCGGTGCTATGTTCTGGTCAAGGCGTATTTAACAAGGGTCGATGTCTGTGCCACCAAGGCTTCCGTGGCGTGGAATGTGAGGAAACAATTGAATGGTTTTACATTTAAAAAGCTTAATTTGGTAATACTTTGGTTTACACCCCCCTTTTTTCTATTTTTTCTTAGCAAACTGTAAGGATGATTCATCCAGCAGTATTTAAAACGCTTAGGCGGGGGTAAAACGATCTAAAAAGGAAAAAGAGAAAGCATTAGTCGATGCCCCGGTAGCCTGCGACCACCTCAGCAGGTGGTCGCAGGTTCGAATCCTGCCCGGTGGCTAAACTTTTGCAAACTCTTTCTAAACTATATAACATTCTAAAGAGATTTTCGAGCGATGTCTTGAATGAACAATATTACGACCCTTTGCTTTAATCCACTGCATTGGCTTAAGCTTTTCCAGCGAGGATTCGGCTTTATAATTTTGTCCAGAATCATAAATATAACCGAGCTTGGTATCGATCGAACCAGCTCCAATAATAAATTATATATAAGAACTGGCCAGGGAAACAGGAAAAAAGGGTGCGTAAATCGAAGTATTACCCTAAATTTTTTAAAAATATAATTCATCATCTTTAAGGTGTGATAATAAAGATTGTGGTATTGGGGGTCAATGCCAACCAGATGGTACTTGTTTATGTTTACCTGGATGGATTGGTAAATATTGTGAACAAAATTTACAACAAATAAAAGAAGAAATTGAACAAATTCAAATTAAAAATGATGAGGAAAATAAAAAAGAAGATTGCTTGCTTGATTGTTCTGGACATGGAAATTGTATTTTAATTAATAATCAAAATGAAGAAGGCAAAAAGATGAAAGAATGTAACTGTTATCTGGATGGACTGGAATTAATTGTCAAATTGGTAAAAAATTTATTTTAAGTTCTAACACATAGAACCGGGTGCTTATCTCCATATATTTGGGGAGATAATAGAAAGGGCTTACACAAAGTTCATAATTACCAAAGATTGTTTTAGAACTTTGTCCAAAAAATTGCTCATCAAAAGGTCAATGTATGTTAAGTGTTAAAAAAGTAAATGGAGAAGGTTGGTGGCATTGTGAATGTAATTATGGTTATTATGGTGAATATTGCCAATTTCGTGCAGAGAGTAATTGTGAAGATGGTGAAGACAATGATGAAGGTATTTTTTTAATTTATATTTTTTAAATAAAATCTTTGAAAATTAAAAAAAAGATGGATTAACTGATTGTGAAGATTCTACAGAATGTTGTTCACACAATTCTTGTTTATCAAATTCTTTATGTCTGGGTTCATTTGTTTCACCAGAATTACTTTTAAAACTCTCCTTTATCAATGAAACAAAACAACAACAAGGAAATACAACATTAGAACAAATACCATTTTTTGAACGTGTTCGATTCCTTTTTGATAGCGGTGATTTGTCTGTGCAGCGTTATGCCGATATTCGTTTGCTTGACCCAAAGTTTGTGAATTTTTTGATTAAGATTTTTGATTTACTTTTGCTTAGATAAACGAGAGTTAGGTTTGGGAGTTAGGTTATTTGAGTTAGTTTTTTAGTTAGTTTTTTATAATATGAGAGTTAGGCTCGCGCCAAAATTTTTTGGGCATAAGAGAGAATTTTTAATATTTACTAAAAAATTAATCATTTTTACAGACTCCTTTCTGTGCTCAGAGGCCGTATTCATTCAATAAAAGGAGGGCCATTAGCTGGAGTTAGAGTTTCCGTGGCAGATCATCCACAGCAAGGCTTTTCTTTATCACGTTCATTTTCACCATCGGCAACAGCATTAGAAGGGTCCCAGTCATCATTTGAAAATTATATAGATACAAGTATTGGTGAATTTGAATTAGCAGTAAATGGTGGAGCTGCTGTTATTTACAATTTGTTCGGCAACCTTTTGGTCGAGTTATTCGAACTTTTTTGTGCCTTCTAATCAAATTTTGGATGTTGGAAATGTTTGGATGGACTCTATAGAGGAAAAAGATGGTGGCGAAAATGAAGCTTCTACAACTTCTTAGAATTAAAAAAATTTCTTAATGATCTGTATATAAATATTTAATTTTTTGTTAAACTGAGTTTTAGGGTCCCCCTTCTTCTTCACCAGGTATTTTCCTTTATACGTACAAAAACCTCAGTTTAACCGATTTTTTTAATACAAAAATGTATTTATGTAAATTTCCTAGAAAATACAGATAAATTTATTGGTCTTAAATTAATAATTAAATAAATAATGTACAAGTTCAGCGCTTACCTATAAAAGCAATAGTTCTGTGAGTAAAATTATAGTCTCCTCAAGTCAATCCAATCAAAAATCCTATAATTTATTTTCCTTGCAAGCATCTCCTAAAGGATCATCAATCAAATGGAGTCATCAAACATCAAAAAAAGTTCTTCAACAACAACCGCTATAGCAAGCCTCAAAAAGAAGTTTAGATTGCGAACTGGTGGTGTTGAAGGTGTTAAAACAAAACGCATTGGAGAGAAAATGGTAAGTTTATAATTAAAATTAAGAGGGATGCCAAATTTCACCGAGGTCTGGGTTCAGTTCAGTCACGGCACCTATAACTTTTGAAGGCGTGGATAACTTTCTGTTCTTGGTAACCATCCTTTCGTGATTATAAGGTTGGGACTGAACTGCTCTAAAGACATTTCAGCAAAAACCAATTTAAAATTTTCAAAGATTCGAATGATTGGATATGTTAATGTGTCAATTGATATTCGAAATGATAATAAAGATACAGTTATTGATATTCCATTTGTTGATGATCAAACTCTGGGGAGAGGTAAATAATTTGAAATTTAACAAAAAAATAATTTTCTTTAATCAGTTCTTGGTTGGTGCAAACGCCACAGTAAGGATGAGCCTTGCAAGATCATGAATTAGTCAAACTTCGAAATAAACCAGTTCCGGAATGGGATAAGAATTTTCTTGGATATTTGTCAAATTCGGAGCTTTTGCACTCACAATCGTAAATTTTAGTTTAACAAGCTTCAAAAAAAATTTTTTAAAGGCTGCCGATTTTTTGGACGTTCCTGGACTCTTAGATGTTTGTTGTAAAACAATTGCTGGAATGCTTTCGGGAATATCGGCTGAAAATATTCGTGAGAAGTTTGGTATTGTGGATGACTTGACTGCTGATGAGAAGGCTGAGGTAATTTTTTTTTAATACAAATGTTTGGCATATGATATTGTGATTATAGCTAAGGGTTGCCATTTTCGAATCGAGCCGGCGTTCGGTACATATTTCGAGCTTCTGTTTTCGTTTCCGAGCATTTAAGCTTGTTATTTCGATTCGAGTCATACGAGTTTTTTGAGATTTGAATTTTTTTGAGTTTTTTAAGCCTCGGCTCGTCGATCTTCGAGCGAGCTGACAATCCTAGTTATAGCTAATGTACTTATTTTTGACACCAATGAAAAAACGACGTCCTTTGCATTTAAGTTTATAAGAATCAAGTTCGAAAGCTTCAATATTAAAAAATTTTTTAAGTTGAAAGCTGAGCATCAAGGTTTAAATGAAATCAAGCTTTCCTAGGATAAAAGAAGGTAGGAAGATTGTGATAAAATAAATAGGGTGATATTGTGTAAATAGATATATATATATATAAAATAATCTATGATGCATTAAAAATCTATAATATTTTCTATAAATAAATATTCCTTGAATTTATTCTTTTGCCAACTATCCAATTTTTAATTACAAAAAAATTACAAAACCCGTCACAATTTTAGTTTATGAATAATTCATACATATGATAATTTTTACGAAAAAATGTAAGCTATTAGTCATTTAATAAATTGAAAAAAATAAAAGGATATTCAGGAAGAAAAAAATATCCAATCAACTAAAAAATAATATTGGAAATAGGTAAATGTAAAAAATCTAATGATATAAAACTAATGATATAAAACTCTAAAATATCTGACATAGTGTTTGTTAAAAAAATTTTAATATCAACTAATAAGAAAGAACTCTTCAGATCATCGAGAATCTAACAGTTTGTGTAGTTCATTAACATTAAAATAAAATTCTTTAAATTTTTTTCATAAATGGTTGCTATAAAAATTCTAAACAATTTACATTTTAGCTTAATAATTAGACTAAAATCAAATATACCTAAATACAAATCATTTTTTATATAAAAAACTAACAGTCTGTGTGGTCTAAAAAAAGTTAGCTAACATTTTGTGCATTCATTGCCCCTTAAAAATGGGAGGGTAGATTGATAATACATAAATTAAATATATAAAAATGATCAAAAATAGTCATTAATGTATACATTTTTGAATTATTCCATAAAAATATCTTTAAAAATAATTTCTTGTTATATTCCAGTCTATATTTTCTAAACAAAAACATTTATGAAAAAAATTTAGAAGCAAATTTTATCATTATAATGAACTTAAGCGATCTGAAGTGTTCTCTCATATTGGTTGATATTAAAAATTTTGAACAATCAATATGTCAGACATTTCAGATCAGGCGAGTCTTTTTCTACCTTAATCAATTTTCTTGCCTTAATTAATTTGGAACCAATCTCTTTAGTTCGATGAGAGAAATCGTTTAATACTAAATTGGTAAGATTTGGAATGGCTTGTGCCGTTATGGCCACGCGTCCTTTTGAGCGTTCCACAATCATCTAAAAATTTTTTAGCCACTTTTTCAAAAATGAAAGGAAGTATTAGTCATATATAATCCAAAAGATATAAGCAGTTGGATGATTAATTAGTTTATTTAAAATAACGTGAAATATTTAGTAGTTGCCATCGTACAAACATAGACCTTTTCAAAACTTAATTGCGGAGTCAATGTTTTAAAGAGTTATTCAGATGAAAATATTCCATTTATATTTAGAAATTTTATCCAAACTAAAAATGGATTTAATTTATTTCATTAGAATTTTAAGTCTTTCCCGAATTTTAGTAATATTAAATTTAAAAATAAATTTAATAATGCCAGAGAAGTTAATAAATATGACGGAAACCCTGAATATTATTCATATTCCATCTTTCCAAAATTTCCCCAAAAATTTATTGAGATCCTAACTAATTTATGGCCATCATCTTCCTTTAAATTTGATAAAAATACTCTTGAATCTTCTGACTCATTTCATCCTCTTCTTCAAAATCATCATCAGACGAGTCCAAATCAAGTCAAATATTGAAACAGAAGATAATGAAGAAACAGATGAGATGAAGAGGAAGAAAAACGAGAAAAAGCTTGGATGGAAGCTTTAAAGAAAAGTAAAACATTGGATTTGTTACAACCAAAGAAGACATACAGGTGATATTGTTCAACTATGGGATGAAGAGAAAATGTTGGATTTAATAATTTACTTGCAAGTTTTAACTTTTATAGGAAAATGCGAAATGCTCTGCGGTCAGATTCAAATTTTCGGTGGACTAGGATACGTGATAAAGATGGGAAATATGTTATTCCATTCATTATTACTGGCAGATTCAGTAAGGGTTTTAGTGTTTAGAATAAAAATTTTCTATTTAAAATAGCAATAAGACAACGCGCAACCATTAAAAAAGCTATGGACAAAATTTCCGACAATACATGCGTAAAATTTCGACCAAGAAGAAGAAACGAAAATGATTATGTTGACATTCAGAATAAAATAAATGAAGGGGTAAATGATTTGTCTTTCAAAAATTTAGACGTGTCTAGTTGCATAAATATCTGGATCTGACCTTTGGGATCGACCCATAAAAATGCCCAATACATATTAAAATTCACTCTTTTTCAAATAAAGATGCTACACAACACGTTGGCCAAATCCGTGGACGTCAAGTCCTTATGCTGAATCAGGATGGGAAGAATCATGTGGTTGGGGTTGTCTATTAAGGTAATTACATCTGCTATTAAAACTAATAAAAAATATTTAGCCTATCCGGATGTACAGACCATTCAACGGAATTCATGAATTAATGCATAAAGTTGGTCTTTGGCAGAACAGATGCGTTATGACAGGGATAAATATATCAAGATACATTGGGAAAATATTATTCCAGGTAATTCTAAGTTGTACTTATCTACATAAAGCTGGGTATTTATCCTCGTTAATCCTCTATGTATATTCCATTTCAAAAGTTTTAGGCCTCAGGGTCAATAGCTATTCTGGGCGTAGGTTTTCAGGGGTGGACTCATTCAATAAATTCTAATCTACATATGTATTGTAACCTAAAAACAGGACTTGAAAATCAATTTGGCAAGATTGGTCAAATCCAGAGTACAACTTACAATCTTCCTTATGATATAAAAGTATAATGCAGTACAAAAAGAATGCTGGAGCACGCAAAGAAATTTGGTTACAATGGAGACACTTGATAAACGCTATACGGTATGAGTTTAAAATATAAAAAAGATTTATTTTTTGCTTAAAAAGGATGTAATTGGAAATTCAAAAGATGCATCGCCAGAAGATTATAAAAGATTTGTTCATATATAAATGCAACAAATGTATGGGGAAAAAGTTTAAGCCTTTAAAAAATAGAAGGAGATAGAGAAAAAAATTTTTCCGAATACATTTAATTTATATTTATTACTTTATTTATAAAATTTAAACCAAGATTGAGGTATTATGAGTAGATTTGGATTATTGATACAAATGTAACTTTAAAATATCCTTATTTAAAATTCACTTTCCCACGTTTCACTGTTAAATTGTCACAGTCCATAGCCTTTTGATCTACTGTCGAATCTGCACTATGGAACGAATCCGCGGTGGGACGAATTAGGACTGGGACGAGTCCGGGAATTTTGTCAGTGGGGCGAATCCGGGTGGGACGAATTCGGGCTTTGTTTAGTGAACGAATCATTTAGTGGAACGAACCTTTTTCCTGCATTTGTCATTTGTATTAAATATTTTTTTATTTTGTCCTATAGGTAATTCTTATGGATAATGTGTTACTCAACATGGAATTACCTAAAATTCTAATTATAATTTGTGTTTTCTTCGCTTACCATGGTAATTCAACAAATTTTGATTTTTCTGAAAAGAAGAAAAGAATTATATCGGTGATTTGTTATTTTATAAATAGATTTAAAAATTTTAGGGAAAAAGTCAAGTCAATGTTTATCATGCGTATAATGGCTATTTAAATTATGCATACCCAAAGGACGAGCTAAGACCGTTAGTTATATTTTTATTGATTTTAAAAACTTCCGGTATCTGTGGGTTATTTCAGACCTGTTTTTGCGGGACAGTTTATGCGGGTTCAGTTATATGTACAAAATGGGCAGACTGCCTTATTTTACTCCATTCTCTGTACAATGTATATTCAGTCAGGCAATAATAAGGAAAAGATTTTTTGTAATGTCACCAATATAATACATAAATTTCTGTCTGCATAAATGTCCGCAAGAAAGATTTTTACCAAACATTTTTTTCCAGACTTTCTTGCACTGGGCAGGACACTTGGGGAAGTTATAGCCTTACAATGGTATTTTTTAATATTAATTTTGTAAAAATAATTAAAATTTATATCGATTCATTGGATACTCTTCTTATATTGGGTAATCAAACAGAATTTGTTAGAGCTTCTCAGATTGTTCTTAATAATATGGATTTGTATAGAAATATAATATTTCTTCTCTGTATTGAGACAATATTGTGTCATAGGTTTGAACTGTGTAGTTTCCGTCCATAAGGTCCGCCCACTTTTCCTCTTAAAATGACCATTAGGGTCAATATATAACTGCCATGAAGGTATGATGGGTAATTTTGTGAGAAAGGGAAGAGGGGAAATGGGCGGGCTTAGGGGGTGGAAACTACCACAGGTAATAAATACATAAGCCAGTGTCTTTGTTATTTGAAGGTGGACTTTTATCTGCGACTATGCTTTCTTCTCATTTCTCCAGGTTTTAATAAATTTAATTCTTATTTACAAAAATTAAATTTAGATGTAATCCTAAATGATGGTTGGCCTTGTCTGGACCTCTTTTAGAGTTAGCTGAACGTTTTGCCCAACGATTATTACCAGCATTTCGTTCAATACAGCGAATGCCTTAGGGACTGTTAATTTAAAGGTATTTTTTAATTTTTATTTAAAATTTTTCAATTTTTTAGGTATGGACTCAATAATTTTGAAAATTATGTTACATGGTTAAAATAGATTTTTTAAGATTTTAATTAAAAAATTTTAGTGTTGCCGGAATTGGAACTTTTATTTTAGACATTCGGAGAGCATTATCTCGTTTAACGGGACAATTTCCGCATTATGAACGTATTGCTTTAAAAGCTTTGGAATTCTTTATGGAAAAGTCGGTCAGAATTGGGTTTTGGTTGGAAATCATATTGATGTTCAAACTGGTAAGGTATAAATATTTTTTAATAAAGGAAAAAAAGGAACTTGTGAGTTATCCCAAACCAGTTATCATTAGACATATTTATGCAATATCTCACCATTAACGCAAAATGTATTCGCAAGCAATTTCCACAAAAAGTGTCCGCAAAAAAATGTCCACAAAAAACTTCCGCGAGTACATTGAGTAGAGAACGCCCCCGAAAGATTGATACTCTAACCATCATGAGATCTTTCTGATTAAGTGTCCGTATTAAATATTATCCGTAAAAAAGTGGTTTGGGATAACCCACAAGCTACCAAGGAAAATTCTAACTTTAGGTGTTTTTACTGCTACTGATCTGGAATTGAGTGTCTGGTGTAGATTTTATTTTGAATATTTGGTTAAAGGTTCTCTACTTTTTCAACGGACCAAAAATTATCTATCACAAACATTTTATGGTGAATTTTAAATTAGTTATTAATAGATTTCTGAATAATTTATAAGAATTTGAGAGGGCAATAAATTTACATATACGTAAAGGTGATTGGTTTATGTGGGTAGATAAAGATTAAAAGCAACAGTCTCATTACCACGTATGTCAAATCGGTAGAAGCCATTCTGGCCAGGATTATGGTTGTTTTTATTGTTCTATTAATTTTATAAGGTTATTTTTTGTTTTGCAATATTAGATCTAACTTTTTAAAAATGTCCTCATGCCCGCAAAGTTTGGTCCGCTACTTTTTGTACTAATACCTTCTTAATTTTTTGGCTTTTTTACCTTCCTTATGAGAGGAGAAAAAAAAGTAAAAGGTTGAAGGAAAATGTAAAAAGTTTGCGGACATGTGGGGGAGACAACCCACTTATTAACCTTTTATTTTAAGACACTAGTTGGCCAAAGTTGAAGATGCCTGCATCGTATATTGAGTTCTTACTTACAAGTTTTACGGAATTTGGCGACTTCCTCCAGAAATTTTTACTAATATTACAAATAGGGAGAACCAGTTCCAAAACCGTTTAGGATATCCATTGAGACCTGAAATACGTTGAAAGTTTAATGTATCTTTTATAAAGCAACTGAAGACCCCTGCATATTTACCTGTTGCTGCTGGAATTGTAGGATGTTTGTTTGTTTTGATTTTGAATTTTTAAAATTGTTTACTATGTTTAGACCAATTGAAACAATTTACCTAAAACTAATGTGGGTAAATTATTTCCACATTACATATTATATTTAAAATGTAAAAGCTATGCTTCTGTTGGGACGTTCAAAAAAGGGACATGGGTAGACAGGTTTTATAGTAAATTTTTAAAAATATTTTTTTAAAATTAATTTAAAGGATGGAATCCCTTTTTTTCTATCGGAGACAATCAAATATCTTTATTAATTTTTTTGATGATTGACAAAGAATTTATTCACAATGATGTTACAGGTGCAAAAACTTTGGAACAACTGGATGACATTGTATAATTGAAGGTTATATTTTTTATAAAAAAATATTTTTTTAATTAATTACCATAAAGGGCGGGTTTTTATAAAATTACGGAAAAATGTCATTTCTGGGTATTAATTAAAGTTAAAGCGCTATCTGAATTGTTTCATATCTTTTCTAATAATAATTAGTTTTCTTCATTCTTCCTCTTAGTTGTCTTATCTTTTCTTCTTTTAAACCTTTCAAAGTATTACAACTATTCACTAATTAACTGCAAGTGATCGCTGGCCAAATAATTATTGTACGCTCAGGCATATTGGTTTTAATATTTCTTTACCAGAATATATTGTGAATTTTAGGCCCACAAATGTTCATTAGGGGTTATAAAAAATAAAAATCTAATTCGATCTTGTGTTCTGAATTGTCCACTCCCAATCTGGGTCCGCCGAGTTGTGTACTGTTGACCATGTTATCCTTTTTACTTAAAAAATGTTTTTAACTATTACATTACCTGGTTCTTTAATTGGGTCTGGATAGAGAGCAAGAAATGAATCGTTTAATCCAGCGTCCAAATTACTTTGTTGCTGGCCATTCAAGACCCAACCACCATGAAGCTCTTTTTAAGTATTAATTTTTGTTTATTTATGTAACTTATAAATTAAAATTTTTTAAAAAAAAGTTATTAATCTCTTTGCGTGATTCGTCGGAGGAGATTTGTATCGGGATTTTCAAATGTAAAAATAACATAAACAGTTGCTTGTTACGTTGGTTTCTTTAAAATAAAAACCTTAGTGCAATGTACTACCCAATACTCGCGTGGCCGTAGGTCTAAAAGTCAGTCTGGGTTCGTTACATTGAAGTATTCCGATATGCCCGTCCCGATATGGGCTGACTTACGTTTGATTTATTTCCGATTCTATAATAAGTTATATGTTCTCACTTTGTCTCCCTCGACCCCCAGTCAAGTGCGAAGGTGAATTGAACATCACCGGCTACAATAAGTGGTTGTGTTTCAGCATTCTTCAGGTTATTTTATAAAGATTTCATTGCCAATTTAACAGTTGTTCAAAGTTTTGTGCTCTACTTAATTTTAATCATTTTTCTGTTGACCACTATGCTTTATATTCTTTAATATTTTTACCTACATTGTTTGTTACGTTCACCAGCATAATTTGTGTAGTTTCATTTACTTTTTTGTTATTTGCCGCATACGGACATTCCGCGCGCAATCCAAAGCAGACTTAAAAAACTCAAATGTGTCTTTTCTGGATCATTCTTCTTTAAAAAATAGATGCGTCCCATTACATATGTTTGTTATCTAGGGATGTGTATCTAGAATTGGATTCTTTCTCTCATTTTGTTGTTTAGTAAGGGAATAATCTGAAGAAATTTTGTTTACCAGCAACTGTTAAATGTAATATATTGTGCGTATCGATAAATGTGGGTGTTTTGTTTCGTTCGAATTGCAGTGTCTGGATATTAAAGCTAAATGGATGTTGGACGATATTGCCATTTTGATGGTTCAAGAGTTCGATTAATTTTTCAGCTGGTTCTCAGGTCCTTACTTCCTTTAAGAAATTATGTGTTTATCATCATAATCTACACTCTATCTTACTGACGCGCCACTATGTCCGGGTTTACTTTATTTATATGTTTGCTATTTTTCCAAGTACGTCCTTTTACATTGCTCAGATACCCAAAGATTGAAAGTCAGTACCACGCAGCGGGCGTTAGATCCTTCTAAATTATTTTGCCATCTTCTTTGAATATTTCAGTCATTCTTAATGGGTAGGGAAGATCCAACAGGAAAACTAGTGTATCTCCAATATTTATTTGTGTTTTAAATGATTATTAATACTAAAAGAGCTAAGAATATGAAGTGTGGAGAGCAAATAATAAATCCTTGTTGAAAAAATGCTGTTTAAAAGAAGGGAAAAAAGAAAGGATATGACGATTATAAGTTTGAATTCTATGTTGTTAGTGAAGCGAAATTGATATTGGGCACTTTTCATTCTCAAAATCACTTTGGTCACTATTTTTAACTTTTCGGGAATTTACAATATGGGTATTTTCAGTTTGTAAATTTCATTAATGGGTGATGTTTAGAATAATTATTTCAGGTCTTAGACTGTCTGTTACGACTAGAATATTGAATAATTACCGACATTAAGCAAAAATATCCATTTAAATATATTATAACATTCCTAAAAAGGCCACAATATGATATGTATTGCTACATATGACATGAGTAAGAAAGAGCACTTTTACTAGAGAGGAGAAGAGCAATATATGCTTGATTTCGTACGACAGAATGATTGATTTGATATGATTGATTAGGCTTTTTCTTTTATAGTTTATGTTTGGGCCGAAAAAGAAGTACTATTGGCTAGAAATTTTTTTGAAAACCCGGAACTTAGGGCCCACACGGAATTCCTTCAATTTCATTTACGCTCTAAATTAATGATGCGCAGGTGTCTTTGTTGACTTTATTTACATAATTAATAAATTTAAAAGCACGTAAAAATTGAATTTCCTAATTTTATGAGTTTATTCATTTCCGTGGGGAGAAGATTTTCAACACAGTAGCGCTCCACTGGATTCCGGGAATTCCAGTGCTGTACTCCGAAAAAAAAGCGCCATAATGGATTTTGTTCTTATACGAGGGACTTTGAGCAAACCACTGCTTTTCTATCGTTTGGCTGACAATTTAATGAGATATGCATGATTTTAAGCAATCATATAATGGTTGGTTGAATAACTAAAAGCTAATTTTTTCGTAGGATAATTTGTGTTTTGTTGGTTCAGTTGGTAGTATTCTTGACGTAAGTAATTCTAAAAAGTAATTGCGATTGAACGATTAATAGTATTTATGAATTTTATGATCTTTAAATTATTACCTAAATATCTGAGCAGTTTATCAAAAAACATTATTTTATTAGTAGGAGCCACTTGGTTATTGTTTTACCCTTCGATTTTTGGCGTTAGAGACTATGGTTTAAGTGAGATGTTTGTATTAGATAATAAGTATCGGTTTTTTAAAATTATTTTCAGGATCATTATTAAGCAAGAAAAAACAGCAACATTTGAGGAACAAAAATTTATTCAGGTTTTTTAATTAAAAAATGAATACAAATTAAAAAAGCATAATTTTTAAGCAAGGTTTCAAACCGAAAAAATTAGTAAAAAAGAATTTCATTGGACGAAAATCAGAAGAAAATTTGCAATTTTGGAAAAATGCACAATTTGAAAATGGAATTTCAATTTTGGTAAAATTGAAATAATTTTCAACAAATTATTTAATAACATTTAAGGATTGTTGTCATATTTTGATGATCCTCATAGGGCAAAAATTCTCGGTTGTTTTGGCATTTAATTTATCAAATTATGTTGGGGGTTAAACCATTATGTGATCCACTATTTAAATGTTGTTCTTCTTTAAACAAAAATATATTGAAGAATTTAACGAAGAAAACAAAACTTATTCGGCTTACTTGGCAGGTGAATTTAACTCTAATTATATTGCAGTTTTGGTACCCTCATGTTCAGTCATCGGCACTATAGCTTATGACGGTGTGGATAATTTTACCGTTCTTGATACCATAGGATAGAGAATTTAAAATAATACAAGATTTCAAAAAATCAAAAAAAACTCAAACCTTATGATAAAAAAAGTTATGACCGATTCTAAATGCACTAAAAAATCACAATTTTTTGAAAATGTTAGTTTATAAATCCTAACTTTTTTCAGTTAGTGGCGAATTTTTGATTTTTGATATCTTTAGTATTGTATTCTCTTTCCACTGATACAAAACACGAAGAAATGAAGGGTTCGACTTGACGTGGAGCAGGGATGAACACTAACGCCTGTGATAGTTAACGGCTTTTTATTGAATTAAAAATGTGCCCTAAATGAGATATTTCAGATAATTTGAAAATAAAATATAATTATGCTTTTATAGATTATCCTCTATATCATCAGACTACCAAAACCTTGATCGTCACTGGGACGGTTTCTCTAATAAATTTACGTCTCTGAAGCCAAACCCACAGAGAAACAACAACACTTTCTTTATTAACCGACATAATCATTACCTTTTAGTCTTAA